>JACXIX010000018.1:2169161-2604234 GCA_014737535.1 Bombus cullumanus
ACTGGATTACTTGACACGTCGGACCAAACCCGCAGGCTGAAGAGACACTACCCGTTAGACCTAAGCTCTAGATTTAATTAGATATTTACACTAAGAAATATTTAATTATTCATATTACTCACTTATAAATTATACATATCTATAATAAGTATTAACTTATTATAAATAATTAGCCATGTCACTGCGCCACGCCAGAAAAGGTTACTGAAAATTCTCAATGTGAGAATTGATTGTAAATTTTAATAAACAAAATAAATTTTAACGATTTCAAGAATTTAACCCCTTAGCCTACACGCTATCTGCCGATCGCGCGAACCATAGTAGGCAAGAAGTTTGGTCGCGCGCTGTGCCATTCATCTGTTCAGCCGTGTGCCCGAACTGACGCAAAATGTGTACTTCTTATGACATGTATATTTAGGGGCTATAAAAGGAATTGAGAAATAATAAACAACGTTCGAGGACAAATAGTGTTTTTAAGACGTCTAGGGCGTAATCATGATCAATCGATCAGTTAACAAAAACAATTTATTATTTCAAAGTGGATAATGAATCACTAGCAATTTGTAAATTACCGCGAGTCAGACACGTGGGTTTCGTTTATGGCACAAATTCTCTACTACGAGACAGGGCCCGGTGTGTCGCTCGCACCGGTTCCCGGGCCTCTCTCGATCGCAGCCGAGACGGTCATTGTGGAGGTTTTAGTCGGTTGGAGTCCGGCACTACCACGCCGCTTTCCCCAGAAGCAGCCTGGTGTCCGTGCGGATTTCCTCCACGTTAAAAAAAAAAAGATGTCGGGACAAGTTTTCTTGAATATTCGTCTCTCGTATCTCTCACGTAGTAAATTTTTATTTTTTATTTTGTTTATTAAAATTTACAATCAATTCTCACATTGAGAATTTTCAGTAACTTTTTCTGGCGTGGCGCAGTGACATGGCTAATTATTTATAATGAGTTAATACTTATTATAGATAAGTATAATTTATAAATAAGTAGATATTACTTAATATAAATATCTGATAAAGTCTAGTGCTTAGGTCTAACGGGTGGTGTCTCTTCAGCCTGCGAATCTGGTCCGACGTATCAAGTAATCCAGTGATTAGGGGGTTTCGGTGTTTGTTGACTCTTTTGCTATATCTGTCGCTATATTTTGCTATTTCCTCTTTGACTGTAGGTATCTTGAGGTCGTGATGAATTGTTTCGTTGGTAACATACCACGGAGCATCTATTAAGGATCTTAGCGTTCTCGATTGGAAGCGTTGAAGTATTTCAATGTTGGAGTTGCTTGCTGTTCCCCATAGTTGGATTCCATAGGTCCAGACAGGTTTTATTACGGTCTTGTAGAGGGTAATTTTATTCTGTAGACTTAGTTTGGAGCGTCGGCCTATGAGCCAATAGAATTTTTTAAATTTTTCCTTTAGTTGCTTCGTTTTGTCTGAGATATGGTTTTTCCATGTTAGTCTCCTGTCACATAGTAAATGTACAAGTTTTCTTATGCTTCTATAAGCAAAGCATCTTTTTCCCAACGTAATAAATTGCAATTTGGAATTGCAATTTTGCTAGGCTCGATGCTTCGAAAATATTGCAGAATTTCGTAACCAGAAAACTAGATTCGTCGTGGAAATATTTTCTTCGTATGTATATATAGTTGATTGACTAGTCAAAAATTACAAACGTAATTCGTCGACTGGTGAAAAATTTCCCATTTAAAACGGAGAAAGGAAATTCTTTTAAATGCACCCTCTGGCTAAGAGCATCAACGCTTCCATATAAGCAGCAACTGAATTTTAATTTTTTTTTTTTTGCGAGATACTCCGAGTGCATAAAACGTGCGCTAAAAATAAAAGAAGGTTACCTGTTTTAATACGTTACGGCAGCGATATAGCTAGCGCGTGTATCAAGTTCGTATCAGTGCAACGTGATACCGCTCTATTTGGAAATCCAAGTTACGTAAAGCGACCTTATCGTTGTGCCCATAAAAAGTTATTCGAATATGGATTGTCCTTTACCTTTGTTGGTTCTGTAGCGTTCTTACGGAACAGTTGGGTTGCTCCTTTTTTTCGTGTCTCTGAATATTAACACTTTACCGACCGATAGCCTATTAATCGGCTTTTTGTCGTCGACAATCTTTCTCATTATTTGAACAGTAATTCGTTATTTAGTACTAAGGTACCTTGCTCAGTTGCTTTGTAAGCTTCCACAGTTTTATACCAATTTGAAAAACTTACCGTTCGCGATGAACGAAAAGAATGGTATTGGAGGAGAGTCTAAATCGAAACAGTGCCGGCGCTAGGGAGAATCTGCGCTTGAGCTGCCGGTCGAACGTGCGTATGCTGTTGAATCGCTAGCGGTCGGTAAAGTTTTTTAACGAAAAGAGAGGGGAGAGGTGACAGCATTAAAAATTGCCGCTATTTATGTAAGGTGTGTTTAAGCAATTGCGTGACAATCTGTAAATGTTTCCAGCGTGTTGAATTTATACGCACGTAGAGAATTCAGCGATGTTTTTCGCTTTCTAATTTGTAAAAGTTTTTTTTTTTGTTTATTAAAATTTACAATCAATTCTCGCATTAAGAATTTTCAGTAATTTGTAAAAGTTAAGAATAATTTTTAGCAGATGAATTTATTGCTAGGTTTCACGAATAAATTATCAGCTAATTGCGATAATTCCTGTGCTGTTCGTTATGTTCTTCATTTATATTTTCACTGGATAGGAATTAGATTAGGAAGAGGTAACGCAAGTCTTTTTATCCTTAAAAATGTATCTCTTATATTTTGCATTGTAGAAGGATTTCTTAGCCTATTCGTTGAAAGATTTGCAGTTAGTATAACGTATGAGTATGAATAGAATATAGAAGAGAACTAAATAAGGCAGATTTTAAGTAATAATATAATGCTATATCTTCGCTGATTTTTTTTATAAAATTAATTTCACAGACATTTGACACAACAGGGGTATTTTTAATCAGCAAGAATCTTAATCAGCAAGAAAAAAACATTTTGGAATACGTAGAGGAACTAGACATTTTTTACACTGCCAAGTTTTTTTTTTAATAATTTATTTATTTAAATTTTACAATTTATCCAGTAGGACATTTGGTAATATGGTATAGCTTATGGATTAAATATAGCATGTGGATGGTTACCTCCTGTGGGGCTCCATCATCGCGTTTACTAGGCTACATCCTTAGTGAGATCCGTTGGGTGTTTCTTTTTCAATCTTCTATCTATGCTTGCTTTAATCGTTTCCACAGCCAGTCGGTTCGGGTGTGTCGTTGTTCTTGCTTTGTACCTCTCCGCGTACCTGCTTATTTCCTCTTTTATCGTTGGTATTCCCAGGTCCTTTCGAATTTCCTCGTTTCTAACGTACCATGGGGCATTTGCTATTGCTCTTAGAATTTTAGCTTGCATTGTTTCAATTTTCTTTATATGGCTCATTGCTGCTGTCCCCCATAGTGGTATTCCGTATGTCCATATCGGTTTTATGATTGTTTTGTATATTTTTACTTTGTTTCCTATACTTAGTTTGGATTTTCGGCTTGTTAGTCAGTACATTTGTCTCCTTGTATTCTGAATTTTGTCTATTATTGATTTAATGTGCCGTTTCCATGTGAGTCGTGTTTCTAAGTGGAGCCCTAGGTATTTAACTTTCCTGGTTTGTAATATGTGGTTTTGCATTGTAGGAGGATTTCTTAGCCTATTCGTTAAAAGATTTGCAGTTATCTGCTACAGTGCGCAAGCAAAATCAATAAACATACACAATTCTTTATTTGTTAACATGTAAATACATTAAGGGCAACATGTAATTACTGAACACACTAAATTACTAAATATCTTAAAAAGACAGTATATATGGTAAATACTACATATACATATATGTAATTATAAAATAGAATATATATACACGCACATAATGTATTTAGAATATTTACATAAAATATTTACATGCAGATACATTAAATTATTAAATGTATTAAAAGTTACATATATATATAACTTTTAATACATGTATATATATGTATTTTAATATATATATATATATATATATATATATATATATATATATATATATATACTACGTATATATAATTATAGAATAAAATATATATACAATTTATTTAAAAAATAACTATATATTCTATTCTATAATTGCGTATATGTAGTATTTACGTGTAACTTTTAATGTGTTTAATAATTTAGTATTATAAAATTTGGAGATAATTCAAAATAAGGTAAAGTAAATATTTTAATGAATAAAAGAGTATCATATTCCTTGTGATCTTAAAAAATGTTTCAAATGTTTTTACTACTTTTGTGCCATTTAAGGGGAACGTCACTCAAATGACATACTGATATATTTACGATATTATACAGATATATATGTCGGAGATGAAAGAACACCGGAGCCTTTGGAATTTTGGGAAAATCCCGCAACATCGTAATTTAGATTCTACCATAGCCGTAACTAAACAATTATAGTCGTCCATTGTAATTGTTCGAAACTTGTGATAGTGAGCTTGGGCTCGAGGTGACAGCTGGTCGCTAAACGTAGCCGCGGACAAGGGATGAACGTTTGTTTAATAAAGGTATGGAGCAATAGTACAGCTCTCCTTAAAAAGGAAATATTTTCAACACTCGACAGTGAACATTCTTCCAACGTTCTCCGTCCCGTAGCACGCCACGTGCTGACCCTGTTCTTTGAGTAAGACGATTGCCTGATGTCAATGCGTCTTCGCAGTACGTGTTCAGCTAGCCTGAAGGCCCGCTATAAATCTTCAGATTTTTAGTTAACTAAAGTCCTTCAAACAAATAAACAGTCTTTGTCCCAACTACGGCAAGTCAGCAGAAATTTATTTTCTCGCGAACAGCGGCTCCCACTAGCAACCTCCCTTTGAGGGTGGCTAGCATCTTTTCTAACCACCGATATGGAGATCGGCCAATTAGCAGCAACGTCAATTTCCCTCACCTTCCGAACGAAGGTTTTCCTCGACGAACCCGAGGATCTCGTGTTCTTAGACACAAGTCGTATAGTTTTCCTCTGTGGCATCATCGGGACGGAAAAGTCATTCTTTCTTGCAATCTCATCGACTAAAGAGTAACGTCTCTACGATCAGTAATTATTTCACGTTTTGCCAACAAAGAGTCGGACTTAGATTTTGCGAGAACGTATATCTATCATCCCCTTGGCCGCGGATTCGTTATTGAACCTAGGATCATTATCATTAGCGTCTCGAGTATCTAATTAACACGGTTACTTGTCGAAATCTACAGTAATCGTATTTGCACTAGTCGATATCTTCCCTATTGCATAAGGACCATGTCTGATCACAACGAAGATTCGTTTCACGCCCCTAACCCCAACCCTAATCTTAACGTCTAATCCGACATATAATATTTTTTTTAATAATTTATTTATTTAAATTTTACAATTTGTCCACTAGAACATTTAGTAAAATGATATAGTACATATAATATAAGCAAAAACATTCGACTACTTTCCTTCCATAAATTTGACGTCGACAACATATTTTCTGAAATATTTGGCAAACTATCAGAGGAATAGTATTATGAATTTTCTGTCTTCTAACGAGTAATACTGCGGTACAAACAGATTTTCCAAAAAATCCATTTGCCGAGACAACACATTAAGAAAAACACACAGAAGATCGTTTCTTGGATTTCCAACGAAATATTTCTCTCATCATGTCGCTGATATTCGAAACGTTCAACAAAACGTGTTCCGTTACGTAAATAAGTAATTAATTAATCTGTCGCGTTGCAAAATACATACGCGTATTTTCAGCTAAAATAATCTACGTATTATCGTCGTGCTAGATACATTATTTGTGTATAGATGCTATTTGACAGCATATTCTCTCTTTGGACAGATAATAATTGCAATGGACGATAACTTGGACGATGTATCCCCCAGCAACCTCGAAAGCCAACGGTTCTATTCAAAATTTTGTTTCGCACTGTTTACCATCAATGTATAGTATAGTCGCCGCTCCCTCTCGTGTAGCTGATTCTTCCGTCTCCATGACAACGAGGGTCGAACGTCGGGATCATCTGTTGTATTTCGAGAGGGTGAGAAGCGATCCGATTTGAAAAATGTCGTTTCATATGGAGCTGTAATGCTCCTGAATGCAACCGAATGAAAAAGCTAGGCATTTGCAAGACCAACGAGAATTCGTGGAAGAATGTTCGCGAATTTCCGACGCATCGGGCATCATCTGTTGTCGCATGACGAGTCGAACCAATGTATCGGAATATGAGTTTAACATTAACGAAATTCAAGATACAATAAGAGTTTCGAGGAATTAAAACGGCGTTTCAAATTTCATCGATACGAAGCATCGACAGAGCGACACGCTCAATGTTTTTTTCCTTTTCCTCTTTCGTATAGGTTTTAACGCCGCGTCAAATGCGCGTATTTGGTTACTAGCGATAACAACACGAGCAGAGAGAGATTTACCAGTTAGGGTTTGCTAAATAACTCGTGGAAAGAGAAAACGTGTTTTGATAGAAAATGCCCGCTTAACACAACTTAAATATAAACTAATGCGAGAAAACGAAATTGAGAATTATTTTTTCCGGGTCTTATTGTGATTCGTCTTTCTTACAGATTTGATGACATCCGATGTGTTTCAGTTTCGTATAATACGAACAGCGAGCATAGCCGGATACCTGGAAACTTGCAATCGGCATACGGCCATTTGACGGACGTTCGGGTCTCGAACGAAAAAATGTTACTCTTCTTTTTCGACCTACTTTGCATGTACAATCGCGATTTTCGAGACACCCCGTATATAACTGGCGTAAAGGAAATTGTAAAAGGCGAGGTTTACTTTCTTCTTCGCGATTTCAACCAACTTTTTTTTTTATAATTTATTTATTTAGATTTTACAATTTGTCCAGTAGATTTCAACCAATTGCAACATTTTCAACAATTTTCTTACACAACATCAAAGTAAATTAATTCTTCTAACTCATCAAAAAAAAAACATCAAGCCGTTTGAACATTTGTTCTGTTTTAAAAAGTGTACGAACATACTTTCCGTACACAGAGTATGTACATATACAGCGTACAAGAGCTTTGAAAATAGAATTTACATAATAAAACGTTTATTACGCGCGTTTGAAAATTGCATGCTTAGTTTATTACGCGCATCTTTCAACGAAATGCGCAAACTCACGAAATTTCGATACATTAGGAATCGTCAATAAAACGCAAATGTGTCTTTGTATTTCAATGTTTTCGTTTGAATACGAATCGAATATGAATCGGCGTGTCGTGCTTTTTTTCGTATCATCGCAAATAAGAGAGTGATTAAAGGTGACAGAGTCAGATATATCAGGACACCCTGTATATGCGCGGAGATTCAAATATTCCATGGCGGTTTCACCGAACCTTATCGATTTCCACTTTCTGTCGCATTTCCGTAGACAGAATAGGTACAAGGTGACGATACACGTGGACGAATAAAAGTAGCTTCCAATGGAAATTCACTTATTTTCGTACTTGTCAATTCTATTGGTTTTTTTAATTAAACTTTGGAGAAATAAATATGACACGTTACTAAAAATGTTTATTTCTCTTTTTTACAGAAGTAAATGTCATCTATGTTATTTGCAGTTCTATTGATTTTCTTTTTTTTTTTTTTTCATTTTTTTATTTTTATCTCGCATTTCGTGCCACTGTAGCTACTTAATATTCTCACGCCTGTGATAACTTCTCTGCTAAAGTTAATCACAGGGAATAAAGCATAGAATGATGTTTTTATCAGCGCGTAATTTGTATAATAATAATTGGCAATAATTATGGAAATATTGTGGTAAGGTTTAGTAATTAGCTTCATACTATACACGGCTCTTGAAGTTATTTTTTTCTTGTCGATTATACTTCGTATCTGCTGGACTGTTCGAGGCAATAATAATAAAATTAAAATTTACAGATTATTGCTTACAGATTTATTGCTTATTATCAAATTTGCTGATTATATGCGACAGAGAAAGATATCGTATTAAGTTCTTTGATAACAGAAAATGATCTCTTTACCAGATAATACCTTTGTTTTATGCTCGGAACGTCGAAGAAATTAAGTTCAGATAAAAAACATAAATCAAAAGATCAAGAAAATATCAATAGAGCTGCAAATAACATGGATGACACTTACTTCTGTAAAAAAACGAAATAAACATTTTTAGTAACGTGTCATATTTATTTCTCCAAAGTTTAATTAAAAAAACCAGTAGAATTGATAAGTACGAAAATAAATGAATTTCTATTTAAAGCTACTTTTATTCGTTCACGTGTATCGTTACCTTGTACCTACGCTGAATGTTGTTTATGACACGTAAGACGTTCATATTAGGAAAAATAATTACACATGAATCAGGTACTAAACGATTAATTAAATATGAAGAAGGTGGTACAATATAATTTCTAGTTCTACAGATTTTTCTGCAGATTTTAGATTGAAACTTCGTAAACATAATTACAGCTATCTAAAAATAAGGCCTTTTCACAGAACATACAAAATTCTGTGGGTATGCAAATTCGAGAAGAATCTATATATCGCTTTGTGTATCCCAATTTACCTTAATTTATTTTTATTTACATATAATATTTACATAATATAATTACGAAAATACATAATGTAATTATTGCATAAAATAATTACACATAATTGTGTATCCTAATTTAGAATTTCTAACACGAATTATCTGATTTTCGCTCCTCAAAATAATTAATATCTGTTGATCAACCCTAATATACTTTTATCAGTCTATACTCTCATTTATTGCTCTATGTTGCTAACTAGGTGGCCATCAGTCTCCTCGTTGCAACTGTTCGATTAGGGTCGCGAACCTTGAACGAAATTAACGCTCAAGATAGGGGCAGATTAAAGACTTCTACTATGCTTGTGATTTCTATGTTTATTTCACGTGTTTAGTATAAACGTAAGAGTATGAAACGTAAGTAAGAGAATTTAAATGTAAGCGAACGTGTGCTGAATATCCTGCTTCTCTCGAATCACCTGGTGCTTATATTCCGGATATCAGTCCAGGACGTGTGTCTTCGTCGATGTTCCTGTGAGATGGGAATCTGTGTATATATATGCCGAGTTAGCATTGGCGTTAGGGGCGTTTAACACGTTGACTGCCAGACGAATTTTCCATGGTTTGCCCAAGGCGCCGACGTGAACTTTTCATTATGCGATGCATATTACGTTGAAATATTATTCGCAGCAAATAAAATGAGTTACAAAATCATGCTTGAAGCATTTTTCGTGGTGAGGGCCACCGGTGACCCCCACGGCGTTGTAGACAATTATTACGATTGCCCTTTTTTCAAACAATCGTGCTATGTACTTTTAATATTTGCTGTGTCGCCGGTCACCGGTGGCCCCCATGACAGTCAACGTGTTAATGAACCTTCATTTGGATTAGCCATTTTTCTAGTATACAAGATAGAGGATAGTTAATGGTACAAATATGAGCATTACAGAATAAAGTTCACTAGCAATAAACAATTTCACTACACAATAATAAGTTCTCACTAAAGACTTATATTATAATAACAATGATCACTCAGTCACTATTTTTATTTATTCTTAGTCCGTGCCTTTCGGCTTTGGACGACTTTCGGTTTACATCTCTTATATAATTTCATTACATCTCTTATATCTCTTACACTAGCTCTTCTATAAACTATATACAACTGCTTGTACTTAACTATAGTACCTTACTTATTTTATCTCTCTGTACCACTTATACCTAATAACTTATAACTAAGTGCTGTTTCCGTCTTTGGCTTTTATTTCTTTGCTATGCTCCCTTCCTGTCGTTCCTCCCCCTCCTCCTTCTCTATTATCGCTTTCAATTCTGCCAGTCCTTCTCCAGTCTCATTTAGTGTTTCTGCCATGTTCCTTGCTTCTCCTGTTATCTCACATTCCTCTAATATGTGTTTCAGCTTCTCCTCTCCTTTTTTGCATAATCTGCATCTTCTTTCTCCCTCCTCTTTCCAGTGTTCCCTTGCTCTGGTTTCGTTACCGCATTTAAATTTTGCTAGCATGCTTCTTTCCTTCCATTTCATCCTCCCTTCTAGGTACTTCGGTCGCTCTTCTTTGGCTATGTTGCTGTAGTATTTATTACACTTAGATTCTCTTATCCTTTTCCTCCTCTCTTCTGTTTCTCTCTTCCTTCTTTCCTCTATAATTTGGTCTGCTGTTATCCTTTCTTGTCCATCTTCTGCTTCCCGTTGTGTCCTTCCCTCTCTCGCCTCCTCTAATCTCTTCCTTTTTCTTGCTCTTTTCCCTTCTTGGTCCTTTCCCCGGTTCCTTTCTCTCTCCTTTATACACTCCTTTACCTGCCCTTTCCTCGATTCTAAGGCTTTCTCCTCACACCTTGCCGCTCTTTCCAGTGCCTTTTCCCCTATTTCCCTTATCTTGCTCTGCTCAGTCACTAAATGAATATAATAATAAATTCACAAGGTGATTATGTGACTATTACACAATTTGACAATTAACCGTGACGATTAGATACTCGAGATGCTAATGACAATAATCTTAGGTTCATTAACGAACACACGGTCAACAGGATAGCAAATGCGCTTACTTGCCAAAAGTCCAAGTCGAACTGAACTTACGTACTTTTCTATGTACCTCTCTGTACCCCTTGGATCAACTATACTTTTGAGGAAAGCTATACAACTACGTCATACCTCTTTTAGGTAAAAATGTCCATCCCGCGACTGTGGCTACGTTTAGCGACCGGATGTGTCACTTCGAGCCTGCTGTCATAAATCTCGGGCAAACATAATTGGATTAAATCATAAACAACTACTTCTAATTTATTATTACTTAAGTACAGCTATAATAAAATGTCCACACTAAAGTATTGGGGATTTTCCCAAAAAATTCCCAAGGCAAGGCCCCGATGTTCTTTCATCTCCGACATATATAATGTTTATTGACAAAAAAAAAAATATTTATTTATTAAACAAGGAATTTCTGTTTGAAAGTGGTTTCGGAAAAACGTAGCCATACGACATTTTCTGTCGGATTTACATTTTTGACATTACAGTTTATAATTGAACTTAAGTAGCTCAAAAGCGTACAAAAGGTACTTTAATACGATATTGTCTTTTCTTTCTTCTTCTGACTTGAAAACTTGGTCGCAAAACAGGACAGATCGAATGGAAATCTGCGTGTGTCTAATCCTGTGACTGTCAAACTGTCGTGGGCGTCTCGTAGGTGGTGCGTCTTGCGCGTACCTGGTCAAAGGGTGCGTAGCGTAACGTGCCATCAGGGACATCGTCCGGTGGTCTATTGTCGAGCTCTCATCTGATGTCCAAGTTTATGACGCGTGGTTTGTTGTTAAGCGGATCCATCGACCGCTTAATCCTTTGCCGCGAAATTAACGCTCATGGTGGAGGGAGATTAACCCCTGGACGTACAAATAAAATGGAATTTGATGCGTCCGAAGAATACTATTTGATCTGGCTCAACTGAACAGTTATACGCAAGCTTAGAAACAGAACATTTTATTTCGAAATTTACATTGCTGTATAATATTTAATCAGGTTGATATATAATGTTAATGGACAGTAATTAAGTAACATTATAAAATAATAAATGAATAATTCTATAAAGTATGATACATTTCAAAACATTTTAGAATACGTGGAGGAACTAGACATTTTTTACACTGCCAAGTTGTTTCGCTTCTTATATTATTTTTTATGTACACATGGCATCTTTTCGCAGGATGTTCCTTTTTATTAGTCGAAGTTATATATATATATATTTTTTAATAATTTATTTGTTTAAATTTTACAATTTGTCCAGTAGGACATTTGGTAAAATGGTATAGCTTATGGATTAAATATAGCATGTGGATGGTTACCCCCAGTGGGGCTCCATCATCGCGTTTACTAGGCTACATCCTTAGTGAGATCCGTTGGGTGTTTCTTTTTCAATCTTCTATCTATGCTTGCTTTAATCGTTTCCACAGCCAGTCGGTTCGGGTGTGTTGTTGTTCTTGCTTTGTACCTCTCCGCGTACCTGCTTATTTCCTCTTTTATCGTTGGTATTCCCAGGTCCTTTCGAATTTCCTCGTTTCTAACGTACCATGGGGCATTTGCTATTGCTCTTAGAATTTTAGCTTGCATTGTTTCAATTTTCTTTATATGGCTCATTGCTGCTGTCCCCCATAGTGGTATTCCGTATGTCCATATTGGTTTTATGATTGTTTTGTATATTTTTACTTTGTTTCCTAGACTTAGTTTGGATTTTCGGCTTGTTAGCCAGTACATTTGTCTCCTTGTATTCTGAATTTTGTCTATTATTGATTTAATGTGCCGTTTCCATGTGAGTCGTGTTTCTAAGTGGAGCCCTAGGTATTTAACTTGCCTGGTTTGTAATATGTGCGTACCGTTCAGTAGGATGCTTGGTGCACTGCCAAGTTGTTTCGCTTCTTATATTATTTTTTATGCACACATGGCATCTTCTCGCAGGATGTTCCTTTTTATTAGTCGAAGTTATATGTTCAGGAAAATGTGCCCGATGTTCTGCCTGTAGCTGAGTTGGACACTCACTTTGCCACGGTCTGCCGCGTGTTGAACAATTAGGAAGAGACAAACTGTGTAGCATATCTTCTGCGATATTCAATCGAAAATTTACGATCGATTGCTTTGTTGAATTAGGCAACTTAGAATACAGGACATAAACATTATAAATAGTTGTGTCAAGGAGATAAAAGAACATTTGAAATAAAACAGAATCGATGATTCTTCTTTCTTTCTAGACGTTCTTCGCGTCTCAAAGTCTACAATGGCACATTTTTTTTTATTTTGTTTATTAAAATTTACAATCAATTCTCGCATTGAGAATTTTCATTAATTTTTTCTGGCGTGGCGCAGTGACATGGCTAAATATTTATAATAAGTTAATACTTAATATAGATATGTATAATTTATAGTAGGTAATATAATTAGGTAACATTAATTCATTTATATAATTAATTGAATCTAGCGTTTAGGTCTAGCGGGTAGTGTCTCTTCAGCCTGCGGATATGGTCCGATGTATCAAGTAGTCCAGTGATTAGGGGATTTCGGTGTTTGTTGACTCTTTTGCTATATCTGTCGCTATATTTTGCTATTTCCTCTTTATCTGTAGTTATCTTGAGGTCGTGATGAATTGTTTCGTTGGTAACATACCACGGTGCATCTATTAAGGATCTTAGCGTTCTCGATTGGAAGCGTTGAAGTATTTCAATGTTGGAGTGCAATGGCACATGAAATAGATTTTGTATTGTCATTGTATGCCAAGGGGTTCAAGATTTCTAGTATGCTTGTGATTTCTATGTTTATTTGAAGTATGTATGTTTCTATGTTTATATGAAGTATTTTTAGTATAAACGTAAGAGTATGAAACGTAAGTAGTAAGCAAGTAAATAATTATAATTATTTTTTCATTTGTTCATTTATTTTCATTTGTTATCAACAACTTCGCAATAATACACATTCGATCGTTTTCTTTCGACACACTGGCAGCATACGTTTCTTGTCCAGAATTTTTTTTTTTTACAAAAATCGAATATAATATCCATAAATTGTGCCTTGTAAATAAATTGCCATAATTGTTCATCAGGGACAAGTTGACGAATATGGTCTGCGATGATATGGAACTCTCATCAGATTCTGGACATTCTGAAATTTTTGGAGTAATTGAATAGAAATAAAAATACACATCACAAAAGGCGCCTACTGTCAAGTAGCTGGGAATTTAATTCCGAAAACTGGAATTAACAGGAAAGCAGGAATTACCAGAAATTCATTCACGGCAATTTCTTTGGAGTGCACAAAATTTGGTTCAGAAAGTTTCTAATTTTGATGAAAATCTAGCAGGAACTAAAGCAAATATTGATGATAAATTGTCAGTATTAGAAACCTTTCAACTTTTCTTTTCAGAAAATATGCTTAAACACATTGTGAGAGAAACTAACAATTATTTTACCACGAAAACTTCACACAGTAATGTCCCATTGTCATTGGCTGCCCAGAGAGCCAATTCGTTTCTCAGCGTTGACATGCTCAGGCTTAACACTGCTAATTTACTTGTCGACGTTGTTATTTACTTGTCCGAGTTGTAAACTTTATAATGTGCCGTGTGAGAAATTCCAACTTGCCCAAAAATAGCAGGTGCATTATCGCAAACTGAGGACAACCTTAAATCTTCAACACTCTATAAAGTAATAAAAAGGAATCAGCAGGATTTACGTTATCCTTTTAGTTGCGCATAAAATATATTTACCTAAATAATATGACATAAATAGGTATGTTTTTGAAAATAATAGCGAAAAATTATATTTTGACACTGACAAATCGCAGCTATTTTGTCGTAGATATTGTCATTCTTTGTGTTTCTCGAAGAATAGGAAGAGTAAGAAGAAGATATCTAATAGTGTAACATTCCAGAAATTCTAGCTTTAACCCTTTCGCTTCGGCTGCCGCTTATAGGCGGCGACCACGTGACGATCGGCACCCCATATATCAGGCATACACCAGTGCCATCTGTAGTCAATAATGTATATGTAATATATAACCTATAATTTTGTAAGCCTTTTCATATTAAAGATGTAAATTATACTTATCATATTGGAGCAAAGATTGTTTTATTATTGTTTTATTCAGCACAGTTGTTATTTAAGACTTAGGGAAACATTTATACAACAATCACGCCACTGTGCGCATTTGTGGCGCGCACCTCCATACAGGGAGAACACTTAGGCGGACTGGACTGCCGGAGCGAAACGGTTAAGAAACCAGAAGCGGATCTGATAACAGTTCGTCAGGAATTTGAGTTACACGCAGTAATAAATAGATCATGGTATTTGTGATATTTATTTATTTATTTATTCTATGAAATGTAAACCTGTGAAGATAAGTGCAAAGGAAACACAACCTATCAGATTCAAAATCTTTTGACACAAGTTTCTCTTTAATCTACTCAGGTGCATTTAAAACTGCGAACTCTAAGAACGATAAACGTACGTTTTATGCTAAGAGCAGGAACGCTGAATGCATTTAAAAACGAAAGGGAAGGAAATTGAACGTATTATGTTGCAACTGCCAGGCAGTTTAGCATGAAATACCGTTGCACATTTACTCAGCATACAAAGTGGCTGCCAACAGTCTCTTTCCAAATTGTATTTCCGTTATAATAAGTGTTACAATGCGCTATAAACGATACGTTAATCAAATTCTCGTTATAAAATATTATATTTGTTAACGTTTATCTTGTGGAGTCTTTGTTTCACTTAGATTCTATTTTCAACAACTCTCAACTATATGAGAAAACCACGCTATAACTGTACACTTTTCCATATTATTTATTTCATGTATTCATATTATTATTATTATTATTATTATTATTATTATTATTATTATTATTATTATTATTATATTATTTCCTGTATTTGTATCGAAAAAGTGATTGGGATGATGAAAGAATAACAGAAGTTATGCCACAAAACGCATATGCGTGCACGTGCACGTCTGTGTAAGAGAGAAAGTATAGTTCTTTAGGTAACATAGTGATTGAAGGTAATGGAAAAAAATGCTCCAGTTTTACTAATATGCAGTATCAAATATGGATAAGTATGATATATATATATATTTTTTTATTTTGTTTATTAAAATTTACAATCAATTCTCACATTGAGAATTTCCAGTAACTTTTTCTGGCATGGCGCAGTGACATGGCTAATTATTTATAATAAGTTAATACTTATTATAGATATGTATAATTTATAAGTGAGTAATATGAATAATTAAATATTACTTAATATAAATATCTAATTAAATCAAGAGCTTAGGTTTAACGGGTAGTGTCTCTTCAGCCTGCGGGTTTGGTCCGACGTATGATATATATGAATATATATTGATCCTATTTATAATCACATTGATCATGTTTGTAATTGGTTACAATATGCATAATTTATTCTTTCATCTTCAGTAATAATATTTTCATTAATTTCTAAATTTGAATTTAAACGAATAGATGTATTTTCGTACGTATTCGCTGAATTTGAACAAAATAAATATTCTTGCTTTATTTTTACTTATTTGTTTAAATTACATCAACCCACTTGGTTCATTGGCGACCACGTCGCTTACGTGACATTAAAAACAAAAGGTTACAGGTTGGGTCGTATCAATAACGAAGAAATAAATATTCTCGTATTATTAATATAATTAAGTTAAATTGAAAAGTATTGATACGTTTCAGAAACTATAATACATTCGAACATGATTTCACGGTCCTAGTCGCTTTTTTACAGAGTTAATTATGTTGCATACGCAACGCAATTTGTTTTACAAGTAACCATGTGCAAAATATAATGAGCGATTGTCAATATAGTTAACACGTTGACTGCCAGACGAATTTTCCATGGTTTGCCCAAGGCGCCGACGTGAACTTTTCATTATGCGATGCATATTATGTTGAAATATTATTCGCAGCAAATAAAATGAGTTATAAAGTCATGCTTGAAGCATTTTTCGTGGTGAGGGCCACCGGTGACCCCCACGGCGTTGTAGACGATTATTACGATTGTCCTTTTTTTTTTTTATAATTATGTACTTTTAATGTTTGCTGCGTCGCCGGTCACCGGTGGCCCCCACGGCACTATAGCCAAAATCGAGTGCCGGTCACCGGTGACTCCCATGGCAGTCAACGTGTTAAGACTACTTGATGTTTCCTATCAAACGATAATACAGGACTTATCTCATAGGTATCGTTTCTAATACGACGTATGAAGTGGAAACATGTTGCAAATTTCGATGACCAGTTCCACACGATTCTGTATTTCTGTATTTGTGAACGATTTGCTGTGTGAAACGTAGCGGAAGCACTGCCGCGTGTAAAACTCGCCAACATTCGCTGAAATTAAATTGGAAATGTTGACCGCCTTTTGCATATTCGCAACAGAAAGAGATCTCCTTGAAAACGTAATTACGTATTTACTTTCAATATTACCTTCTATTTTTTTATCATCTGGAAATTTTGGTTCGTTTTTAACAAATAGGAAATGGGCAACCTACGAAATTGACATAAAATTGTAGTATACCAGATAATACATATAGTAAATATATAGTAAATAATATATGGTAAAAAATATATATATATTTTTTATTAATTTATTTGTTTAAATTTTACAATTTGTCCAGTAGGACATTTGGTAAAATGCTATAGCATGGTAAAAAATATATAAAGTAAATGATACAAATTATTTGTATTTCTGTTGGATAAAACCAATTAAATTGCAAAAAATGTAATATAACGTGGTTTTAACGTTTGAGTATTTCAAGTAAGAAAAATCTATATTTGAAAAATACTTTCTCCAAAGATGAATATAATCCGACTGCTTTTGCTCTGCATTCTTTGTAATTCCATTGAGTCAAACTTTGAATCGTATGTTTCATCAAGTAAAAAAGTTCATTTTTCGGTTCTCCAGTAAAGGGTTTTTTTTACTTTTCCTACATTGAAGTTATATGAACCGGATTTTAATGTCCTCAATTATTTACATGTTGCATGACGAAGAAGTTGGCGTAAACCAACGTGTACTTCAAAGCTAGTTACTTTGTAATTGTTCGTCAGAGTCTGAGCATGGTCAGATAAAAATGACAGCACGTCCAATTTGAAAAATACAAAAATTTAATTAATTTAAACAGGCATCCTCTTACTCTTTTCTATTAAACAGTTGAAAAATGAGAATCTGTATTTTAAAGAACGTAACGATTATTTAAATAACTATTTATTTTCTCTTTTTTATTAAATGTTTTTCAGTTATAGAAGCATCTACAATAATTCTATAGACATAGAATGACATAATTTTTTCCGACAGTGTTTTAAATTTTTTAATTTATATTTTTTATAATTAAATTTACATTCTTTATATTTAAATTAAAAAATTACATTTTTAGACTAAGTTCTCAAGAAGCTGTAAATACGAAGTCAGTGTATTCGATGATCATGATCTCTATAGTTAAGGACACACAAAATAAGTACATGCTATTAACGAAACAAAACATGAATGTAAAAGTGTAATTGAAGATGTAAATCAGATTCTCTGGCAGTGCCATTTGTACATATGAAAAATGTTTATCAGACAGCTTCGAAAAAGTTAAATAAATAAACATTACATAAGCATTTATTTTATAAAGCATAAGATGGATGATACGATTTATAGAAAGTTACTGCATTGTTAAATACTTAACAGTATCAGTAATCGTGATTTGTTAGATACTTCTATCGTTGATTAATACGAAGAACTGCAATTCTTATCGATTGCAGTTATTGCGTTATTAAAAAATATGAAGAAATCAATCTAGCCAGTGAAAGCTGTTATTTATTGACATTAATTATCAGTGAAAAATACTTTTCAATCACAAATTATCATTATATGATTGTGACCACACATGATATTTCTCTGGATGATAAGTTATCGATTGAAATTAAAACCAAGAACATTATCTCCTTCCAATTTATTGTACAGAGATCTCACTTCATACAATAGGAATTTTTAATTTTGCATTTATCGCAGAGAGAACAGTCCATTACGTTGTGTTATCTCTATTGTGTTATTGTTTACTATGGACATTATTATTTTCTTAAAAACAATTCTGCTCTTTATTTAGGTTTGTAAAGTAGCTGAAGTCTGCTATCACAAATTTGTTTCTTAAAAGTGAAAATTTATTTCTCAAAATAGCAATGTTAAATATACAATATTTTGTATTAATTATTTTCGTAAAAATGTCTTAATTTAAAGACACAAGAAAACTCTTTTGTATTATATTTCTCCAAAAAGGCTACATGCAGTACGTTGCTCCTATATCGAACTAAAAATTTGTTTAGATTAAGAATAGCTTGTGTTAAGTGAATATGTGACTGTTCATTATATTTTTTAGTATAAAATGCTATTTGTGAAGAAGAATCATAAAAGAATTTTGTACATAGCAACATACAGATATCAGTTTAAAATTGAAAGCATCCTTCCCACCCTTAAGAAACTCACCCCCGTAATATCTTGCAGTCTAAAATGTTAGCTCCTCTGCACCATTTAACAACTGAAAATTTCCAGTTAATATCTGCGACGCCTTCTAAGAAAACCGCTTGCGACGCTTTATCTGTCCCACCCTATATAATCTCGAGTCTTTCGAAATAATAAAATGTCGATGATTGTACATTAGGAAAAAATGTTAAACAAACTCGAATTCAGGTTAATGTCCGTAAACGAGCTAACA
Organism: Bombus cullumanus; assembly: GCA_014737535.1. Lineage (NCBI taxonomy): Eukaryota > Metazoa > Arthropoda > Insecta > Hymenoptera > Apidae > Bombus > Bombus cullumanus. Next base: position 2,188,468 of record JACXIX010000018.1, read on the forward strand.
TAGCGTTAGCGTCTGAAAAACAAAACAAATAACAGATAGATAACAGATATAGATTTTTAAGAAGCTCAGCATAACGCGATGTTTCTTCTGGCATACATTTAATATTAATAATTTTTCGTCCCACAAGGAAGATTGAAAATATGGTGGAATCTTCAGCATTTGAATCTGTACAAGAATATGATCGAAGATAGCTATTTCGTACTTTAGAACTTGGAGGGAATATCATTGAAGTGATGATAGTAAAGGACAAATGTAAACGACTGGAAAAATTGAATGCTACGAAACTGGAATGTATAAAATCTGATTAAGAGAAAACACCTGCTCGGGAAATAAGAATATGTATAAAGTGTACCTTGGAGCCACTGTGTGGAATAATGAGAAAGAAGGAAGCAGGAGTGGTTAAAGTGACCGTTTTCATTTCAACGTTTTAACGTAGAAGCATTATATATAGGGTGTCTTGGAATACAAATAAGATGTCACTCTACGTGTATACAAAAATAAGTCGAATAAATTGACGAATGATTGAAATGAGAAAGAAGGAAGTAAGAGCGGTTAAAGTGACCATATTTATTTCAACGTTTTAACGTAGGAGCACTATATATAGGGTGTCTTGGAATAAAAACAGGGTGTCACTCTACGTGTATACAAAAATAAGTCGAATAAATTGACGAATGATTGAAATGAGAAAGAAGGAAGTAAGAGCGGTTAAAGTGATCATATTTATTTCAATGTTTTAACGTAGGAGCACTATATATAGGGTGTCTTGGAATACAAACAGGGTGTCACTCTACGTGTATACAAAAATAAGTCGAATAAATTGATGAATAATCGAAATGAGAAAGAAGGAAGCAGAAGCGGTTAATGTGATCGTATTCATTTTAATGTTTTAACATAAGAGCACTATATATAGGGTGTCTTGGAATACAAACAGGGTGTCACTCTACGTGTATACAAAAATAAGTCGAATAAATTGATGAATAATCGAAATGAGAAAGAAGGAAGTAAGAGCGGTTAAAGTGACCGTATTCATTTCAACGTTTTAACATAGGAGCACTATATATAGGGTGTCTTGGAATACAAACAGGGTGTCACTCTACGTGTATACAAAAATAAGTCGAATAAATTTCTCCCTTTGACATTTCGTTTTCGAGAAAGTCGAGCTCGAGGTAGCTATCGCCGGCACTTCGCTTCTTCTGCTAATTGCACGAGCTCGATTTTCTCAAAACTCAGGCCTAAATCGACAGAAATGTTCTTTTTGTGTAACATACGTACGTATATAAATAGCTTCTTGTCTGAGCATGTCAACTATCTTAAGACACCCCGTATCGTGTTCACGGTAAAGTGCCTCATGCGCCTCTTTTCTTCCTCAGTTGCCCCTTACGCGTCTATATTGTCAAGGAAACTCTGCGATACGTAATAAGGCGACTAAAGTCTGAGTACTCTATGAGACTCAGGTATTATAAATGTCAGAGCAATGTAACGATAGGTAGAAATACGTGTGAACAGTAGGGCTGCCAGAATACCTAAGCAAATAAGGAGAAGGTCAAAAGATAATAGCACGAGCATAGTGTGGTGAGTTGGAAAATTGAAATAGGCAGCGGGAGGTGGAGGAGGAGGAGGAGGAGGGTGGAAGTTGTAATCTACGCGACGGAATAAATTCGAGGATCTAATTCACTTAACAGGCAATTATAGGGAAACCGAAAGAGGTGTCAGGTCGGAGGACGTAGTGGGTAAAATACAGGGTAGAAGGGTCGTGAAATGAGTGGAGAAGCTGGAAAAGAAAATAAAAGAATAGAAGAGGGCGAGGTGCAAACAGGCTAAAGAGAGTTTTAGCGAAAACAGTGGAATAAGTGGCACAATTGCAGACCTTGGTACGAAAACCGGGCAAGCGCAGATTTTACAAGTTGTGTGGAATTGAATAAAACTGAATTAATTACGACTCGTTCAAGCGATTAATATTTTGGACTTAGAAAGGCATTCGTGTGACGATTGATATGAGAAATGATGCTTCTTATATTTTTGAAGAATGTGATTAAGAAATCTTTTTCGATATTTCGATTTGCCTGGCTCTCGCACGAAAATACTGGGAATTTGAAATGAAATATTTTCTTCTTTCACGTCTTTATTTTCCCTTGGCTTTCTTCCGTGCTCCGCAAACAGTTCCTTAGATAAACCACTGACATCCGGCTGTTGTCTCTCGTTTGCACATATTTACCTCTCCGTGTCTGATACGATTCTTGTTCGTCAGAACACATTTCGAATCTGCAAGAAAAAAAAAAACATGCGATTAATAGAATTCGAAACACTTTGGCTGACAAGCCGTCGCTACATCAACGCGATCATTGACGCTATATTTTAGAACAAAAGCCTGGGCAAGTCCTGGACATAGCCGATTCTTCCTCCCAAACATCACAATGCATAGGTGCAACAATTCTTATGAACGCATCGAGCTTGTCTAATCTTTGCACCGATCTATCGACGATGTATAAAAATATATGAAACTCGAAGGAGTACAATTTTTGTAACAGGTGGACTCGCCTGATTTTTGCAGCAGGATTTTCAATTATTAGTCAGAGTATGTCAGAGTGTGAATGGAAGAGATAGAGATAGATAGATAGATAGATAGATAGATAGACAGACAGATAGATAGACAGATAGATAGACAGATAGATAGATAGATAGATAGATAGATAGATAGATAGATAGATAGATAGATAGATAGAGAGAGAGAGAGAGAGAGAGAGAGAGAGAGAGAGAGAGAGAGAGAGAGAGAGAGAGAGAGAGAGAGTGAATAATTCGATTACGTGAATAAGACATGTTTGTAAGTAAAAGTATCTGTATATATGTAAATAATGGTATGTATGTAGATAATAAAGGTAATGTAAGTATGTTCTTAGCAGTGAGGCTGAATAAACATACGTGCATATGTATTGATAAATGTAAAAGCACGTGTCTACTTTCTTCAGTACATATTTTCTTGTTTTTGTAAAGACGTAGGACGAGACAGACATCAAAACGAAAATAAAAACGATTCATGTATAAAGATGCATTTCGAAACTTATCTTCCAAGTTATTCGCGAACCGAAACAGATAACGCGGGATTGAGATGAAGATGAAGAATGAATCGAGTACTATATATCTATAAACATTTCTATAAAATTGTTTACAATAGTAATTCGCAAACTGTGGTGCAGGATCTTCGGTGGAGGTGACTGTCGGAGGTTTGCAAGTGATTTTTCAAACTGAAAATCTGTAGGCTTAATTCTAGCTTTTTTTATGTTTATAAACCATGTAAAACCAAGTCCAATTTTTATTATGTTTATTATGTTTATAAACCATATAAAACCAAGGCCAGCAGAGTGAAACGAATTAATAGCAATTGGAAGTAAAATTTGTTATTCAACCTGAACGTTACAAACGAGGGTACTTAACTAAAACTTGGAAGTTTAGTTTTAGTTTTCAAACTAAAAATCTGTAGGCTTAGTTCTAGTTTTTTTTTTACGTTTATAAAACATGTAAAACCAAGTCCAATCTTTAGGCCAGCAGAATGAAACGAATTAATGCAATACGAACTAAAATTTATTATTCAATCTAATTGTTACAAACGAGGGCACTTAACTAAAACTTACAAGTTTAGTTTCAGTTTTGTTCTATATTTGCAAATCGCGTAAAGAAAAAATCCAATTTCTAGGCCATCAGGCTGAAAGAAATGAATACTGTGCAAACTGAAATTTGTTATTCAATTTCACCGTTACAAACGAGTGTATTTCAGGGAATACGGTCGCAATATATATTAATATGGGTCTTGAAACATCGATTATCAAAAGGGTCGATACGATTCCAGCGCTGAGTCGAGTGGATTCGTCTAATTACGTTGTAAACGATCGCTGGCTTGAATGATAAAATTTGAATTGTATGTATCGTAATTAAAAAATTGTTATAAGTGTGTATGCGTTGTGGATAAATGAGCATGATGCGTATTATTGTTTTGTATTTAGGCGGGTGGAGTTTTACCTGCTAGCAGTGCGAGAATTAATACAACTTCAAAATTAATTACAGGATTTATAAATACAGGTCGAACAGAATTTATACCGACTAGCAAATTCTGTCTGGGAACTTCAGCTCCATCTCGCTACACTTCGAGCCTTATGATTTTGTGGAAACGCACGAGTCTGAAATTGGAAAATTGTTTCTTTAGTTAGATGTGGGAATATTTCTATGATACAGAAATCAGCAATTTTTTCGCCTATAAATAAAAGACATGCATAGCCTTTGTATTTAGAAACGATACTTTTGCATAGCGTAGTACGTTTGCTCTTTGTATATTTATTTAAAATACAGAGTACGAAAATTAAATTTATACGCCAGCGCTGAAGTATTGTAAAATTTTTGCGTTGTTCCAAACTATGAAACTCTGACGCGACATTAATGCTTAATATCACGTTTGAGTTTGGTTTTTTTCCTTCAAATATTATCGTTACTTTATCGAAATTTGCGACACGGACGAAAGCAGGAAATTTTGAAAAATACAAATTAATTGAACGTTATCTCAATATTATCGACGGAAATTGTTTGATTATCGATGGAAGATTAATTAATTTGTTACAAAGAAAATTTTTTTTATTGAAAATGCCGTTATTTACTGTATATGATTTTGCATGTATTTTAGGATATATTTTGTTAAATATTTGATATTAACATTGGCAAATAGAAAATATAGAGATGTGATCTGAAAGTGAGCCGCTTCCGCTTCTTTATCTTTTTTTTTACACACATTATGAAGTTGAATAATAATAATATGATAAATTCGATAAAATGTGATTCATGTTATTGCGCGCTGTGTAATATCTACTGCGGATAAATAAAAAATGATTTCAACACTTAGCCAACCATTATTTAGTACACGAGATGAGGCGAAAATATTGTTTTTCTTGTCCAAGTAATTGTGTCATCGAAAGTTCTATGATTACTTCTACTTATGTATTTAAATGCACTTGCTGTTGGAACGACGGTTCATCTATTTATCAGTTTCTGCTGGGAGTCATCCGACTAATTTATAGCTATAATTTATAGTCACAATTTTTATTTATAGACAAATTGCTTGGAGATATAACAGAAATTCTTTGACATTTAAATATAAAAATAAAAAAAAAACGGTAAATATCATTTAAGCGAGAAAATATTTCTACGTTTATTATGCTTGTTAGAAAATAAATTATCGAAAGAGAAGTTGAAAATGTGATCTTTTCGCACAGTATAAAATTACGATATAATTTTTTCCAAGGTAGATGCGTATGCAATAACACTACAGAATTATTCAACTGCTTTAGAATATTTAAAATGGCGTTTACAAATTTTCACGAAACCTTAAAATTAATGGTTATTTGAACGATACAATATCGAATAAAATGTCTAACGTTTTATGATAAATATTTGCACTATACTAAACCCTGACTCTGGTACTGTTAACTTAAAAGCGACTAGAATAATTTGAGTTAATTTTGTTCATTGTTTAATCTCAATTCCAGCAGTTTACGTCAAAGAATAAAGATCACTGATAAAAATACAGATACAATTTATCATAGAATAAAAAAACGTAAACCAGGCTCGACTGAAACTGGCATATCAGTGAATGGATGAGATCTAAAAATATAGAAAAATAGAAGAAACGTTTACTTCCATTTTTTTTGAAGCATGCGAGCTCGCTCGGCTATCTACTTACTCTTATACAGAATTCTAAAGAATTCCGTTCGTTTTCTTTGCGAATTATCCGCTGTTCTTAGAATCGATAGTGCAAACCAGCTGATTTTATCGGTGAAATTATCTGATTTTATCTTCTTCAAACTCGATGCGATGTATTTTTGCAAGTGTACAAAATTTGTAATCCGCAATATGGATTTGAAGAGATGTAAAACGAATTCCCTTCATCTTCATACGCTGGCAACTACAACAATTGTAATATTATTTCTGTATCGTAATGTCTTATAATAGAAAAATGAAGAAACTTAGCTGTCTTTTAAATCCAGTTTGTCTTCTGTTATTTCCACTTAAACGATGAAATAAATCATTTATAGTCAACTTATAATTGCTGTTTTATTGCAAAAACGTAGCAAGCGTAGTTGTTGCTATAATGGACAGAGAAGTTTTTTATTCTTTTACATTCCAATTGCATATTTTCTTCTGGATTCTTATCAATTCTTTTCTACTTCTTACACCTGTAATTTCAACCGATTATTATTCGATAATCATTCTACGCTATTATTCACCGAATGGTAGAAAACAATTCATGTTCATTATTACACTCATTAACACTGTCGAGAGCTTTTCATTAACATTTGTTTACGATTGTTAACAAGTGGTCTTCACCAACACCAACAAAGCTTTTTTCTATGTCATAAAGTTTTACGTAGATAATATGTATAAAAATCATAGTGGACGTTCCGTAGAATGTTGCACCATTTACGGTAACTACGAAAAGTATCGACACATATTTATTTTCCAATGAAGCATTTTTTACCAGATCCTACGTTATGATATCCGCGATATTAAATTTTTGCAGTTGTGTGAGAACGCTACTAAATGATATAAAATTTAATGTCACTCGCAGTCAAATAATTAATATGACGATAGAGCCAATAGTGTGCAAATATTTCTCGCAGCCATTGTAAGTCGATACCACACACGTGTTATAAAGCATCGTACACAACCGTGCGCCTACGAAACCAAGAAAAACGCATAAACGTAATAGAACCGTCGGTTATCGATGAGTTTTCGAAGAATCACGCGTTAAAAATGATTTGATGACTGTTCTAATATCTCAGTTCACTCGCGCTCCACATACATTTGCAGTGGGCACGTGTACACAAATAACCGCGACCAGTTATGCAGCTAGACGTATGTACGTACGTACGCTCCCGGCGTAGTGTGCGTCACCTTAGCTGTCATTTGGCAGCGAACGACGAAGTGGTGGGAACGCAAATGGCGGAGACTCGAATCGGGATATAAAGCTCCCTCGAAGCATCACAAAGATTCTATTCGGAGACCGGCACTTGATCGACATCGTTCACAGGAATCTGGCTCTTGCTCTGACCTTGGAGATTCCAAAGCACAGCCGCGAAACAGTCGTGATCGGTTAGTCGATATTTCTTCGACCTCCCGCCGTTTCGTTCGATCGAACGTCCGTCACGGTCGTGTTAGATCCCGCGAAATTGTCCCACGCAAGCGACGAAGAGTGTTGATCTTGCGATCGAGATGCCCATTTGTACGTGCAAAGATCGCGCTCTGGACGAGAGCCACGTGTGTCAGATGAATCCTTCGGACGAGCATGAGAATAACGAGTGGAATATCGAGTATGATCCCGCAGTTAGGTACGTTTGGTTCTTCTTTGTATTTTATTTTCTACTTCATTGTGTACTTGTAGGATATTTTACGAAAGCGTGACGAAAGAATAGGTCGGAGGAAAGTTATGTCACCTAACTAGCGCTCACTCGAGGAAATTTGAGGTTATTTCATTGAAAAAGGAACTTCGACTTTTCGGTGGAAAAGTATGAGATAGATACGTGCTTATATGTTTTAAATTAGTACATGCGATTACAGTGAAAAGGTTAAGTTATTACGTTATGCTCGTTCCAACCGTTTATTGACGTAATAACGTTATAATCAATTAATCTTACAGGCGAGGAACTGTGAATATTCTGGAAGATTAGTTAATACGGAGATGTAGTACTATGACGTGTTAAAATTTTTATCCTTGGAATCCCATAATTTGTAATAAAACCAAAAGTTCGAGCGAATTAGACAAGCAATCGACCAAACGTAAAATCTCTAATGAACTTATTAAAGACAAGAAATAGCGAACTATATTATCTTTCACTTCATTTCTCTTCATAAATCGTGGATATTAGAAATGACATCGAGCTCTTCAAGTTAATACTTCCTAAACTTTATAAATCGCAAAAATATAAATTGCAACCTGACGAATTATGATGAATCACATGAATTGTGTTAAATTTTATATTTTTGTACTATAAGGTAGGTAATATCTATTTTAATTCAATTGTTTCAGTGATATTGGACCGTGATTACAGTTTCCAATAGCCAATTATATAATGTTGAGATGTGAAACATTTATTCTGAAAGGATTTGTATTGTATATTTTGCAAAATTTCACATGTTTATATATATCAACAATATATATCATTTTGCAAGTCATATTTACGCGGTGGTAGGTTATAATCGATACAGTGTTCGATGTATCGTTGATGCTAATCGAAATATTTTAGTGCGAAGACATTACACTTGTACATGCGTGTTTACATGAATATTATCTAGTCTTCGCGCTTTGTTATGTGTACATTACAAGGTTACTATTGTAAAAAATTAGAAATTACGAAATTTTAAACGCCACTACTTATCGTAATGATTATGTATTTACAAGGTTTATAAATGCAGCGATTTGTAATTACACTTTACATGCATTTACGTACGTTGAACTACGAAATTGTAATGAAAAATATTTCCTAAATACGAGACTAGCAACTTTGCGATATTTTACTCATAATAAATAAGCGTGAAACTGGTATCAATTACATAAAAAGTTAGATCTTATATTTAGCTTGCATTCAGTACTTCAATTCGAGAAGATCCAATTCAAACTCAAAATATTTACGTTCGCTCAAATGCCAATGCTACTATTCGAGAACATAATTAAAAACATAGTATATGATATAAATAGAATAAGTTTAGTGAAAAATGTAAGGAAACATGCATACTTATAGTATCTCCATGGTATAGTATATCCAAGCTGAGTTAAATGGAATCAGTTGAAAGAAATTTACATTCGCTCGGGCATAAATTTAATGTTTCGTAGTTTCATATATGGAGGATTTATATGATATAGCGACTTTATATCACTTGCAATCTAATACAGAATCTGTAATAATTCTTATGAAATTGGAAATTATTTAAAATTTCAAGAAATATTACGAATGGAAGTGCGCTTTATATACAACGTGAGAATCGAAATGAAGCTTATCAAATTACTCTTGACAATAGAATATTCGATATCACAAGTAAATGTGTCATGATATAATTTTAGAAAATTTACGACGATACCAACGTCATCAAAATTAATTGTATCCTTCGAAATTATACTTAATTAATGCATTTACTGCAATCAAACGCGAAGCTAATAATCTCAGCGCGCAAACGGAATTTTAATTATGCAGAATGTAGTTAAGGGAATCATTAGGAAAGAGTCACAAAATATAGATCTACAGATAGATAATTACAACTTACACTGCTATCGCTTATGTATCAGTCGCGTAAGTAGCATAATCGTTAAGGTCAAAGACATTGAAATTGGTGCAATTCAATATTGTAATATGTTACATATCTACTATTGATTGACTTGATTAAAGCCATACTCTATCTGTGTTTGATAGTGTATCACTTTATATCTTAATAAATAATAAATGCATCCTCATATACTATAATCGGATTCGAGCTTGAAAATCTCAACAAAATTAAATTCTATTATGCGTTGGCTTTACCTTTGTCTATAGAATTAACGTCAATACAAATCAATACATATCGGTTAAATTATACGAGGTAAAATTCTTGTATACGTAGTTTCACCTTTCGTTAATCCTTTATCTATTTGAATTTAATTATATTTCAATTTGCCCAATATGAATAAAATGTTAAATAAAAAATTTGTTTCAGTTTTGATCCTTAAACAAATTTCAGCAATTAAATATGTTAAATTTATACATTATACTCAAATTGATTTAATATTTTTCAACAGTTTTTTCATTCATTTATATGAGATATTTCATTTGTACATTTCATTTATAATTTAATTCTACGAGTCACATAGATGGAAATCCGTAGAAAATCCGTATTCCAATCGGTATTCGTTCATTGCATAGTAGTAATTGAAAATCGATAGCTCTGTAAGGATTATATTGATTTTCGGTGACGTCTTTAATTAAATTCTTCTATTTGAAAGCGGAGGCTAGTTTCGAGCGTTTCTTATTCTTTCGTATATGATTTGAAGTATTTTAATAACGATAAGAAATTGCGTAAGGAGTATGTAGCTTCTATTTTTCGATACTTTCATTTAACTGATGCAGTATTTCCAAAGAAATTATGAATGAATCTCTATAATCATAAATGAAATGCAATTAATTTAAACTGTAAGGATAAATACTGCAATTATATCTTTTCTGTTTTCGTGTTAATATGAACGATAAGCTCGCAACTGATAGGATGAATAAGTTCTTTTATGTATTAGTTGGATTATTTTTTATTTAGTATTATCAATAAATATACAACCGGGTCGATATATATTCAAAAGTTCATGTTATAATATATGGTGAAAGAGGGAACAATAAAATTTAAAACCGGTTTATGAAAAATTAAAATTTATTAAAAATTTTAAAATAATATTTTATTTTTATATGTAGCTTTACCTAGGTGAATTATACTTTTGAAGGATGAAAGATATTTGGTAGTCATTTTATCATATATTATTATTTTATTATCATATAAATAAAATAAAACTGAAACGTAGATATTAACAGAATGAATAAATTGTATAGTATAGGATTAAGAAGGAAGCTCTAATCCTGTCAAGAGGTCATTGTCAAATTTGATTTGCGCGCCATCCGATTCTAATCGATATGTTCATTTGAACGATTCTTCTTCCTTCCGGTTCCGGCTGACATTTTCTTAGTCTGTTTCTTTTTGAAAATGTAGTATCGTTTATAGAATTGACGTTATAGAATTATCTATACAGTTGACTTTTCCATCGTGTACGAGGAACAACATAAGATTTAGAAAATATTTATATCAGTAATCGCTTTAACCACATATATATAGCGTAAAGTGACAACAGAACGATGAATTACGCGTCAGGAAATATACGGCCGTTGACTAAGGAAAATTATTATAGGTGGAAAGTTCAGATTCAAACGTTGTTAATGAAAAACAACATATGGGAATATGTTTCTGGTAAAAAGATCCGAACTACAGAGAATGCTACAGAATGGGACATAGCAGATAGAAGGGCAATATCAGTCATTGTGTTAGCAATAAGTCCTGAAGCATTAATGCAAGTAAATGATTGCAATACATCAAAAGAGGTATGGGCTAAATTAAATGAAATGTATTCCTTAACTTTTCCTGGTTACAAGTCAATGATGATAAAAAAGTTAATTAACTGTAAGATGCCAGAAGATGGGAATATGAGTTGTCATATAAAAAACTTTTATGACTTAGTTGAGAAATTGCAAGACATACATATATTCATCCATGATGACGTTATAACAATTTTGTTATTACGTAGTATTCCAGACTACTATGAAGATTTCAGGATTGCTATTGAAACTAAGGAACAATTTCCATCCTTTGAAACACTGAAAGTAGAACTATTCAAAGAAGAGTGGAAAAGAAGATGGAGACAGAAGTATGGAAACAACATCTGTTTTAGCAGTAGTCAAATTGCGCATGCAATAGAAGTCTCTTCATATTTAAGAACTACAGCACAACGCGCAATACAGACCATCACATCTAGCATTTCACATCATGTGCTTTATGAAGAAATTATTAATATCCTTAAGGATGCAGATCTTAATACCATGACTCTTGATAAATTAAGGATGATGATTGAAGCAAAATATAAAATATGTCTTGATGACAGAGGAGCCGAGATATATTTTTTAGTCATGCAATATGTAAAGGGAAGGAAGGAGATTGGGATCGATGAACGAGTAATGGTGGAAACAGAAGATGAATCAGATTCAGAATCAGATGATGAAAAGATAAAGGAAGAATAATAAACTGTCAAGAGGAGTTTTCCAAGAAAAGCAACAAGTAAATATGAGAATAGAAGCTTTTATTTCTTTGGATGATCAATTTGTTTGTTATTTTTTCAATAATTGACAACATATTTACTTGTTGCTTCTATCCACATAAGTAGCTTAATCAAAAAATGCACGAAAAGTCAGATATTATTAGAAAAATGAATTGTTATGTTGATAGGAATGAATAATATCTTGCAATTTCTTCTTCATTAAGCCTCCAAAAAAGTGTATTATATAAAATTACATAATAAATTTATTATTTCTCAAGATGCTTAATTTTTTAATACAAATTGTAGAAATTTAAAATTTGAAAGTCCCATTTTGGTTGGTATAATTTGTATTTATGTAAATTTTGTCAACTATATATATGTTATACAAATATATGTACAAATAAAAACATGTTTGTTGCAGTATGACATTATTTTACATATTTATATAATTCTGATGAACTTTGTTGTCCATGGTATCTGTTGTATTGAATGTTCGCTATATAACATTTTAACTTATGTATGTTATCAAACGTATGTTCAATTGAATGGTGATCCATAAGTAGGAACCAACTAGATTTGGTCAATGTTGTAAACAATATAAATGGCGCTCATTAAAACTACCCTCAGTATAAAATTACATAAAATATTAAGAATATTGTATTGGGATTAAAAGTATAATATTTCAATTTCTAAACATTAAAATGGGACAATTTGCATATTTAAGTAATCTGTATTGTATGAATATTTCAGCATGTTAGCTTAATTGGAATAAAACATTGAACAAGCATTAATGTGAAACTATGAGCACACCTTATGTTAGTAAATTTTTCACAATAAATATTTCTCTTATATATACTTAATTTAATATAATGTGCATTAACTAAGAAGCAAATTATACTAAAAAATAAAGCTGCATGTTTGATAATATTTAAATTTTATTGTAATTTTTAGGATTAAATAATATACATGATGTGTGTGTGTATATAATATGTTATTTATAATTTCAATCTTCAACAAAGATTATGAACACACACACACTTGGGCGAACAATCTGAGAATGAAAAAAAAGCTTAAGTTACTTTGGAGAATAGAATGTTAGATATCTCAAAGTTTCATGTATTATCGCTTGCAGACAGTATCTCGTAGAACAATGCTGTTGATAATCGCACTGAATGACACTATGATTGTTTTAAGGAGGTTTGTACGTTCTTGTATTAATCAGCATTGTTACCTTATATTCGTAACACAAGATTTAATATACGCATCGCAGTATAACATATGAAAATATTAAAGGTCTAAAATAAACATATAAGAGTTATACATTGAAATGAATGTATAAATTAAAACTCCATATATATATATATATATATATATATATGTCCTGTACTTGACTGGATGGAGTTTTAATTTATACATTCATTTCAATGTATAATTCTTATATGTTTATTTTATATATATATATATATATATATATATATATCCCAATGTATATATATATTGGGAGCTGATTTTTATTCTTGCTTCGAGATTTTTTCTTCTCAAATAAAAGATGAAATCGTAGTGTATCTGATGTATGGTGAGAAATTTTCAGTTCTACTTTATATGGTATTCTAGAATATTCTACTATTACAGATTCGTTAGGAGAGTTGTATTTATCGATAATCGTCGAACGAACAGTTCAAATTCTATTCATTTAAAAACCAGAATAACGAGAAAGATGAGGATCGTTATTTCTGTCTAGTTTCTCTCAGCTCGTAGATTCGTATCAAGTCAATTGCTTATCAATCAACTCTCGACACAATTACGTTTTGGCTAATCTTCGAGTAGGTCGCGAAAAATTACCGGTCTCGGAACTGGGTTCCGGCCCACAGAAGTTTGCGAAGCTTTACCCTAGAAGTATGTAAGTTACTTATCGGATTTTGCTTGCATACGACTCATCTTCTGAAACAGTTCTTCGAGTTTTTTTTTAAAGTTCCAGAGAACCTGATTCAAAGTTCTTCTGGCCTGTTTCAGTACACGCACGTACATGATTTTACATTATCTTGAAAATATTGTAAGTTCTGATGTAACTGAAGCAAGTTCTTCAGATTTTAATGCCTATGAAGGTAAATATGGCAGTGGATATTTTTGTGGATATTTCCTTTCTTTTTAGAAGACTACGCATGAATTGTGCAAGTATCCTCCTTTATGACGTTGACAAGACAATATTAATAAGTATTCAAAGTTCATCTATGAATCATGTTTATTAAATTCATTTATGTGAGGTGAATCATAGGAAGTATACGTGTCTTAGAATTATCAAAATATCAGTTGTTCTCGTATAACATAGGTACTCGTTGAACTGACTCGTTTAACGATAATGAAACATTCGTTGTCATTTTTGCAACGTGCAATCATCGCATCTATTTTTGCATTGCTCATGCACAGATTGGCATGACGTGTTTCGTATCATGAGAACTGAATAAAGTTCTGTCACACGCAGTCATCGGTTTCTTCTTCGTCCTCGTCATCAGGAGATGTGAGGGTGAATATTCTGCTTGCAAAGAGAAGCTGGCAGGATTATGTTGAATTTACTTAAAAAAAAAGGAAATCGATGGAATTTTATTTTCTCTGCTTTTACGAGCTATAATCGATTATATTATGTACTTATATTATATATAAGTACATTAAATTGTTTATCCTATCGTATAAAATGATAGAACAACATCAATCCTATATATCAATAATTTATTTTTCGATGTTTGTAAGTTTTTATTTGCGATGCATAATAACTAACGTTAATATCATAAAATTATACCTTCCCCAGTGGATTAATAGATATAGTATAGTAAATAATAGAATTATAATAATATTGTGTAGCATTGCAGAACCCAATTATACAGGGTGGTTGGTAACTGGTGGTACAAGCGGAAAGGGGGTGATTCTACGCGAAAAAAGAAGTCGAAAATATAGAATAAAAATTTTTCGTTTGAGGCTTTGTTTTCGAGAAAATCGACTTTGAATTTTCGCTCGGTACGCGTGCACTTTATCGCGTCTCGTTATAACGGATCTCACTGTAGAAAAACGAAAAAAAAAGGAATTTTTATTTTATATTTCTGACTTCTTTTTTCGCGTAGAATCACCCCCTTTCTGCTTGTACCACCAGTTACCAACCACCCTGTATATCTACGTAGTATCACATACATATGCTACATACATGCATTAAACTATAAGTTATTACATATTATAATAACACGTAGTTAATGCACACTATAATGGACAGAACTTACTCTATTACAGTATAAATAAACAAATACGTAATTTTCTTATGAATAAAAGACGGTGTAGTTATATCGAACATGTTGGTGTAATCGTGAACAATCGATCGATTAACTCGGTAAACAGTAACGAAGGTGCATATTTTGCACACGACAAAAATACATTTCTATTTACAAGACTTAAGTAAATAAAAATTTTGATATAAAACGCGCATAAAGTTCTATATGTTTTTAACACGCTGTTCGCGTTTCGAATTTTTTTTTTAGATATAGTGATGGATCTGTGCGACTTCGAAATCCAAACATCGAGCTCATGGATCAGGATATACTGTATCATCTTGCTCTGGGTAGCGGCTCCCACGATCTCGTTGAAATGTTTGGCGACGTTAAGGTAAATCGAAGTAGTAGAGCTCCTTTTTCTGTGGAAAGAACTTTTATCTTTAGTGGTACTCCTTTTTTTTTTTTTTTGTAAAGAGAACTTTATTTTGTGTATAGTATAGAACTCCTTTTCCTGTAGAAAGCATTCTTTGATGTATAGTGAGACTTCCCTTTTTATAAGAAGGGCTCTGTAATGTAATATAATAGAACGTTTTTCTTTTAGAAAAAAAGCTTTTTAGTAGTACCCCTTTTTTTTGTAAAAAGAACCTTGTTTTTCTTTTAGAAAAAAAGTTTTTTAGCAGTACCCCCTTCTTTTGTAAAAAGAACTTTGTTTTATGTATAGTAGAACTCCTTTTCCTGTAGAAAACGCTCTTTGACGTATAGTGAGACTTCTCTTTTTATAAGAAGGGCTCTGTAATTTAATATAATAGGACGTTTTTCTTCTAGAAAAAAAGCTTTTTTTATATACAGTAGAATTTATTTTATATGAACTACATTTGCAGAAACAGAATTTTAGTTAGCACTCCATTAACTGTGTTCTTCCTGTCTTTCTTCGATTAAGTGCTTTACCATGTAATAGTGGATGTCCCTTGTGTAACAATTTTTCCAATGAAAAATAAACGCGAGAAATTTTCTAAAACTTGTTACGCGAAGTTTTCATATTCGTGCTCTATTTCGATTTGTACGACAAAGTTTCTACAATTCCTATAAAAGATGTGAACAAGTAGTTTTTCGCATATTGTCGTGTAACTTAAAAATTGTTACGTTACTAATTGTCTCAAAAATCGTTACATACTAATTACGTATTACGCACGCTATTCCCAGAAACGTACTTTAATGTCAGTGCACCTTTAAACTCCTGACGCATATAGTTGAAACAATGCCAGAACATCGGTGCTTTCTAAAACATATTGAACTTATCTATAAATACATTGAGGCTTATTTCTCTCCCGAAGAAGTAGCTTTATACTGTCGCAACGACCTCAAAAGCCTTTTTTATTACTTTGTTTAAAGCATATTACGGTTCTCGTACAGCATACAACTTCGAATATGTTTACGAACACAATTAATCTCATCAATTTCTTTCTCTATACTTGTACCAACTTTTTCTTGGTTAATTGCAATGTTTATGTTTGGCTTCTGTGTGCAGTATAGTAATCTCTGTCAGTCGACTTTTCTGAGATGAAGCATGACTAATTTCTGATAGTAGGTTGACATGGAATACTACCGATAACAATGAACTGTGTATGTAGAGGTGCTGCAATGTGCATTTCCAAGCGTAAATTTAACATAACGTTCGAAACGGTATTGTCGATGTATTACTATCTCTATTATCTATTTATAAATTTCTGCTCCATCGATCGTTAATTATCGGACTATCTTATCCACGATGAATTTTGTAATTTTCAGCGAATGTTAACGTTAGATATTAATTATATTCATTGTATCAAGGATGAAGCAAATAGAGTTGACTAAATTTATATCTATCGCAAGATATTGAAAACGATAATGAAAAACTTTGTAATTGTAAAATTTTAACAAAACATATGTTTACGATGAAATTGGGAAACAAAGGTACGTGGAACGTGCAACTGCAGCAAAACGATTATGATAGCAATAAATATGTGTAAGATCGTTTATCACGTGGTAATTCAGATGATCGATTTTGAAGTGTGAAAATCGAGTTTATTGTGAAAATACTTAAATGAAATACAGGAGTAAATAACAACAATTAATAACAGTAATAATTAAATAAATAACAAGTTTTGTGGCCGTGTCTACCTGAAAATCGAGAATCGATTTTCAACGTCCTGAGCTACCGTCAATCATCAATGTTTTAAACAATTACTCTTTCTACTATGGTCTTGTTTATCTCTGATGTTGCTGTCTGTCCGTCCGTTTGGGAAACGAGCGTCCCTCAAAATGGTTGTCCGTAAACAAAGAAAGTCGGTCTGTCCGTGAAACAAAGAAAGTCCCTAACGCCCTTGAACTCTCTAGGGAGTTTACATGTGTATAAAGCAATATTTGTAAATAATTATTATAAATTATAACGAATCACTATTTCACGTCTTTTTTTCAGAAACAAATTCAAGCAGATTCGTTAAAAATTTATTTTATATAATTTCGATCAATTTCCTCTGCGTGTCCTTTCGCAAGTTATTCTAACATTTTGTTCGCTTTGATTTTCAGGAACAATTCGCTTTCATAAATGGCAAGTGCTTCTGCGGCAGACACTTGTCATCTTGTCATCTATTGTTTCTGCTACGTATTGTATATCGTTCGAGCTTACGCAGTTGCAGTTAATCTAGTGATTTTTATTTCGCGTTGCTATTACGTTCAAAAAACAATTACATCATGTAACCGAGCACCAGGTTTTTATCATACTTGTCTTATCAGCCGAACTTGGTGGCAATAATAAAGAGAGAGCCAAAAGCCGTTGCTCATAATAGATATACTTACCATATGTTTACATTGGCTACAAAATATTTTGGCACACTATCGTATTTATTTTAGTATTTACATACTAACTAATTAGGACTAGGTATACGAAATTTCACAACATTCAATGTCACAATTTCCGCGTGACCCTAAACATTTAAAAACATTAGAATAAGATTCTATAGAAATTCGAATGAGAAACGTTTCGTTGGAAAACGGGTATGCGCCAATACTTTTCCCAGTCACTGTATTTTAGATGAAAGAAACGAGGAAGGCTAAGTTTGAAAATCTGTATCTGAGAAATTTTTAAACGTTCACGTTTTCGATCGTCTCGTTGCTAGGATTAGAGTTTTAACTTGGAAATGACGGAAACCTTACTCGCATCTCTCTGACTTCAAGTACCTGGTATATTTCTCTAATATTGATAGACGTAAACAGCGATCTGTGTAATATTAGAATGATGCAATAAATGGCAATAGTGTACCTTTAGCATGTAGTTGTAACATACTTGTGTATGTACACTTCGTATACAGGACAGTTAACAATTACTAGTCCAACCTGTTTACAGCAGCGTTTCTTCGCTAAAAGCATCTAAAATCATAGAATATCTTACATTAATCCACAGACAAATCAATTTTAGATCGGTTTTAGTTCTAGCGAATGCAAATTAAATATGACACTCGTACAGAGCTGATCATGGTATTCGCTGTTTAGATAATCAGACAATAATTCTTCATAGAAGAAAGGATTATCAGTTCTTTTGAGCTACATTATAAATATTGATATTAATAAATATCGATTTACGCGTCAATTTGACGCATTTCGAGTTTCACGAGGAAAATTACACGAACCGTTTACATTTTCCTTCTAACATTTGTGCTGATTTTTATCCATTTAACGGGACAAATATATATCGAAATTCATTTTCTTCAAAGTTTTCTATGCAGTGTGCTCGTCTCTACGGATACGCGTCAATCTGACGCATTTCGAATTTCACGAGGGAAATTACACGAGCCGTTTACATTTTTCTTCTAACATTTGTACTGACTTTTATCCATTTAACGGGACAAACATATATCGAAATTCATTTTCTTCAAAGTGTTGAAGTTTTCTACGTGGTATGCGCGTTAGTTTGACACAATCGAAATGTCCGTAAACCTAGCGTTTTAACGAGAAGAGTAATTTTTAAGTAAGAAACCAAGGATTTCTTTCAGACTTCGATTTCTATTCTTCTTTTTCTCCAGATTTCCTTGCAAGGGGCACAAATTTTCTGTCGATCGTTTCGTTAATCGATTTTCTTGATAATCCATTTGGATAGTCTGTGGTAGTTAATTTTTAACGCAAATGAAGCAAAACATAAGAGACAGAAGATTTTTTTAATTATTATTAAAATTAAAAACAAATTAACTCGTCCATCAGATCTGAATTTCTTGGACGTAAGAATTTCCTCATTTCCGGACATTTTCTATCGAAAAAAGAAGTCATGTGATGTTGATGGTTAGAAGAATGAACGCGAATGATGAAATTAACTTATCTCTTCTAATCTGTTATTTCACAAACCTAAATGTTTCTGGTTAAGAGGTGACCCGTGATGTGTTGACAGGTCACTAAATAGCTCGTTGTTTGTGAGAGAACCCAAAGAGATTTGTATCGTTCATCGCCGGTTAACGTTTCGATAAACGTCGAATTTCTTTTCGAGCTTTCCTCTCGTAGCTTCCAAATGAATCACGTTTGAGCTGTGGACGCAACATTTACGCCGTGCATATTATTACGCAATTTAAGGGGGCATTCTAGTCTAGAGGCATGAATTTCGGGCGGTTTTTGAAGCTCTGTACAAACGAAACAAAAAATATTTTTACTATCCATTTTTTATCATTTGTTTATTGATATTTTAAGATTTCATAAAAAATTAACCGAAAAAAGCTCAAAATTCACAAAGTTATGAGCTGGCAAAGTGGGGGGTCCAAGAAAAAAGGGTGTCCTGGCGTGCATGATCTCGACCCTTCTAGTCATCTGACACAAAAAATCCGAACAGGTTCTTAATTAGTATAGATGCTGCTATAGCATGAACCTTGGAAAAGTCAAAAAAATATTTTTTCGCAAAATAGCGGCCGTTTGAAGAACATTTTTTTTTTGGCATGTTTTTTTAACAATTCTGAATTTTTTAAAAATAGTAAAATTAAAAATTTTGATCTGAGCGTGCTTCGGGCGATAGAGGAATGTATAAAGAACATTCACACCAAATTTCAAATAAATCGGTTCATTGGAACTTGAGATATCGTGCACGCCAACTCGAAAAAGGTAGTTTCGAGAAAAACGCGTTTAAAGTTTTGAGACAAGTTTCCGGCAATTTTACTCATAGAATGGTACAGCATACTTACATATTTTTAATCGGCGAGTCCTGCTTCATACAAGAACATCTTTCTTACACGTAGAACACAGAATTAACGATGTTGAATTAAAACTGTTCATTTGTTCCGGTCGGACCGGGGCAGATGCCGCGTCACAAAAATGGCTGTAACTCATAAAACAATTGAAATTTTGAAAAATCCTTTTAAGGGCATATTCTTGAATGTCTAAACTTTGGAAATATGAACAAAAAAATTTCCGATTTTTTTCAAATTCGTAGACTAGAATACCCCCTTGACGTTTCGCAGTTCGTACAAGCCACGCGCACGCATTCTTTTTATCGCGAACTCTTTTACGCTATCAGTGAAGCCGCGTTTACACAACGTATTCACATCCATTGAAGGATATGCCATTAAAAGAAAGTACAATGTTTCGTGACCTAAATAGAACAATAGGCGAAACTTCCATGCGCGTGCTTCGGCTACACAGACAGCGGCGGTAATCCTCGAGGTATTATTTCGCACGTTGCTCGGCAACAGTTGTACACTGTCGAATTCTATGTTCCATTTAGAGAAAAGAGCAATTCCACTGTTGCAAATTACAAACAGCATCGGGGGAACGTGCTCCGTTGCTTTTGTTTAAGTAATTCGACGTTGGAAGTAATTTTTTAACTCTTCGATGCTCCATTCTGTTTTATATATTTGATTATATTCGTTAGAATTATATTTGTATATTTGATTGAAAATTTGTGCTTTTCTCCATAATAAAATGTAATAATGTCTCTTTTAGATTTATGCGAGCTACGTCTGCCAGCTATAGCACTGTAACACCTACGGCAGCTTGTGAGCTACGCATGAAAAGATATTTTCCATCATCTTTCTTAAAGTACCTGTCCTTTCCAACTCTTGCACCTGTACCGGATGTTACAATCGCGTGATACAGGCGTACAGCGATTCACGGAAGTATCTCGGTGCTTGTTAATTTGCTCCAAAGCTGAACAAAGTAAATTAATCGTTAGAAGATTAATTTTTCTTACTTGCAATAACTGATACGTTAATGTGTTAAAATTTATGGTATAAAACGAACGTATGTATAGGATATTTGAAGTCCATAATCTACGTGAAGCACCGAAGTTTCTTTCATTAAAAATGAAGAAAGCTCTCTCTGGAGCTGACTACACATAGCCCGAAGGTCAGATGAAAGCATCGTGGCACAGAGTGTGTTAAATAATCAGAAATGCTACATATTTTTAATTGAACATGACACGAGAAAGAGCAATATTGTGGGACACTATAGGAGGGAAATATTTCTCCATACCTCACTGCTATAAAACACGATAGAGTACAATAAAATTCCATTTATTTGAACTTGACAGGGAGCAGACATCAAAAGTTCATTGATTCTTTCTATTCATCACTTCCCATTCGAATAATATGAATTAATATTTAAATTAGTGGATTCATTTGAATTAATGGATTCAGTTAAACGAGCATTAACTATGTTCGAATAAACACAGTTTAGATAAATGAAGGGAGAGAATTGGAACCACTGCAAGAGATTCATCTGTGGATAACGTAGTTCAAACATTAAACTAGATAGATGCGATTAAAGAATGTTCGTAGAAAACACTGTAAGTGATAGAATTGAGAAATTTTGATTTTCTATTGGAGAATTCTACGTACCAATGAGAATGCCATAGTATTTAACTTGAATTTTATTTTCTAAATAATTTCAGTGCGATTTCCCTTTCTAAATAGTTATTAACAACGCTGAAAGATAGTGTAACAGCTTCACCTCTATAGAAAATAATATAGCTGCTAATAGACATTGGTTAATGGCTTTTTTACTTTTGTAATGGAGCATCTAGCCTTTTTTACAACTAAGAAGTGGCGCGTACAGGCTTTTCTACAGATACACTTTTCTTCTTCATGAAATTGGATCGTGTCAATGCAGAAGATTTCTTTTCCTTCTGAAAAGCTCGTCTCCTGCCACTTGCAACGCTTTCTACAAGCGTTCTTCAATTATGTAATTAATTCTATAATTCTGTTTACAGTTCGTGTGCATGGGAGGAACACCAAAGCGTATGGAAGATTTTGCTCACTTCATAATGAAGGAAATAGGCCACAAGCTTCCGGCAGGGACGACACTTCTTGATATTAGCCAGTATTCATATCGTTACTCTATGTATAAAGTCGGGCCAGTCCTTTCTATTAGCGTGAGTATACTTGACATTACGTTTATCCTTCGAGAATTATTTCTTTAGGAATATTCATAATAATAATTTTATATTAATAATAATTTTAAGAATAATTTTCATATTCACGAGACTACGGATTTTCATGTATTTGTGGGGAATTTTAAGCTGCACATTTTTTTTTTTTTTTTTTTAATAACGTTTATTGACCAGTAAATGAGTATTACGTTTGTATGTTGTTCACAATGAACAATGGACTTCGGTTGTGGGGTGGTTTAGGCAAAGGTACCGATACGCGACGGTACGACATAGCCATACAATATTTGTGTGTCGAGATTATATTTTTTTTTTAGCGTTACAATTTATAAATTAGATTTAAGCCGCTGTAGAGCGGTGCTTATATATGATATTGTTTTTCCTTCCTATTTCTGCCCTGAAAAACCTGGTCGTAAAAACAGGTCAGTTCGGTAGTCTACTTTTGGTTTTGGTGGGGCTGTGGGATTTTGGGAAGGGGTGGGGAAGGGAGGGGTGTCCTGTACAATTATTTACAATATTTACAATGTTTACAATATTTACACTATTTTACACGGAAGGAGATTTGAGCGTTGCCGTTTTGTGGCTCTTTCTCTTATTTTCTTTTTTTTTTCTCTTTGTGGTTTCGGTATCCACCAATATTTTTTTATGTTTTTCCTGTGATTGTCATCTGTGTCTTTTTGGGGAAGGGCCATGTTGTATCTCCACCTAGAGTCTACAGTCTGTTCGCTTAAGTTTTCCTCGTAGAGTATTGTTTTAATCCCTGTTTTTCTTTTTATATGGTAGATTATTGGGATATTATTTTGGTCTTGGAGATAGTTTCTTTCATCCAGGTATAAAAACGCTTCGGGGGAGGGGGGGATGTAACCCGTTGTCAGTGTATTTTTGTAATACGAATCGTTTGGAAATAAGCAACCGAAGATTAAACTATTTTCCTTTATCTTTGCAGCTTGCGCGAAGTGGTTTCTAGTTAGTTTTAAGACGTGGCAGTCGATACGGTCGATGTTGGCTAAGTCGTATATTCTTTTATTATTGATGTACTTTTTCAATCCGCTGTGTTCGGATCTGTAAGTACTCAGACAAGCCCTGATGCATTTTCTTTCGAATACGCGAATTTTTTCCATTTGGGAAGCTGATATGTTGTACCAGATTGGGCAGCCGTAGGTTAAGATTGGTCTGATTAGTGCTTGGTAGCACAGGATTTTTAAGCCGCAAATATGCATTAATATGTGGCGGCACTCGACAACACAAATACCGCCACTCGATACTAACTAACGTCGGACGACGGCAGCGCAGTGGTTAGCGCCTTAGGTTACGAACGTTCGGAACCCGCGTTCGAATCCCGGCGACCCAAGTACGATTTTTCTTCCACGATTCTTAAATACACTACCCGTTAGACCTAAGCTCTAGATTTAATTAGATATTTACACTAAGAAATATTTAATTATTCATATTACTCACTTATAAATTATACATATCTATAATAAGTATTAACTTATTATAAGTAATTAGCCATGTCACTGCGCCACGCCAGAAAAAGTTACTGAAAATTCTCAATGTGAGAATTGATTGTAATTTTAATAAACAAATAAAAAAAAAAGATTCTTAAATAGGAAGAAAATACGGCAGTACCCCAGCAGCGATATCTACAGCCAGCAACTACACTACTATCACGGACAACACTTAACACCTCAAATATACATTGTAAAATAATACATATACATATACAGTAACAGATACATAAAGTATCTAATGTTAGAATAATTTGTTATAATATTTATTAGGCGAAGCAAATATTGGCTTACAAGTAATTTATGAATAATTAATGAAGATAGCAAATCGCTGGAAATACGTCACGCTTCTTTATCCGTACGTTATTTTTTGTTTTTTACTTCAAATCACGTTTTTTCAGATTTGAATATCGTCTTTGCATCGTGGGTTACAGTAAACAACGTGAATCAAGAATTTCTAAGATCTGTTAAAATTGGGCATTTGCACAATCGTGCGATCCAAATTTAATTAAATTGGAACGCTTTAGCCTCCCTCGAGGGCAGAGCAGGACGTAGGTGAAATTGAAAAGCTTATTGAAACTGAATGAAATATGCCTTCGCCGTATTTGCTCGCGGTTAACTTGGATTCGATTTAATCAGGATTGTATTTCCAAGATTAAATAGAATATGCATACGACCAGTTTGTGTAATAATGAGAGAACGTTGAGCAAACGAATGTTGAAGATTATTTTGCCGGAAGGTAGCTACTTTCGAACAAATTTATCCAATTGATGCAATTAAATAGCAACATTTATCGCGAGATAAACGCTAGAATCGCCTGATTTTAAATTACCTGGAATATATCTCACCTTGTGGAAAATACAAATTAAATCACTTTTCAAAGATAATTGGGACATAACAAAATTAAATGAAGTACATAAAAGTATTCAAAATTATTTCCTCAAATAGTACAGAATTCTGTGCTTTTGCTTAAGTTTACGATATTAACACGTTGACTGCCACGCCTGTTTTCAGAAAAATCTCTCGTTTTCAGAAAAATTCAGATCGTTCTCTGCTCGGTACTCCCATCGATATTTTTGTAATGCGGGTCGCTCAATTGGTGGTCTTACCTCTCGTTTCGTTTGTTTCCATTCCTTCACATTTGTTTCTCATTTCTCCACTTTCTACAAAATCAGTTTGAATCTTGGCCGAGCAACGAACGGTACAACTTAAAATCTCTGTCGTAGTTCGTTACAATGTCGAAAAGAAAAATTGAAAACTTATTTCTTAATGAGTCAGATAGTAGTGAAAAAATCTTTTACGAGGTTTACACAAATTCGGATAGTAGCGATGAGGAAGAAATCAGATTTCCTAGAAATAGAAATACGAATAGAATTATATCGTCTGATTCTGATTCGGATATTGATAACTGCAATCGTATTGATACTGAATGTAACGAAGATACTATTGAGCAGATTTTACAAGAATTGGTCATTGAGGAAGAAAGAAGAACCGATGACACCGATGAAAGTACAATTCCATTTAGTGAATGTAGAGAATTTAGTGGTCGGCAAAGATCATTTTCTTTTCCCGAGACAGGTGGCCTCATTAGGCAATTTTACATTCTAAATAATTTTATTAATAAACCACTACTTTTATAACAAATCATATTCGTATTACTTTTATAATAATTCAACAGTTTTATTATTATGGAATATCTTTTCAAATACCTACGACTATCCTTCGCAAGTAGTCAAATAAGCGAAACCCGAATATGGATTACGTGGCCTGACCAGAAACTTTGCTGACACCCGAATACGGGTGTCATGGCAGTCAACGTGTCAAGAGTGCTTTTCTCAGGAAAGCCTTTTAATTATTGACACGAGCAAAAAACGAGTAGCTAGAAATTTCAAAGCTAACAATTGCAAACTAGTTACGACATATGCGTTTCGTTCGACGAATAACCGTAATAGTAAGCCGTAATAGGAATCATTGGTCAGCAACAAGTCGCACGTTCGAGCATAAAGCAACATCGAGAAGGGAGAATATCGCTTCGAGAACACGCTTCTCTTCTCCTATGGGTTTCTCCATGCACCAGTTACTCGGCTGGTCGAGCAAACTATTTTTTATCGACGCTTTGTGCAAATCATCCGTGTGACGCGACAACACGTCAAACGACGCGAGAAACACAAAAGAAGTTGCGTAGCCATAGAGAAGTTCATCCCCGCAAGTGGTGCGAAAAGAAGTTGCGCCACTTTATCGCGTTAACGATGACTGGACGGCAAAGTTCAGAACTTTTTCATTCTTCTTTAGCGTTTTAAATTTAGAAGACCGTCTAAAAGGGGATCTAGGGAACACACAGAAATTTGCTCCGTCAGAGGCTGCAAAATATCGTCCTCAATCGCGTCGTATTAAAATCTTCCTGTTGCTGAAATCAAAAAATCAACGAAAATCAATGGAACATCGCCTCGCCGGCTGTCTCTGAACATTTACACGTCCTCGTTCGCATTTTCATCGACCATACGCGGTCTAAGTACCTGCCATAAATTGTTCCAAGCCCGAGTAACGCTATGTGGCATCGACGATTCTTAAAAATATGAACATAAATACGAAAGAAAAAAATATCGTCGATAGGAGGAGAAATATAGGAAATTTTCTGTTTAGCATGGAATGGGCATGCCGTCGGTTGGAATTCTGCTTCACGAAATGATCAAGCTGATGTACCACGCGAAGGTGAAGGATCCGATATTCTTCAGGATTGGTACTTGTGGTGGGATCGGCCTTGAAGGCGGTACCGTGGTAATTTCCGAGGAAGCAGTCGATGGAATGCTGAAGTCGTACTTGGAAGTGGTAAGAAATTCTTGTGGAATCCGGCATCTGGCCATTCCGACAGTTCTTGCTTTCTTTTTCCCTGTTCTTACCTTTGCAATGCTCACGCTTCGATCAAGCGAATGACTCGTCTCGGTTGAAACGCGTTGTTCAAACTTCCAATCTTCTCCAAAGAATGGATGGCTATAAAACATAATCTACAATTCCATCGACGACTAATTAACAACTAATAGCAGAGTAGCCACTAATTTCATTGACGATTACATTAAAAGTTCCTTGATCGTAGATTGTTCAAACGATAAACTTCTATAAGCTTCCTGCTCCATCCTTTGTTTTCATACGTTTGAAGTCGTCTCCACCTCTGACTGTTTCATTTTACTTTTGTTTTTAGCCTGTGCTCGGCAAAGTGGTGAGGAGGCCTGCTAAGTTAGACCGACAACTAGCCCGCGATCTAAAGGCTCTGGCACACCGTGACGATCCTTATGACACCGTAATCGGTAAAACTATGTGTACCGACGACTTCTACGAGGGACAGGGACGTATGGACGGTGCATTCTGTGAATTCACGGAAAACGATAAGATGGATTACTTAAACAAGCTGCACAAAGCTGGCGTAGTGAATATAGAGATGGAGAGTCTATCGTTTGGAGCACTCACACATCTAGCGGGCATCAAGTCTGCTGTCGTCTGCGTAACATTGCTAGATCGATTCAAAGGCGATCAGGTAGATTTTTCATCATTTTTATACTTATTAGAACGTACCGCCGTAGATTTATCAAATTTCCATGAAAAAGTACGAATTGGTCGACGTGATATGCATATGCTGGTAGTTTCAGCGTTAGGATCTGTTTATTGATCGTTTGTGCTAAATTGACCATTGTCTATGTAGGTGCTGGCACCGAAAGAAGTCCTGAACGAATGGCAAATAAGACCGCAACAATTAGTCGCACGCTATATAACGAGATATCTTCAACGAAAAGGCCGCCTCTCCTTAGACGGCCACGGATCAATGTGTGTGAAAAGCCCGCGCCGGTTCAAACTGGTGCAACAGGAATCTGAAAACTACGATTAAATTCGAGACGGCCCGAGACTAAAGGAATTGCCACGAAAATCTGTTACGGAGCCTGTTAACAGATGAATTGCACTGTTAAAATACAATGGAAAAGCACGCATTAGTTGATTCTACCAACGATTAGCTTATTGATCGGGCGTCGTTTCACTTCTTTATATACATTCAAGTCACAAATATTATTGTTAGTAAGGGAAAAGACGAAAGGAAGATGTTCCTTCTTATTTTTTTTATAAATTAAACTATTATTTAATTCTTTTTGTGTGTGCAGGTTTTACGTGCAAAGTATTTCTTGGAAAGAGTTTACATAGAAAAGTAAAATCTCGATTACCATATATGTTGTAAACATACTTTTGTAAATCTTGTGTATTTAATTATCAATGTCGAGTTATTAATGAAATTTGACATATAAAGAACGAACTGTTATTCCACATATTACGCTGTTACTTCAGCGTCGTAGAAAGTTTCTTAATGTGTTTCTTTGGTATTACGTCATTTTCGAAGTTTTCAACACTGCGTACCTATGTGTCGTTGTAGTATTTAATGTAAAATTTGTAAGTTGCACTTGTAAGTTTCACGATAGTTACGAAGGAAAAGCTCAAAGAGTCACAAATCACATCAGTTTCGCTGCACATTATGGTGCTGTGATCCAAGTACAAAGCAGCAAGGTATTAAAAAAAAAAAAAATAATTACCAAAGTACATCATGTACGTTCGTAATGACCACACTTGGCCACATATCTATTGTCCGTGTATTTTCTGAAAGTTTTATTTCAGACTGCGATTATAATTATATGCGAAGACATATGAAGAAGTTTAACATTTATCGACCAAGAGAGCTTTACGTTTTAATTACGAAAATATCATGTGAATCTTGACAAATTTTGTACACGATGTGCTGAAGTTCTACAACGGATCTATGAATGGTTTATTGTAGTCCTGTGGTGCTCGTAATTTTATTAATTATGAAATTGATTAAGTACGAATCTGCAAATATTCCTTTAGCTATGTTTTAAGGACGTATGAAATATCTTACTCGATAATGTTAAGATTCTGTGTATTAGTAGCTGATTAGAAATCTAGCAGCACATTCCACATAGTTAAATAAAAGCATGCTTTCGTTCAGCTGACGTTTGTGATGCGATTGAGGTTCTTTTACATATACGTATACCATATATTATGGGCGTATATATAAAGACAACCTCGGTATTCAAGCAAGATTCAATCGAGACTGGATTAAGAATACAAAAATAAAAAGAAATGATATATAGTAACAAAATTTCTGTCATTATTTTCGTTTTATTCTTTGGAACTTTGCTTCCTAGTGCCAAACAATACATTTGAAGAATAATTTATTTTAATAAGATTCTTAATCCTGTTTCAACGTTATAACTAGTTGAAGTTCTATGAGTAATAAACACGTTAAAATAGTTGATCACAAACCAGTTGCGATTATCTCGACACAAGAGAAAAGGCAGATACGGAGACTCCGTAAGAAAATTTAAATAGAAAAGTAAATGTAGTTAACGTTTTTAATTAGTAGCTATATTCGCAAGAATTCCATGTTATATATATTTTTAAGGTGTGTATGTGTTTTTGTATTAATATAAATTTGTTGATTGAAGGATATGCCGATTCCTGTTCTGGAATAAAAATAAGAAGTCGGCAAATTAAACTAGATATTTATGAAACGTCTAAAAGTAATCAATCACTGCATTATTATACACTATTGTAACGATGATTTTTAAAGGTTTACTATAAACGTAAAATATTTTACTTATTTTCTGGAAACAAGAATTTAGTATTAGGCTTTAGTAGTGTCATAAAATTGCTTTCATACATAGTAAATATTTTGTTAACGGAAATAAAACACAATGGCAATTATTTTCGATTTTTTTAAGCGATGGAATGACGAATAGGAAATATTCAAAGATTTTTAGTCTGCGTTCTCATGAACTCTGGCTTTTCTAAATGTGTTCAACGAAAGACATTTTTGGAACGGACAAACCTTACATCTCTTGTAAATGTTTGATGAAAGCTTTTTTTTTTTCTAAACTTTTAACATCATGAAAAGTTGGATGAATTTTTTATGCAAAAACACTACCACGCGCTAAATGTACCGAATTTTAAGTAAATCATGTCAACTAATAGTAGATCATATCAACTAATAAATGTATTGTTCATGGTGTTCATTCTTTTATAAATTTATATATGTTTGTAGTAAAATTAATTTTATTTCTTTTTATTTAATTACTGTTGCAGCGAACTATGTATTTTAAAGCCATAAAAATCTTCGAAAGATTTAAATTTTCTTTTTATACTACTTTTGAACTAGATTGACGTCGTTCAAACGATCGAACGCTAATGTTCGCTGATTGGGGAAAAGAAACTAACGCGTTAGCACTTGTAACATTGTATCACACGGTACGCACAATTCCCCGTTTAATGTTTACTGTATAACTTTGCATAAGAGTTCGTCGTAATTGTTAAATAAAAATTGTTGGTGTTACGATTATAGTTCAGCCTCGAGGTTGCACACGGCGGTGCTTCGGTATGTTAATTATATTTTTGTGATTACCGATTCCCATGTTGTATCGTGTTTACTATATCGTAGCTAGCAATGTTATATAATTATACGATATACCTTCATTGACGTTGTTGAGCGCCGAATGTAAAAATGACCTCCGTAATATTAAATTCGCGGAGAATAAGCGACAGAACTTGAAATCGAACTTGTTTCAACGCGTTTATTCCCGTTCGATCGCCCGCGTAATCAAATGACGATCAGCGTTCACGCTGACTGACCTTAGCGCGATTAGTGATTTGCAAAAAAAAAAAAAAAAAATCGAAATCCACGTAGGACAAAATTTATCAATCGACGTATGAAGTGTCTTGAATCGATTTCAATGTTCTGCCAACAGCCTAAACTATATACAGATACATAATTTAGGAAAATAGATCTTACAGAGTTGAAATTATCCTTTTATTTGATAGTAGCGAACCAAGTGACTTGTACAAAAGCGGACATGCATTTTCTTCCTCGTTTCACGCGTGCACGCGTACGTAAGCATTTTTTTTATAACGACGTCCAGTCGATTACACGCAGTTCTGTAACACGAACAGATCCGATCGATGTCGACTTTCGGCTTTTCAGGGATCAACCGCGTTATCTGTCGCAGTTTCGCGTTGACGTTTCGCGAACATCATGGCTCGTTTTTCCAAGGGATAACGCGATTGACTCTGTAAACCGAGAGGCACGACGTGCATCGGGAATCATCCGTGAAAGCTTAAAATCTGAAATTGGATTATATTGAATATATTTTGAAACTATGGTATCTCGAGTTGCCTACATTAGACGTTAATGGGAATAAGTTGAGTTTACCAACTATTACCTGTATGTTTTTGTTTTCTATAAACAACGACATATCTGTGATGCGTATTAAGAAATTAATGAGAAGTATTAACGAGGAGTACCAAATGTTATTATACATACACTTTATTCAACTTAAAAAATGACTTTTCTCGGTCGTATACACATGCCTATGACGTATTGTCGATACTTATTGTCTATTTATGAATATCCTGCTATTTCATGAGAAATAGTACTAACCATTTCGTGAGAAATTCTTCACTGTTATATCGGTATCTTTTAACATTATCAAATTACTACTTAATCGATGCAACATCGACGAGAAAGGTGTTTAGCGTAAGTTCATTAAATATTATTCAGCTATCGCTGTCCTTTCACTGTGAACGTATTTATTTATATGCAACACTATTTATGATATAACTAATCTGTCTTCTTTTTTTTTAGAGATCAATTACTCTGACAGATGGATTATATATATATATATAATGTATATATAATGTATATGTATACATATATATATATATATATATATATACACATAACATTATTTATTGTGCACTATGTTATAAAAGGACAATAAAAAAGGAATTAATACCATGCAATGTTTTTTATAGAGTTATTATTTCAAATCTAAAAAGATATCTGTAAGCACAATTTTCATTTTAATTGGATTTATCCCTTAACCTACGATTTACGTTCGAGAATTTTGGGCCGAGAACGTAAAAAAGCTCGCGCATCCTTCGAGCCATTCGCACGACTTGTGTAGTACGTAACATGAGCGATGCCCGTAATAATATTTACGATTGGTCCGATCCTCGTACTACGGGCTATGCCCGTAATATTTACGTTTGGCCCGATCATCTACTACGGGCTATGCCCGTAATATTTACGTTTGGCCCGATCATCTACTACGGGCTATGCCCGTAATATTTACGTTTGGCCCGAACATCTACTACGGCCTATGCCCGTAATATTTACGTTTGGCCCGATCCTCGTACTACGGGCTATGCCTGTAATATTTACGTTTGGCCCGATCATCGTACTACGGGTTATGCCCGTAATATTTACGTTTGGCCCGATCATCTACTACGGGCTATGCCCGTAATATTTACGTTTGGCCCGATCATCTACTACGGGCTATGCCCGTAATATTTACGTTTGGCCCGATCATCGTACTACGGGCTATGCCCGTAATATTTACGTTTGGCCCGATCATCGTACTACGGGCCATGCCCGTAGTTGTAGGTTAAGGTGTCTTTTGAAAAGTACAAGAACTTAGCCAAAGTTGTTTTATTTTCTTTTTTGTACACCTTATATAAGCAAGTGAAAAGAATGTAAATGTCTTTAGTACTACATTGAACGATACCTGTCCATCGACGATGTAAAATCGATTCTTTAATCCTGCTACGTCTTTTGAATCATTTTTTCATTTGATCGTGTCTGTTTAACGGAATGTTTCTTGCGATCGAGGGAAACTCCAGTGAGTTTTTCATTATAGTTTTGCGTTAAAGTCTTTCTCAGAAGATTTAAAAGACCTTTTGCCCGCTGAAGCAAGAACCAGATTGCAGCATTTACATCCGAGGGACGACAGTTAACGAGCAGCTCTTTGAGGAAATTAACGTAAGTTTTGCGATTCATCGTGTTATTAATTTCAATTACTCGTAAATAATACGTCATCGTATTACTAACTATACTGTTATGATGTCGATAATGACGTAATATGTAGAACCGGAAATACAAAAATATTATGTCAGGAAGCATTTATTCAAATACAAAGTATCGAATAAAATACGAAATTATTACATTTGATAGTTAAGCAATAAAAAAAAGTATGCAGGAAGATCATTCATGTAAATTAATGTATAAGTATTTGAAAATATCTGACTAAATATTTTATTAGAATTATCTGCAAGCTTGCTACGCGCGTGTTGCGCAAGATTCTATGCGAACAACAGCTAACGAATAAAAATAAGCAGTCAAATTTTATTCGCAACTAACCTAAGAAAATATTCAATCGAACAAGTATTTATCAGAGTAAGAAGTTAAGTTATTCTTGTGAGAATTTATTACAGATAAAAATGTGATCGTGCAATTTATTCGAATACAATTATGTATTATGTACAGATATTCATATGTCACATCGAGGATAGACGTGGTACTAGGTAGTAACATTGGCTTTTGTAACTAACTTTTTTCAAATTCCACATTAGAAAATTTATCGTTCATTGGTAAATTACTCGTTTGATAAGTTAACCCTATGCACTTCTATATCGAGTGTGACTCGACATCAGTTTTTATCTCAGCAGCTCCTTTGTCGAGTCCCACTCGACATTTTTTCAGTCCCAGCTTTTTCTGTGCAACGTGCGAAAGAAAGGCAGGATTGCATCCTGGAAATTGTTTCAACATATATCATACGCTTAAAAATTACAAAATACGACAATAGTGCGAATAAAACTGGTATTTAAGTGAATTGGTTTCCTCCTTTATTTATTTAAATTGTCTTGTTTTTTTAGTTAAAGTACATTTCAAATAGAATACTTAAAAGCGTTGGGAGCTGCTGGTAACGAAATTGAAATAAAATTCCGAGTGCAAAGGATTAACAGTAGGGACCGTACCTGTATATGTATACCTGGGAAAAATTCAGTGCAAATAAACGATTATTCGTGTTCTTATTCGAACGACTCTGCAATCGTTATTCAAACAGATAATAAAAATAAATTTGTAAGATTGAGTTAAAATAATGAACTAACTAATGACCAACTCTGCTACATGCGTATTAACATTTTACCGACCGATAGCCGATTAATCGGTTTTTTGTCGCCGATGCTTACCGACCGGTAGCTTATTAATCGGCTTTTTGTCGCCAACGCTTACCAACCGATAGCCTATTAATCAGCTTTTTGTCGCCGATAATCTTTCTCATCATTTGAGCAGTAATTTGTTATTCGGTACTAAGGTACCTTGCTCAGTTGCGTCAGTTGTTCTAAAACGCGAGAGAAAAGTAACTGAAGCGGCTGATATGCTAAAAGAAGCATATGGAGTAAATACTATGAAGCCAGTAGTCATTTACAATAGGTTGAAAAGGTTTCAGGAAGGGACAGAAAACGAATGGAAGATGAGGCTCATGAGGATTGACTTTTACCTTGCAAACCGATGAGAACATTCTATGGGTTCGAAAACTTGTGTTATCAAATCGGCGAATCACTATGGATGATCGCCGAAGAGTTTAGTATCGCTTCCAAAAAACGATTAAAAAATGGGAAAACTTGCTGCTAGAATTTCTGATCCCACGGTATGCTGATGTAATTCTACGTACATTTTGAACACAATGTAAATACTCTTAAACTTGCAACGATGTTAATAATTTATAGTAACACGAGGCGCAAATATTCTCAGTTCATCTTGTTGTAAACATTCGTTGAGAAGGGTTGAAAATAGCTAAAGTCAAAATGTACTTGGTGCTTAGTCGTTTCACGCAGGGTGCTCACACAGTTATTGGTCGATGTTTTTACCGTAAATACTAAGTATACGAAAAAAAAAAAAAAAAATTAACATGGGAACATTTTTAGCACATTTTGCACACCAGCATGATGGCATATATTTTAATTTTTCATGCTAACAATATTTTCCGGAAAATGATGATTTCTAATTTTTCAAACAGAGTGTGACATATTTTTTTGTAATATACTTTGATATTTCGTGCATTAATATAATTTTAATCTACACATAGTTTCTTCCAAGATCTCAACATTATACAAATAATAACTGAAAATAAAAGAAATGTTTAAATTTTTCGTACATGTTCGCGGATTGGTTCGGAAGTTTGAAATAAATATTCAACCGAATTAGCAGCCGTTAATCGAAGTTATATTTCGCCGACTAAAATCGCAGAAATAAATACACAGAAATACTCTAAATAATCGGTGCGACGCGCTATGTAATGCACTGTAACAACTGTGATATATTGTGTCGCGCGCAATTGCGTCCGTTTATTTATACTGGTCGGGCAGAAGTCGGAAAATTCGAATTCAACTTCAATCGACGGTTGAATGTAGCGGCGATATTGTTTTGCCCGGAGTTTACTTATTATTACGTTACGTGTATCCTAACGATCTTGATACTCCGAGGCAAAACAACAACATGATTTCATACATCGCCACATACAGTTTTACATTTACCAGTATTTCTTATCCAACAAGTTTAAGGAGCATGTTCAATACGACTATTACTGTCTACTATTAGACCAGATATAGATAAATATGTATATTTTCAAGCGAATAAGTTTCATTCTTATAATTACAAAACGATGAGCAATTTCCTAAACAATGTGTTTAAATTTCAAATAAACGGATTTGAACGGTACGAAGTAAGGTGGTGGCTTTCGAGGCTGCAAACGAAAAAATTAACATACACCACAGATTACAATTGTATTACGACGCCAATACGTTATATTTGTTGAAAAACATCTTCAGAACGAGAAATTGGGATTCTAGTACTCCTTCTCAATGATGTACGTTATTACGTTGATTATAAAAAATGATAAAATTGTGTATCCTTTCATTCTCCCCACATATCTATCATTTATAAGAGAAAAACCTGGCTAGTACCCGTATGAAGACCCTATATATCTAAATAATATATCTATATATCTAAACGAGAAGAAGATGGACCAAAACGTCTAGAATGAGTCAAGCTAACACTAGCAGTAATCGTCTTATGTAGAAAGTATGAAACGCTTTGTTCGACAAATTTAAATTTCATAGATAGAATCTACGTTGAACGTTTCTACGGAGAAATACTCTGTTTTCAAATTACCCGATATTAAAAATGAAGCACGATTACAACATTACAATTCATTTTTAACTCGTTTATCTTCGTAGTTATATTTATTATTTTTTCCATTTAGCAAATTATGCAAAAATATTCGAAAAATGAATCCATGAAAAGAACGTTTGGAATGTTCGTAGAATCCATGAATTGTTAGTCTTCTTAAAAAGTTCACCGTTTATAGGATGCACAGAAGTATAAATTCAGTTACAGAAAACTATTTATTTGTAAATTATTTGCAAATAAAATTGTTCTTATTAATAATCTCATAATGAATTCTTATTTTCGTGTTGCCTGCTTCTATCAACTCTTGGTCGAATATTATTTGTTATTTTGATGTACAGCATAACCTCGATTATACATTGCGTACATACATCATCCGAACGTTCTATCATCAGAATATTGTATAATTCTGTATAGTGTATCTCATATACGTATATACCTATATACATGTTTAATACATATAGTATTTATTTCCCCCTATCAAAATCGTTGACGATGATAACTGTCGAAATAAAATCTCGTCACATCATTTCTGTGCGGTATTTACATTCGAAACGTTTCAATCGATAATGGAGGAATAACAACCACGATTAATGTTGCCATTTGGGGAGAAATACAAAATCATTCTGATGTTAGAAAGAGGTGAGTCTAAATATGCCGTAGCAAGAAAGTACGGTATTTCATGGCCCAACGTGCACAATATATATGTACGCAGAAAACAGATTAAAAAATATGTCGATTTCAACAAAAGGGTTATAAAACGTTTACCATGGCTACAGATGTTGGATTTAGAAACAGCTATTTATCAGTGGTACATGCGATGTACGGAAAAAAACATAAAATTGTCAGTATCAGACATACTGAAAAAAGCTGAGGAATTTAATGAAAATTTAAGCATAGATCCTGATTTTAAAGCCACTTACCATTGGTTGAAAAAATTTAAAGAACGTCACGGTATTTCTTGTACGAATGAATTGAAATATTTACTACACCCAACTAAAGCTGCATCGGATAACTTCAAAGCTAATATTAAAACATTTGTGCGAGACAACGGGATCACATTGCAGAACGTTTACAATGCCAATTACACAGCAATCATGTGGAAAGCAGTACCAAAAGATACTTCGATTTTTATCTATGCGGAATGGACAGGAGACGAAGATATGTGCGAAGATCACGTTACTGCACTTCTTTGTGTAAATGCTACCGGATGTCATAAGTTGCCGGTACTAATAATTGGCAACATTGCCGAACCGCAAAGTTCATCCATTTTGAATACAGATGGCACCTCAACTATCTACAAAGTAAACGCCAATGCTTGGATGGACAATATCGTTTTCAATCAATGGTTCGAAGAATATTTCTTAAAATCAGTTAAAGAAAGACAAGAGAAGAACGGGTGCAGGCAGAAAACGTTGTTGTTACTAGATAATAATAAGTTGCTTCTCAATCTCAACGATCTAAATAAAAAAGATGAATTCGTTAAAGTTATAAGTTTTCCACTTGACGTGTCACCAGAGATACAACCAATAAATGATGAAGTAATCGCCTGTTTCAAGCGAATGTACCGAAAAGAATTGGTGATAACATTAATGCTATTACCTGTCTGGAATACCGAAGAAGATGTGATACAGATCCATAAAGAATTAACCTTGAGGGATAGTTGCCGCATGGTACATGATGCTTGGTCATATGTCGACGATGCAATACTGAAAAGAGGATGGAACGTCCTTTTCGGGTGTGAAACCAGTTGTGACGAAGTCACAGATACGTTAATGAAAGACATAAAAGAAACAACTGCATACCTGCGTACCATACCTGGATGCGAACAATGCCATGAAGATTTTGTGTTTATCTGGTTTAAAGCTGAAAGCATGCATGATATAGCCATGAAGGTATGTACCGACGAAGTTCTTCGAGGTTTTGGAAACATAGATATTGTCAACAATGAAGCTGGGCCTTCTGATTCGAAGATTTTGAAGCTGAGCTAACATGGCTTGAAGCATAAAATGAATGTAACTCGGAGCAATTGCTTATATTTAGGACGTGTATATTAAAAAATATGTTATGAAATATAATATGATTCGGCTATAAGAAAATCGTGGAACGCGTACGATTTTATGTAGCATTCAATTGCTTACTTGTGCCATTTGATTTGTAGTATATGACACTCAGTACAGAAAAAGCTGTTGCTCTATTATTCAAACACATTTATCATTATTAGTTCGTTAATCAATGTTCTACTATATATGGAAGACAAGGAAAGACATGCAATGGTATTTTTGTACTTACGCGTTCTCTTTCAACTTTATACTTTCAATTTAGCAAATTAGAGTTAAAGTAATTGTTAAATTAAATGTTTACAGGGAGATATCGAGATGGATCGATGAATGTATTAAACAAATATATGGTCCCACAAAAAAAAAAAAAAAAAAATGACGATGAACATAAAATCTTATTTAAATAACGACTTTCAGAAGAAACATCATCTACCATTGCGTGTGCTGCTCCAAATAGCATAACCTTTCGCTGTGTAGTTCTCTTCATAACTTAGGTGTAGTAATTAGGTGTAAATAAGGTGTAACATAAATTATTTCATAATTTAGGTGTTCCGATTTATGTATCCCATTCTGTATATCAGCGAATATTTATTAGTGCGAGCACCTACCAAAGCCGATAGATATGCGACTAATCAGTGTAAAACTTGCATTGGACCTAAATTTGTATTGATAAAATTATACGATATAGAAACAAATATCAATGTAAAATGATATATCGTCTTTCTCGCATTCTTTACAATTTGTCATATAAAACGAGAAGGAAATTGTAATTGTAAATAATTAACTAAATGTAGTAATTGAGGTTGGCGATCTCGTCGATGTAAATGACGTTGAAATATGTTAAATAATGTAAATGACGATAGTAACTAATAATAATTATTGCTAGCATTTTCGAAAATTTACGAATTGCTGAATGTCACGACTCGCGCTCCACACGAGCCACAACGTTTTTTTTTTTCTTTAATTTCTACTTGACAATATGTCCAACTGGACATTCGGTAAATTTTTCTAGCTTTATTGCTAACTAACATGTGAAAGGCTATCCGCAGCGAGATTGCATCTTCCAGTTTGCCATGCACATGTTATTTAGCAATTAAGCTAGAAAAATGTGCCGAATGAACAAATTATATAATAAAAAGAAAACTTATTAAAACTCCTTTATTAGTTTATTACATCAAAATATTATTTTATAAGATAAAATGCCGTCTTTACTTGCCCTTTCATTATATGCCGTTTAGCATATCCCTAAAAATATTATGAACTGATGTCAAACCATGCCAGGTTTGGGACTTGCATCTATTTATCGGGCTCAGTTTCACTCCCTGCTGTCAACGATAATTCCTTTCCTTTTTGCCCTTACGTAAACGCTTATTTATTATATTCAACTCTGATTCGGTTGTAAATAGCTTTTCATGTGTTTCCATGCCGTTTTCAGTGCTGAAGTTTCTTGTTCATCGCACACTGACCAGTCTTCTTTTATGTCCGTTATTTTTTTGTAAAATCTTGACATTTCTAGGGTAAATATTTATCACAGAATAATACCATGTACGGAATACAAAATTATTGTCAAATTTGATATGCTTTACTTTTCCTTTTGTAACAACTTTACACAAAACGCTCTCAAATGCTTTCTATCTGAGTTTTAAAGATAACAAGTTCAGATGTCGACTAATTGTCTAACAAACTGAGATGTATCCTAATCGAAAAGACAATAGTAATTAAAAATATGATCTGTGACAGCGATATTCATACGAAAATATTGATGAGTATTGACCGTTCTCCACTAACGGTTACTCGAGGGTGGAGTTGGGACAGTTTTTCCCGTGTTTTATAGCAATGAGCAATAACCCTAATAAACTTCTCGATTTTTAAAATGTTTGTAACAATGGACTGTAAAAAATGCTAAACTTTGTGGCGGTTCCTTAAGATTATCATGGTCTTGAGTTGATATGTCTTAACACCTGATGGATATCTTGATCGAGGGATGGATTGTTTTATGACAAGATTACAGGTGTAACAGGTGTTATTATTTGTTATTACTGATTTTGTTTGTCATCTGACCTTGAGATAGCCTTTTCTTTGTACTGACTGCATTTATTTTAAGGATAACTAACGCTCTTGTCGGGCGGTCAAAATGACCGCTCACGGCAGGCACGGCAGAGTACAAATTTTTCTCAGAAAACAAAGGAGCAAACTAAAATTAACCCCTTAACCTACAATTTACGTTCGAGAATTTTGGGTCGAAAACGTAAACAAGCTCGCGCAGCCTTCGAGCCATTCGCACGACTTGTGTAGTACGCACCAGGGATACCCGTAATATTTACGATTTGACCCAATCATCTTATAACGGGCTATGCCCGTAGTTATAGGTTAAGGGGTTAAATACCGAAAAAAAATATATAGTATGCATGTCTTAGGAAAAGTCAGAAATTATGAAGCGATATGATAAAGTTTAAATATGGTTATATTTGTGTAGAAGTTCCGAGAGCGGTTACCTATTTGACCGCGTCGGTAGGTTAGGTTAGTGACAATCTTTCCTATTATTTGAGCAGTAATTTGTTATTCAAGGAAGAGGAGGAAATGGCGCAACACACGCTGGAGTTCTGCCCAGCGTGGGCAGAACCGCGACGCGTCCTGCGGCTCGCCATCGGCGAGAGCTTAGCCCCCGTGGCGGTCGTTGAGGCCATGCTCAGGGGGCGCCAGGAGTTCAACGCCGTCCGCTTCTACTGCGAGCAAGTTATGCTGGTGAAGGAGCGAGCGGAAAGAGATCGGCAAAGAAGGCGCGATCCTTCGAGAACGTCGCAGCAGAGAGACTCCACACGCCGCACACACGGCACCGCTGCCGCCACCCCAGGAGCGTCAGACCAGGGAACGTGACGCTAGTGGGTGTGGTCCTCCTAGCATCCCAACATAGACAAGGATGCCTCCCATCAACTCGAGATAGACGACGAGATGCACCCGCGGAAAATTCGCAAGAGAACCCGGGTGCACCTCTACCAAGCGTCAGGACGACCACCGTGGAGTTTTAGTCGGTAAGAGTCCAACACTACTCTGCTGTTGCTTGCAACAGCGAGTGTCCATGAGGATTTCTCCACGTATAAAAAAAAAAGAAAGTAATTTGTTATTTAGTACTAAGGTATCTTGCTCAGTTGCGTCAGTCGCGTTGCTTTGTAAGCTCCCACAGTTTTATACCAATTTGAAAAACGTATCGTTCGCGACGAGCAAAGAGAATGGTATTGGAGAGTCTAAACCGAAACCGAGCCGGCGTCAGGGAGAATCTGCGCCTGAGCTGCCGGTCGGACAGCTGGGAAAGTGTTAATCAAGGACAAATGACACAGCTGTTAGTTTAAGGATGCAAAAGATGCACGTTTATTCGGTAAAATAATGTACAAATAAATAGTTGTGTG
The DNA here is from genome assembly GCA_014737535.1 of Bombus cullumanus. Classification (NCBI taxonomy): domain Eukaryota; kingdom Metazoa; phylum Arthropoda; class Insecta; order Hymenoptera; family Apidae; genus Bombus; species Bombus cullumanus. The sequence goes on from JACXIX010000018.1 coordinate 2,230,026, forward strand.
TCGGGGATGAATACAATGCTTTTCATCGATCTTCCTCACCATCGCACATCCGAACGTGTAGTATACACGTTCTCTATGCTTTAAATGAGTCTCGCAGGAATCGATTATCGTGCCTGTTTTCTTCGATCGCTCGCTTTCTCACACTCTCGCTCTCTCGCTCTTTTTCTCTGTCTCTCAAGTTTTCTCAAGTACATACTCGCATCGGTCTTTCGTTTTATTCATTTATTTCTTCTTTATTTCTCGTTGGAAACGAAAGTGGAGGCTATAATATACGTACAAAATTTCTGTGAGAACGACGTCATCCATAGTATTACGCGAAAGACTCGATAAACGACGATTCGTCGTCGGGCCAAGGTGCAAACAATTCGTCGGATGTTCTCTTTCTTCTTTCTGTTTTCCCTTTTCTCTTCCTTTTTTTTTTTTTTTGTTCAAATGTTTTCCACGATATTCGAACGAACAAATTGCCGTAGACGCTTATTTCACTCGTTTTACTATGGATTCATCGAACGACGTCAATTTTTTTTATTATCAGTGTGGGGGCGAGGGAGGAGTGTACTGTTTATGTTCCTTACTGTACTGGAGCTTTTAGTCATATATAGCGATAACCATTAATATATGCGTAGGTCTTTTCGACACAGATACCGAGTATAGGGCATACTATTTTTTACCTTTATTTATTTATTTATTTATTTATTTATTTTTTCCTTTTAATTCGATCGTGGCGATGACAGTGGTAATAACGACGAGTAACAATAATCGTAGCAATAGAAATAATTAAACGTAATGATAAGAATAATAGCAGTAGAACGACACTGATTATTAACGTTAACGATAATCATATAATAATAATAATAAGAATAAGAATAAGAATAATAATTGCAACAGGCGTACAAACTAGGCTAGGTGGACTTTCATAACTGATCCTTACATTTAGGGAGAATTATAACGTAAGATCATGCGTCTTGGATTTACAAAACGTTCGCTGGATCGATCAATCGACCATCGACTACAAACCTCGTCCGCGTTTTTCGCAGAAAAGAACTCAAGCAAAAAATGTAGATGTATTTAATCATCAAATTGAAATATAAAAACGAACCTAATACATGTGTAATTGATTTATATATGTAAATTTGTCAATATTTTTCCGATCAAACGAGATTCTAAAAGTCTGCACTGTGGATCGCGAGAACGAAAGAGAAAATTCAGATTCGGATGGCGGATTGATGGTCTGTACCATAGTCGATGGTTGACGATCGATAAAAGGAAGAGGAAATAGAGGTGCCCCGGTTGGAGATGCCTCCGTTTACGACCGAATTCACAATCAGAAAGGTATCCCTTTTTCGCGATGCTCAGTTCACCCTAGCAACTTAGCAGCTCGTGGAAAAGTAGGCCGTATCGTATTACACCGCTACTTCCATCTACTTGGTATAAAAAAGAACCGTGGAAAACAGTAGTGACCGTAGTAAAAAATCGTTATAGCGCTCTCTATATCGTTTATTGATTGCGTGATCGTCGAGAGTAGGTCTACGTACGGCCGTTGTAACATTATTTACGTACACTAGAAACGGGGCTGGATTTGTGGAGAACGGGGGATCGTTTCGTCGTATTTTCGATCCAAACGGAAGTCCTCGGTTCCTCGACAACGATCGATCGACTCTGGCCACGAAAATCGCCACTACTGATTTCCATACAAATAGATTTCAAAAGATCGATTCGCAAACTATACATATATACTCGATACGCAAGCATTTTTCGGCAGCACCTTCTTTACGAATAATTTAGCGTTGGTTATTTTCATTGTGTTTTGTTACCCGTTTAATATTTATCTTGGACTATTTCTTTTTTTTTTTTTTTTTTGGAACGATGACAACGCGTCGTTCGCCATTTCGAATTTTCTGCTTAGTATCGTGTGCCGCGAATGGGCAGACTGATACAACGGATAGGTCCTCGGATACGGTCATTTTGACTGTGTTTGCTTTGTGTTGTTTCCTGTTTTTTTCTTTTTCTTTTTTTTGGGTACTTTGATGTTCTTAGTCTAGGTCTTCTAAAATATTCGATGATCTTTTTTATTTTTATCCGCTTATTGGAATAGAATGTGTAAAAAATTGTATGATATCTGTATACTTCTTAGGGAACTATTAAGATAAATTATCTTTGCAATCATTTGCGACAATCGCTTGTTTTTCTCGTGTAACCGGTAGTTTGTTTAAATGAAATGTTATTTCAGCCAATTATCTATCGACACCGATTCGCGTGTAAAATTTTCATAGTGCTGTTAACGATTTAGAAAACAACGTTTGCCCGTTAACATCGCGGAAGAACGAAGATACTAATTGGAAATGACCGTTGGCGAATTCGAGATCAAATAAACTTCCCGGCATTCTCAAGTCAAACGTTCCTTTGATATTCTTGTTTAAGTGGCGAACGCGAAAGATTGCATATGTCTGACAAATGGCCATAATTGAAGTCATTAGAGACGTAATTTCTCTGAACTGATTATTGGTCAATGCTCCCGCGATAAATTGCGAGGAAAGGCTATTAAGAAATTACTTTTACAAATACCACGATCTCTTTGCTCGAACTCGTTCACCTCGAATATCTTGAAATTACAACGACGATCGAGATTCCTAGAACTTCACGATATTTTCTAACAAGTACAGAATAGAATATCGTCCATAAATGTAATTACTTACAATGGGACACTCTGAACGCGCGATATAACATTTTTTTTACCATCTTTAACCCCCAATTAATAAATTGAAGTTTCATTTTGCCACGCTATTAACGAACAGTTTATTCATCTGTCCATATAAATATATTTTGCAATTATAATTCTCCTGAAATCTTACTCGTCTCATTAGGCTACCTCTCGTATCTCGAGTTACCTTTTATCCTAATTAAAAATCATCGAAGACCTCGGTTTCGAAGCTTGAATACTTCGAACAGATCTACGTTGACGAATAAAAAAGTGAAAAGTTTCTGAACGAACTCTCGCGTACCAAGTTCGCTTCGAACGTTTTACGAAAACCTTTCACGTAGCATTGAAATGGGAAATTACACACGTCAACGATAATTTTCTAATATCTTCCTTAAAGATAGGAGATACGTTAACTATAGGATGACAAAGTGGAGTGGAAAAACCACTCTGGAAAGGCGTAACAGCGTTGAAATTGTAAAATGTTCTTCAAAATGTTTGAGAACCTCCCACCGTAACAAACGTCACGCGATTTCACTTTCAATTGATCGAAGAGCGCCTGTAAAATGATACCATGAGCGAGGATGAAACGACTATTTTGGAAAACAAACAGAACCTATGCATTGATGTAATTTGTCAAAAATAGAATTTTAATTTATGCAAATTTATGAAAAAGGAAAATGTATCTGTAAAAAAGGCCTCTTAGGTGCTGAATGCCACAGACAGAAGCTAAAAAATAATTAACTGACGTCCATCGGCATTGACATTTTCCTCTGTAGCGTCCCAGCACTGTCGATGACCATTTAGAGCGCGAAAATGCATTCAAATGTCATACTGCGGTGTCCTCGTTGGAACGTGGAACATGTTCGAATAAGAAATTAAAACTCTTCAACTCTTCTGCTACCTACGGTGTTTTCTACGAGCGCCCCTCGATCTCGAAGTTAGGAGATTTCACCTGGCTGTTTCACAGGGCTTGGGAAGCTGACGCCGAACGACGGACAGATCTTTTGAAATCGGTTTGTCCACCAGTCGCTTGAAATATTGGACGATCGGAATTGAAGCAACATCGCGGTCGCGCTGAATTTCGAAAGAAAAAGAATAGAAGAAACGTCTTGCACGAAGAACAATCGGAATGACGCATGCGGAAAACCGGGCTTTAGGGTCGGGTTAAAAGGGACAGTTTCCACCGGCGTTACATGTAAAGTATAATCGTACATCTACCGTATATATGAATACGTACATTGTATATGTAATTCCATCGTATCGTTTGATCAGCCTCTTTCATCGACAGCTATAAAACCGATATTTGAACAGAGATTGCAGTTAATAATTAGCGTCGCGCGAATATCGCGTGCATGCGATTCATATAGGATCGTTAACAAGTTCAGATTGGGTGATCGCTGCCACGGACATCTGAAGGCGCGACAAGAGCATCCAGCTTATCGATCGCGATCCTCACGCGGATCGCCGATGTTTTTGGCCGATGTTTCCTGTGTTGCTTCACTCTCTTCGCGTCCTTAAATGGTAGTTTAATTAATCGCTTAAAATCATAACTAATAACGCCTTAAGTTGCTACGCTTTTTTTTTCTATCACAATATTTCTTTTTCTTTCTTTTTTTATTTTTCTTTTCTCTCTTTCTCTCTCTCTCTCTCTCTCTCTCTTTCTCTCTCGCTCGCTCTCTCTCTCTCTAGAAACAGAAACAAAAAAAGGGTGGGGGCAATGAGAACGTCTCGTCTCGTCTCGTCGTTTAGTTCTTTTAAATCCGCAAAGAACGAAATCCGTTAGCCTAAGTTACGTTAGGTAGACGCGTGAAGGCGCGTCGTGATCTTCCGTTCCACGAGCGCGCGCCGTATGCCCCGGAAGAAAGGAATGCATCGATTCGACTCGCGTATTGAGCATACGTTTCATCAGCGAAGCTTCTTCGATTCGATGATAACGAGGATGGCCGTATCGCGCGTTTCCAAACACGCCACGCGTCTATACATGTGTGTGTGTGTGTGTGTATGTGTGTGCGTGACATGTCTTCGACGAGGAATAATTCTTAAATAATTAGCAACAAGGTGTTCTCTTCCGTTCTTTCGAACCATTGATCATCATCATTTCGGTCGCAATTCGTGTCGTTGGATGATCGAAAGCGCACCGGAGACCGAGAACGTCTCGCGAGCTTTGCCTATCGCTAAACAAGAATTCGACGCATCTTTTGGCACACGCTATTTCGCACGAACAAGCGCGCTTGCCTCGTTGAATGTAACACGATGAACCTCGACCTCTTTCCTTTCTTTCCTCCATTCCTTATTTCTCTCGTTCGTCTCTTCCTATCCGCTCGCAGACCAATCTTAGGTCGATCACCGATATCATCCGTTTGGTACGCGGCTCCTTCGTGCCGGATCATCTCCGCTTTGCGCCACTTTGCGCACGATCGTCCCTTCCTCTCGCCAGTCTTCCCTACGGGTGCATGAACAATCGCCATACAGCGAGCTACATACGAGAACGTGTACTAGACCGTTACGATTAATGTAAATATATTGTCGGATATATCAGAAACCAGTGTTCTTCTTCTTCCGTAACATGTTTGTGGCTAGCGGCCGGATTCTGCACGATCGCGCGTGATTAAATGCAGTTGGTAAAGCGGCTTTGATCTTCTCGGCCTACTCGAATGTATCAGCTTGTTTTTTCTCTTTCTTTCTTTTTTTCTCTTGTTCTTGAGCAACGATATATGTACGACAGCATGGAGATGTACTTTTGATGGAAAATGTATCTGTTTACGAGCGTGTTCGACCGTCCAACCGCGGGCGACGTGGAAATCGCGCTGCACGTGTTTCGCTCATTTGCGCGATCATCGTGTTGCTTCGAGTTTGTGCAACATCCGAGCAATGCTAAACGATACTTCTCCTGGGTTCAATCGTGTTTCGTATTTGAACGTACGGAGTCGTTATATCTCATCGACTGTGTCTTTAAGAATTAGATTTCTCGCAACAGACGCGTGTATTTTATGGAACAACGCTTCTGGTGCAAGAGATAAACTCTCGTTCGGGGCATTTAGATCTCGTGGCGGGATCTTTGACACGCAGAATGAAAGAAAAAGAAAAAGACATTATTTTTGTATACTGTTGAAAATTTTCAACTAAAATATAGCACAGACCGAAAGTTCGTTCGCGGTTCTGTAAGGGAAATTCGGAAAATCGCCCGCGGTTGCAGTGTCGATAAACTTAATTCACTTGCACGTAGTAACCAACGTAGTTGAATTAGAAGAATCAGTAGATGATGTACATGCTCGCACAAAGTGGAACCCGACAAAAATAATGAAATTATATTGAAAAATATGAAATTATAGATTTTACTGCAAAAAGTCGATTTTGGATTTTAAATATTACGCGCTCCTCTGCAGTTGCAAGCATTCTCAAATTATGATTCTTCCATTTTATATTTATATTTTGTTCGGTTGATCGAGCGAAATTTCGGTCTTCGAAATTGCCTTCTTCACTTGCGAACCTCGTCATTCGACGAAACGGTTGCGATCAGTCGTCAGAGTGGAATAGCTTGTTTTGCAAAATTCAAGATACAAAGTGACGGTTTAATCTCCATGCGAACCACAAACATTTTACACTTCGTGTCTCAAGATTATGTTCTCAGGCCAACAGTTCCGCCGATCGTTTTCTCGTTTCACGTTTCGTCTAGCTACGTATTTACAGGACTAGAGTCTTATTTAAAATCTGCTGGTTGTCTGCTCGGTCGCGGTTCCAATTGCCCTTTGGCGATTAAAAGCCGAATATCGAGTCGAACGATGGTTCCGACCGTAAGTTTCGGCGAATCGAGAGAATCGGTGCTGCTGATCTGGCGATGCAAACGAAGCTAGAACTTAGGCGATCGGTCGAGCTAATTTCTTAGCAGCTTGCAGCTGATCGCAGCCACCGAGCAGACAGGCGAATCGTGAGCGACTCGTATGCGTTATCTTAAGTCTAGAATCTTAAAGACTATACGTGTAATTAGGGCCCACGATAATTTCCTACTCGAATTAGTCGTCCAACCATGTCATGTGTCCTCGATTTAATTTTTCATCAAAGCACTAATTCACGAAGCACCATCGAAGGGATTTTTCAACGAATCCTAAGAGTCTCTTTTTCTCGATTAATTTCACCTAAGCGTTATTTGTATGTGTGTGTGTGTGTGTATGTGTGGTGTATTATCGTGGGCAGAGATAGCGCTAGATCTTATCAAGATGGTGAAATTCGTTAATTTATCTAAAATGTGACAAACAAAAGAGTTTGAAACGTTCTTCCTCCATCGTTCGACTATCTTTGCCTATACCTTTGCTGATGTTCATTCTTCTTCTTATCTTCTTTTCTTTTTTTTTTCATCAGAGAAAACTTTTAATCTTTTAATCTAATTTCTGAGCACGTTTCGTTCGCGTCATGCTTTTTCGTAGACGCATGTTGGGCGATGACGCGCGAGTCATATCGGCGCAACGACTCGATTATTATTCTTACACACGTAAGAACGTTTATTGTACCGATGGTGAAACAAACGGGGAACAATATTCTTCTATCGTCGTGAAACGTTCAACTATTCTAAGTAAATCACGAATGCACCGTGTAAAATCGATTTCTCATCTTCGACACAACTTGTTGCAGCAACAGTGGAATGACATTTATAAGTTTACATACAGTCGAATAGCAGTCGATGTTTCTTTGCGAATGTATAAGCATGGATTTCCTTCGATTTCTCGAAATCTCTTTTTTTTCCCTAATCTCGCGCAACTTTCCCGCCGCTCTTTTTCGAAAGCGCATGGCCTGTCTAGTGGCCGCAACGAAGAACGAATCAGTTCGTTGCGAATGATTCCTCGGGGTCCATTGATTGTCGTATCTAAAGTTCTGATGGGGAAACGTTGAGTACATTCGACAGTATCACGTCCATCGTACTTCGAATTCTTTAACACTAGAACAACCCATGATCAAATATGAGACCTGTACAAAAGGAGCGAAAGTAACAGATATAGAAAATTGTACATAATTGGAGGCAAAAAGGCCACTTTGTCCATATATTTTACAAAGAATCACTCGAAATTCCAAAACTACTGCTCCGCCAATCTACAGAATTATTTCTAAAGGATCGTAAATTGGTCATTTTCGCCACTCTGGGAATTCTAGTGTTAAAATCGTTCGACTCGAACAGAAGAGTAATTCGTTTCGACATTGTATCTGGCTTCTCGACAATTTTGCGATCTTTCTGCAAACATATCCCAGTTTCCCGTATTCCTGTCTCGGCGTGCAATCGAACACGAAAACAAACTGATTCAGATACTCGTCCGGTAGATTGTCAGTGAGCTTGAACATTTAAACCGCCCGATTCTTCGTCTTCGTAGCGACGCGGGAATTTACCAACGATCCATTAATACTGGCATTAGAAACTTAAACTACACGGTTGAATTCTTATTCGCCATCGTCTTCGAGAAGCGTTACAAACGATTACAAATGAAAGGTTTCGCACTGATCGGATCAGCCGATTATCCGAATCATCGCCGTGAAATTCAACGAGGAAAGCGAGGGATATCCGAAGCGATTCTACGTACAGCGTTACGCAAACATCGTGGAATTGTTCGTTAAAAATTACAAACAGAACGAAGGCAAGGTTTATACGTTGTACGCTCAGGTCCAAAGCCAAAAGCCACGTCTTCGCCTAAGCGACACAACGAGGAACCTCCCGTTGCCTGTTGTTGCCGCGTGTTCCAAATAATCGCCAACGAACGTCAACTGGTAGAATCACGTTGTCCACATCAGAGAAATGTTCGCTTTCGTCGCCGCGTGTTGCCACGCGTTTCATACTTTTCATTTGATCTTTACTGCCGCGATTGGAAATGGTCAACAAGCAGCAACTTTTGTCACTGACAAACAGAGACATTGGACAACGAGCGCCACATCTTCCACAAACATACGACAGGTCCTCGTCGTTGCTTCAACGAAGACGCAACCGAAGGATCAACGCGTCGATCTTTTGCATTTCGTGTCGGCTAACGACAGGCGATCGATCTCGACGAAATCCTATCCATTCGGCCGCGATCTCAATTCCTGTTCTTGAAGACCGCCGTTTCGAAGCTTCCGCAGACTTTCGCGCAGAGAATGGCCGACTTGGCTTGAAACGAGAGTCTTCCGACAGAGGAATCTTTCGAAACATCGCGCGAGTTTCTTTCGATCGATAGGGCCAACTTAACCCTTTCACAATGTAAACGTCGACAAGCTGGCAGATACATTTTTCGGCATACGAGATACAGTTTCGTATCTTGACTATGTGTACTTTGACGATATCGAAGACAGAAATGTGAAAATTGCTTGTCGTATCGTTTGCATCGATACAGTACGCTACGTAAATAAATTTACAAATCTTTAGGTACAATCATTTTTTTTTTTTTTTTTTTGTAAAATCTTGAGTTCAACAAGTTTCGTTGTAAAAGCATAAAAATGAAAAATCCTCGGGATGAGTTAACATCGGCCAGAAGCCGAACACGCGCTTTGCTTAACGTTAATTGTCTAGGTTTGAAATTTGGGACTCTTCGTCGTGTTCTTACACTGTGAAAGAATTAAACTTGGACGATCGATGAACGCAGATTACTCTGACTTTTGCGTGTCGCGCTGTCGAGTAGTCGGAAATTGTCGTTTGTCCCATCTATTCGTCTACCTTCCACCTTCGAAGAGCCAGCGACGTAACTCGAAGAAAAAATTACTTTTCCAAGGGAACAAGATGCAAAGAGGTCCGCGTTAGTGTCTCGTATGACATGATCGTGTTTCTTAAATTTATACGCTGTCCACTCACGCGAGGTTTAACAAATTACGTCTCGCCAAGAGACATAACGCTACAAAGCGTTCCAGCCACAGAGATGTTGGCAACGACGTAGCATTTAACGCGTTGCGCCTCCGCAAATTGTTAATCGTCTCGCTTTTTCACAGAAGGTAGACGCATCTTGTGGGTCAGATTTTGATAAGAATCCTCGCAATTCGATACGCTTCTCCTTCGTAGCACGTATACGCGTAAAGGCCACAGGTGAGAAACATGATAAGTCTGTTATGGAGGAGGAATTTTTTAATTCAATACGTTGTCGATCAGTTTCATATTTGATTTTAGAATTAAATACGACTTTTTCTTATCTTCCTAAGCATTTAAAAAATAACCTCGGTTACGCAGACTGATATCAAACAAGTTAAACTAAGATTTGTTTTCTATCTTCGGAAGACTTGCATCTTCGAATCTCACAGGCTACCTGTTTTTCAACTGTTTCGTATGGTCAAGCAACGTAACAGGAAAGTAAGGACTTGTAGAGGACACTGCGGGTGGCAAGAAACAAGTTTTTCAAAGAGGAAAAGTAACTTTATGCACTAATTTAATCGAAATTTTACGTGCCCCTCCTCTCAATTGTAAAGCAAACTCAATTTCATCGATTGAATAACCGTCATACACCAAGAAACAATGAACCAATTTGCGCTTAAACTGCACACTGCAGTGTTTTCATTAGTACGCGCAACGTATTCCACTAAAACGTCAAGATTCTCGAATCTTCGCCACTTACAAGCGCCCTTCGAATCGACTCATCATGTTTCCCCGCGTGGTCTTCACGATGCGACAGAAATAGCAGCGCTGTGCTGGCTCGAACCGAAAGGAAGGAAAGGGAGAAAAAAGAAAAAGAAGGAAGACGGGCCGACTTACGAGACATAAAACGAACGAACTAGTAGCAGTTTGAAAGCGACTACGGTTGGACAAATTGTCGTTGTCTCAGCTATCACGCCGGCAGCGTGAATTATCCAGCAATTTGGGCTGGCGGGGCGATGCCGATGATCGAAAGTTTGCCAATAACGCGAATTAACTTAGCTCGTTCGGCCGTCTACTCCGTTTTAATTCACACAGCCGCGGAGTCTGATATCGCCGAACCCCTTGCTCGCGACAGAGATCTGACTGCCAAGAACGAATGGCCGTGGTAATTGCGCGCGATCATCGTCACGGCGTGGCAGCCAGATCTGGCTGGAAGCGGGCACCACGCCGTGACCGATGCTCGCCGCTTTCGAAACTCGAGCACCACGATCGTCCGACAAATCTCGGATGCCGGGTGTTCGTCGCGCAATCGAGCCTCGTCATCGTTGCTTCCGCCTTTCTCTTCGTTGCCGTAGCGGCCGCTTTTCTTTTGCTGGATTCCTAAATCGATGGCGGCTCCTTGTCGCAACGATGCACAAAGCCGTGCTGCTGCTCGGGTCATCCACTTGACTGCTCGGGCAGCAGTATGCTGACCGATTTGCGATTCGCAGATCCGTTACTGGCGTTGTTCGTGTTGTTGACCGTGGCGAGGGCGGGAGGCGGTCGGTGCGATGGAGCGACCACTCGCACTTCCGGCCGCGGCGAAGCTTCCCTCAGCGGGCTTCCTATACTCGCTAGGTCCTCTGCGCTCGTCAGCGTGGCCGTTCTGCGATAAACAATAATCTTGATTAATGAAGTCATAATGAGTCGAAGAAGAAAGTATACAAATCAATGTATATGTCGTTTATAGTATATACAGTTAAGGAAACTACGAAGAGTCAAGGAAGAAATTCTCCAGGTTAATGTGTATCTTATTTGTAGTATATATAGTAAATAGTATTTATAATATTTATAGTATATGTAATTAACGAAGATAGGAAGAAGCAGAGAGAAAAGTCTACAAGCGAATGGATATCTCACTTATATTATACATGACATGTATAATATGTATATAGATAATGAAGTTACGAGGAATGAAAAGTGGAAGTGTACAAGTCGATCAGTTTATGCAGTTTTATTATTATACAGTTAATAGTTAATATATTTTTATAACAGTTAATATAATGTATTTTTAGTATTATACAGTTAATAGTTAATAGAAAAGTCTACAAGTGAATATATATCTTATTTATATCATACATGACATGTATAATATGTATATAGATAATGAAGTTACGAGGAATGAAAAATAGAAGTGTACAAGTCGATCAGTTTATGCAGTTTTGTTATTATACAGTTAATAGTTAATAGAAAAGTTTACAAGTGAATATATATCTCATTTATATCATACATGACATGTATAATATGTATATAGATAATGAAGTTATGAAGAATGAAAAGTGGATGTGTATAAGTCGATCAGTTTATGCAGTTTTATTATTATACAATTAATAGTTAATAGAAAAGTCTACAAGTGAATATATATCTCATTTATATCATACATGACATGTATAATATGTATATAGATAATGAAGTTACGAAGAATGAAAAATGGAAGTGTACAAGTCGATCAGTTTATGCAGTTTTGTTATTATACAGTTAATAGTTAATATATTTTTATAACAGTTAATATAATGTATTTTTAGTATTATACAGTTAATAGTGTTAGTATATATTATATTAAATATTATATTGTTATTAGTTGATGAAAGGTAACTTTTAGCTGTATACAAATATATTCTGTATCTCGAACATTAGCCCATTTTCCCGCTTTTCGAACATCTCGATGAAAATGCCTAATAGATGGGAGAAGACTCAATGTTTCTAATTATTTTATTAATGATAATTCTATCAATAACGAAATTATCGGTAAACATTTGTTGACCCAATATGAAGATAATTTTCGCTTTTTATTAATGCAATTAGCTTTCGAAATATCGATTTCTTTATTTTTTAAGTTTTAGTTATGTTTCTGTAAGCATGAATAATTTAAAATATTACAGGCACGAACATATTTTAGCACATAAAATTTCTTCACATTATTACATTGTTGAAAGATATTTGCGAATTTACAGGGACATATATTTTGCAAATTGTAAAATCACGGACATCGAAGATATTTTGTCGTTCGAAATATGTATAACTTTCAATATTTGGACGAAATATCAGATTCAGAGGAATATTGAAACATTTTATTTATCGTGGATGATAAGAATTCTACCCTACGAAGATTTCAATTCGAAGATAGATGAACAGCCGTCGTAAAAGAGGAATTGAACGGTGTTTCTGCTGACACGTAGATTCTGTACGAAATGTGATCGGAACCGCGTAATAAACGAAGGAAATATAATACATTGAATTTATATATTAATCGTTAAATACAGATATATTTATTGTTTTACACATTTTAGTAAATTTCTAAATAATAATTGCAACTTCTCACGAATATTTCTATAATTCACTATTAATTATATAATTATAATTTGTTAATTCTATGTGTTAAATTGAACGTTTCTTGCAATTATTTTTGGGAAACTACCATAACGCTTCATGATACTATCAAATAACAAGAATAACTAGAAAATAACGAAGAATAATAAAAACTCAATTAGTATCTACAGCATGTACAAGTGAAAATTAATTTCTTTTACACTTGTATAATTATAATTATAATTCGAAGAATTAAAAAATGGCAAGAAATAGGCAAACTAAGTAAACAAAAATATAGCTGGAAGACCTAAATAGATTATGTCCATCTTAAATAATGTTAAGATTGAAAGGAAAGTGTAAAATGTGTTAAAGAATCTTACAGATCTTTAGATCATATATAGATCTATATACAGCTATAATTCTTCTATAAATGCAGAAATACAGAATTTATTATATAATTTAATCTTTTCTTTTTGTGTGTGTTTGTTTAACATTGCATTGCTTCGCGAGAGACACTCAGTATTCTAGTAGCATTGAATTCGATAATTTAATGGCCTAAATCCTTTAAACCTTCTAGATAATTGCAAATTTGTAGAGCCTGTATCGCATTTTATTCCGAGATTTGCAAGCAATTTCCCAGGCTTTGTCCGTTCGCTTCTAAATGACTGCATCGCTTTAACGCGGTCCTCTGTCTTCCTTAGTCTTATAGCTACGACAAGAATTGATCTGGCGCTCTATGAAAATCAGTTTTCTTTAAAAGCGAGACGACAATGGCCGCAGAGGAAGACCATTAACAAGTGAAAGTCGTTCACGAACAATTGTGCTTTCGAGACAAAGATACTCCACCGGATTATGAGAAAAGTAGGAGTTTGAAAATAGATTCGATCGGTAATTGCATGACCGTATAAAGATCGCCAAGGCCAAGAGTATAAAATCGACGTATAAAATCGACCTATGAAATTAGAAGGAGCCCTGATATATGTAACTTCTGAAACAGATAGAGGCAGAAACGAAACAATTTCGATGACGAAGTAACGAAAAGATGACTTGTTGAAGATTACATCACGCGATTGTATTGATAAAAGTATTATTAAAACTACAAAATAAGGCTGTGGAACTTAATACCTCGAATGATTTATATTGTACGATTTCATTATATATATTTATAATATTATAAATATTATACTGTGCTGTTACACGTACGTACTCCAGATTATGATATTAGGTTGTCCGAAAAGTTTCTTTCGTTTCATAAGGTGATAATAGATGAACAACAATTTCTGTTCTATATTATTTTATTGAATTAGGTATGATCCATTTCGTTCTATTTCTATTATTATGTTCGTGCATAATTCAATAAACTAATATAAAACAAAAAACATCGTGCGTCTATTATTTCCTTATAAAACGAAAGAAACTTTTCGGACAACCTAATACATAGATCTGGATGAACACGGGCATCGATCTCACGACGATGGATAACGCGACGCGACTGTGAGATTCACGCGACAGAGGCCGATGCAGGAAGCACGTGGCCCACCGCACGCATTCGAGTTCGATAGCTCGGTTGAATATGCAACGGCGACGCCTTGTAGTTCGCATTCTAGATAGGTCAATATTCTTGCAAGCGCTTTGTGCGGTGCGCTTTTCGTTGATCGTTTATCTTGTAGCGTATGGCATCGCGCTCTAAGCATCCGCGGAACGATGAATATTAATCATCGGCGACGCGTACCGCGGGATATCGATACTGGCAACCTGGTTACTATTTTTTTCCCAATGATTTATCGCATGCAACGAGAAATCGGATAACAACCTTGTTGCATACTTGCGATAGCTATCTCATAGATATAAGAAAGATCGATGATTTATCGTTTGCAATTGTTTAGCGTTAATGGAGCGTGCGAATATGTTTCCGAAGCTGGATAACTATTATTAATAACTATTATTTCCATATGTTTCATCATCCACGGAAAAGAGTTTAAACAGACAGTTTAACTCTGTTATGTAGAACCAACCTTCAAAATTACGAAAGATTAGTTAAACACACTTGTTATCTTTATCGTGCAAAAGTTTCCAACATATACAGTGACCCTTGCATTATAAAATTACTAAAAGTACCGAGCCATAGTTCCTTTTTAGTTGTATAGTTATTTTGCAGAAAGCTTGCAAACCACGTGATCGTCCATAATAATCGTCCAATATTCTTGAAATGGTAAATATTGTTAAAGTAACAATATATAACGTTTTATTAAATACAAAATTTATATAGAACAGAATAACTATTTTATATGTAACATAATAACTTGAAGTATTAACGAACACCGCTCTATTCTCTTATACATCTCAAACAGGAATGAATTTGTTATATTGCACATTCATTCGTTCAATACATACGCGATGGCTCGTCTCATGGCGTTTACGTTTTGTCTTCTTCTCTTTCATTCCTCGCTTGTACAATACAGATGTACACACATCTATTTTCTAACAAATCTAAAGAAAGTTACTCGTGACAAATGTCCTAACATTGTGGACGTTTCTGTTACGCCATGAGGCTTTCCATAGGCCGCATTCTTAACCGTTGCTCGTGGCACGACAGTGTCGCGGACGGATCCTCTCAATCAGCCGACAAACATACAATGTATCGGCCATCCTGACGGAGCGAGTTCCAAAACCTTCGATTCGGTTCGTTATTAATTACGCACATGAGGTGACACGCGTGATCATGACGTGATCGGTGGCGTGACCCGAGCATAGTGGGGGTCGTCTCCCAAAGAAACACAAAGGGACCATCGAAGGGCAGTCAGTATCGATTGAGGATCCGAACGGAATACACAAACACTAAACACAAGTCGCCGAACTATAACCATTGTAAAGTC
Organism: Bombus cullumanus; assembly: GCA_014737535.1. Taxonomy (NCBI): domain Eukaryota; kingdom Metazoa; phylum Arthropoda; class Insecta; order Hymenoptera; family Apidae; genus Bombus; species Bombus cullumanus. Next base: position 2,245,744 of record JACXIX010000018.1, read on the forward strand.
GAGTCGAACTACCATATCAACTAACTGTCTAACCTTTCAATAACTTGTGACGTGCTCTTGTAATATTTTATATATTGTAAAATATATCACACTTGTTAACCTGGTAATCCAGTGTTGATCTCAGCTAACCACCTCTGTTATCTTAACCGAAACAGGGGAACGACCAATTCGTGGCGTCGATTACCAAAATCGTAACGAGAATTTACGCCTCTCGCTGACGCGCTTTCCTCGCGATCGCGTCTCTCCGCGAACGGTCGTAACAGTTTCTATTTAGCGATATTATTGAGATATGTGTAATTTTGTAAGCTACACTGGATTAGCCGCGTAGTAGTGACACACATATATGAGTATGGGTGTGTGTGGAAGTATGTGCGTGCGCAGCGTCTCGTAAAACAGAAGAATGCAATGTTTCGTACGTATGGTGGCAAAAAAGATGGCGTGAGAAAAAGAGTGCTGAGACGCGTGCAATGTTTATCTATGAGTATCTTGTAAATCACATATTATATAAATATGAAACTATTTTAATATCATTTCTACATGTAATGTGAGTGTTCCTATACATTTATTTCATGCGACTAAGATCCACAATTCTCAACAGATATTATGGTCGAATGGCAAATTCGTGTCAGAGGAGAAACATAACCTTTTGCACTCGAGGCTTTTTTGATCGAGCGTAGCAGCTACTTTGGATGATTTAGCGTGTACGTGGACGCGTGTATCACAGCTAATGTAAAATTATTTTATATACAAATTAACTTACAAAAATATTATATTCTAATAATTTATTTATGTTTACATCTTTGAGAACATGATCTTGTAATATTAATTTCTGTATTTTATTTTTTGTACAATAATTTATGAAGCATTCACCGAGATGCATTCTTGAATATAATTGATCTCATTTTTCAACAGTTCAAAATCAAGTTCATTTTCATTTGCGCTAATTTCACTTCTGAAAACCATTTTTTAAGGATTTCTAAACTATAATAATTTCGCCATGATCGTCGAATCCGAACTAACGTTGGAGACGTTTCTAAAACCATAGTTTCGGAGGGATATTTTATCTCCATTTTTAAAGTCTAACACTTTACACTTCTTAATAAAGAACATAAAGAGGTAAGCAACCAATTTACGAGCCAATATTGCACTCATCAATTGGAGATGTCGAAATCTAGCATAAACAGGGACTGTCGCCTCACGCTTTCGCTTCAACGTAGAACGCCTTGATTTTGATGCGGATAATAACCAAATTTCCTGAATAATAGCAATCCACAAGAAGCAAGCAATATTTAAAATAATATTAACTACGTTATACGCTATTTAATTACGCCACGGAAAAAGAAAAAAATATTGCGAAACAAAGAGCAGAAATAAAATACACTCGATATAGGCGAAGCTGAATTGTGTTGGAAATCAAAATGTTTAAACTAATTTTTCTCAGTTTTAGGTCATTATAGGTAGGTAGAGTTCTGCACAAAAGAGTCCAATTATCCATTATATTAACAAGTTTCAACATTCTGTGGAACAATTTTTAACGCCTATTTAATAGACTAATTCTTCAGTATATTAATATTTTACTAAATATACAAGCTGTTTGCAAAATTTTGGTACAAGCGGAAAGAAGGCTCTGAAGATTATCTCCATTTAAAAAAAAGCCGAATTTGAATATTCGTTAAGAACGTACGCATCTTCTGCCTACAAAGGTCCAAAATTTTCGGAGCACCTTGTACATATTCAAACGTTAAATTTCACAAATTCAAGTTAAAACATCTTCTAAACTAAAATAACTTTTCCACACACACAGTGAGAATTTCTTTTTTTGTAGGAAATACCTATATGAACTATACGATTCCATTTAAAAAAAGAAAAGCGTGTCACCTTCATATGACCACTACTTTGCTGTCTACAAAAAAAGCTAATTACACCGGATTATGTCTTCTCCGATACCATACAACCTCTGTTCGTAACATCTTCTCGTATTTTCGATACTTGGAGGAATAGTCACGTGTGTGTACTTAAAAAGAATATACCGTGTATAAAAGTTTCCTAAGTGGCAATTTTCTAAGCTTCCCGTACAATAGCCACTGTGCGTAACATCTGTAAAAATGCGATTAATTTCTATCGAGCGACTCGTGCGATTTTACTGCCAGGATATTAGAGAATTTTTTTTATTCGAAATGAATTTGACAGTCGAAAATCGAGCAGCTTTGGCGATTAACGAGAATATCGTTTACGCAGCTATAAAATTAATCGCGATAATGTTGTTATCAAATTTATATCGTGTTGCTGCGTCGTTTAGGATGGCGCTGTTGATTTTCACGTATAATATCGTCAGGGGCGTGTAATGCAGCGCGTTAGGTTACGTAGATGCATTTGACGAGTTCCCCCAGTCCAATTAAGTATTCAATTTCGCCTATCGATTTCAATTTCTCATCCCTCGCCCTCGACGACGATGTGATTCGACCGTCGTCTTCACCTTCCCATCGAAATAATCATCGCCGGCTGGACGAAAAGCAAATTTCATCGCGGTCTATCGAAGTATCGTTGAAACGTGAAACGTAAAATCGTCGGTCCTTTGTTGTTTGCTGCCGTTGCGGTTTCTTTGGCGCTTCAGAGATAATTGAGAGATAGTGGAACGAGAATATCGTGGAAACGTGACAATTGTTTGGTAGATTACATTTGTTCTCGCTGACGAAACCTTTCTCGCAGAAAAAGAATATATACTTATTCGTTTCCTTATGATTTATATTTTTTATATTATTGATTTATGTTATTGATAGTAATATTTTGTACACGTAAACATCGCTTATATTTTTCTAGGTAAGCTGGTGCATGTGCAATTGATGTGTAATTTTGCTCTTGAAATTTGATATTGTAAGATTGATAAATTGCTGGCAAAATTGTGAGATGCTAAGAAATATGTAAAATCAGTTCTCAGTTCCGAGGCCTCCGGTCCTCAGTTCTAAAAAAATATTTTCAAAAAAGAAGCAGCGACTGGTCAACTTTATCAATACAGGTAAGACGCCACTAAAATATAGTTACCGCGTTATACACACAGGAAATCATTAGGCCGCTACGTACATTCTGTCCACCTCTTCCTTTTGCAAATACAAAAGCATTCGCGATATTGTCATAAATAATGATCGAAAATACGTGATAAATATTTAAAAAATTTGAAAAATCGAATTCGTAGGAGATTCGGTAGATAAAATTAATTTTACGAATTTACGTTATATAATTCGTGGATGCTTTGGTGGATAAAATTAACGTTAAGAATTTATGTTATAATATTTAATATACGATATGTAATATATTTTTAATATAAATTTCTACATATATTACATATAGCATATTTCTAATATAAATCTGTATTTGTACACTGATCCTTCAACTGGTACACTCAATCGTATTACGTTTAATGACATTACTAGCGAGTCATTGTACGTGTACGTATTTTTTCTTTTGCACTGACAAACTTTATTCGCATTTTCACTTTCATTCCCGGTTGAGATGAATTATTCTTCTTTACAATATTTACGTGTAGCATTAATAGCAGTAAAACATTAGCACTGAAACACACACGGCCATGTTATATTGATATTGTCTATATCTCGATGTTTTCCAAATGTGCACCATAGACGATTGATCATTCCATAAAATATCTTAAAAAATTTCATTCGAAAAACGCGTTAACGTACGCGTGCTCGAATTATGAAACTCTTTTTGCAACGAGATTGGTCATACTGTTGTAGAAAAATAGCAGCTGGAAAACAGGATAACAATACACAACATTTCTACGCGTTTACAATGTCGAAGAGAAACTGGTACTGTTGTCGGTAACATGCTCCTCTCGTTCACCTATCCCCTTTCCATTCTTTTTACGAAGCTGCATGGGACCGAGGGTACATTCAAATAGAAAGTTTAACACACGCGAGTAGTTGGCAATAAACGTTAACGAAGCCGCAGTTACTATTAGCCACGATCATGTCGATAGCCAAGGGATACGTGAATGGACGCAGCTTTGTTTGCGTGCACGATAAAGCACGAGAGGTATATTAGTAGATTTTGAACAGTATCCGTGTACCATATCAGCGCGGAATACGATTCTGAATAAATAATGAAGTACGAGCACTTGCATTCACTGTACCATCGATACAGCTTTTGTGTTTGTTATATACAAGGAAATCATTATATCTTGGGAATGGACGCTCGAAATAAGATTCTGGACGCTGGCGAAGTTTATTGATTCGTACGCTGAACATGTACTACGCGTACAGTGCTGTGAATAATTGCAGACTCAAATATATTTTCCGCATTATTTCTTCGATATTTCTAAGAAACCGTTGTTCATGTCTGAATATTGTTCAGTGAAGTTGTGTTTGTAGAGGGTAGATTGAACGCTATGGGATACGAAGCAATGTTACATGGCGAATTATTGTCCTTCATAGGCGAAATAAAAGACAAAAGACAATTTTTCAGCGAGACTGAAGCGACTTTAAAGCTTTCTGAAATTTCCGGATAGAATGCGAAAGTTTACAATCAGAGGAAGCTACCTGTGGAAAATATCGCGCAACTTGGAGAGAAGGTAAATTCCCGCGTGGGCGGATATTCAAAACGGAACTTTAAATAAGTTAGCGGATAGCGTGCTTGGCAGATTAGTAGAAGTAATCAAAGATAAAGGAAAATCCACTAAATATCGAAGTTAACATTGAGTTTATATGTGTTCAGAGCGAGAAACACAATTTTAGGAGAAAATTTAACTGTTTGCTGTATCTTCTGTTGTCTTTCATATTGTAATATGAAATTATATAAGCGATTTCGCCGATTTTTGTTTTAATATTACAACAAACTTCAAAATGGGACCGATTTCATTATAATCAGTCGCTGTACATCGAACACAAATGCGTTCCTCATCCACAAGATTGCAAATAAATTGTTCATAGCAAACCTGCCAAAGATCTACAGCAACCTATAAGGAATCATCATACATAAAAGATGAATTTTTCATAGTAAAAACGCGAAGGATATAAGCAAAACGTACTTCACGTGTCTAAGAATTATCTACTAGATAAAAAAATGAATAATCCAAATTCTTCAACGAAATTGAAAATTTTTTAAAAAGGAAATACAGCCAGTTTTTCGGTCAAGATATAATTTCTATAATTTTAAGTCATGTTACCAGTTTAATGGAGTCCATCGTGGAGAAATGCCGTGTCTACAAGTGCCAATCGTCGTCAAGTCATATTTGTGTTTCATCTACTAATTGAAAATGGATATTGGATAACGCGTGTTGCATCGATCGGAAATAATTTAATAATCCAAAGGAGGAAAATGTCTAGCGAACAAACTGGCTGCTGCAACGTTTCCCATCCAAGATTCGTCGTGATGTGTTTTGTGGCAGAAGCACTCGGAAGAAGTTGTCACGAGCGTCTCTCGATATTATTTATATCTATTAATTTATTTAATCATTTTAAATATATTTGACGGTTTGCAACAGTAAGTTCTCGTTAATCTATATTACAATACTCTAATAGACATTTTTCCACGATCCAAATCATCCAGATCGAAGCGCCTTAAAGTTACAGAAAGCAATGACAAACATATACCTTGATCGAACAACTTGCGATATTTTTCTGTTAACAAACTTTGAATTTTACTTTGCAATATTTGTATCACTCATTTGTATCATTGATTTTTCTCTAACGATTTTATTTCTTCCCTTAACATTTCCTACCTTTTATTAATAATTTACTGGAGCGCTGTTACATTGCCGAGAAAAATACTGTTATAAGTAAATAACAAACAGTAATAATTCTATATGAAATAATACCAATAGTAATAAAGCAATAATAGTAATAAAAGTAATAAATCAATAAAGCAATAAATCAATCAAAAGTAATAAACAAACCAATAGTGTTACTGGACTGTTAGCAAGATAAATTCAGCGTCAAATTAAATCTCGCAATTCAGAGAAATTGTTCTTATTCGAACCGACAAAATTCAGGATCCAAATATTTGACATATCAACTGCAACCAAAAGTCAATGCAGATGGCTGCAAGGTTAACGCATGCAAATTAATTCTACAATCATGAACATTCGATGCATCTTAATTTCCTTCCACCTTACTTCGATAACAATAGTCTTCGCTTTGGTCCATCTTCAAAATACATAGTCGTCGGTATACCAGACATCGATCTCGTTTCTTTGTACTTTCTTTCGATTCGCTGCTACTTTTTTCTCTTTTCGAACGTGCGCGTATCAGATTCGTTAAAATTTCCGATCCTAGGTCAATGATTTTTCACTTATCGCATACCCTTTCTATATACCGTTTTCTAGTATCCACTCGCAGCGTACTGCGTTCGCTGCGTTACGGTATAGTGATTTATATCATGGTTCTACCGGTGCATCGATAATGCTTGAAAAAGGAACATCAGGCGAATATATAGGAGCGAGTGTGCGTCTCGGTTCGCTTCGATGGCTTTCGTGTTTTTCCTCTGTTATTACGGACCATCTCGCTCTAATCGAAGTCTTATTTCGTAGCGAACAATACGCGGAATATAAAACCGCGGGTGCAGAACACGATGCATGTGTTGAGGAAAATATTAGGTTGGTATCATCACTAGTTCCTACATGCAAAGTTGGTACGACTTCTAACGACGCTCTTTTGTTTGTATGATGGCGTCCGTCACGTGTTAATTATCTGAGTGTATCCGGTGGTGTTCATATGGCCGGTGGTGAAATACAGAATATATTATTATTATTATTATTTATTATTTATTTATACTTAGTGCATACCTTTCGGCTTTGGACGACTTTCGGTTTACATCTTTTATATTATCTCTTATATAAAAATACAGAATATAAAATGAATCTGTGTGAATCAATTAAATATCGAACTCCAAAATCTATTTAATAACAGCATGGAATGGAATATTGTACAGATCGTTTCAAAGAGTAGATATGGCTATAGTTCACAGACGAATATGAATATGCTATGTGCGTATTTATGCGTATTATGTGGATTCTGCTGTGCTTGTTAAAAGTACACGAATCGTAAGGAATATTCTATGCAGGTAGAATTTAGAAGAATTTCATTTGCTAGCCGTGTGACAAGAAATTGTACGAAACATCTAATGGCTGGTAAGATTTGGATTTATCGTAACAAGAAGCATGAACAAATTGAGAGTTTTGTTATTGTTAAAGATATGCTCGCAAAGGACTGACACTTGTGTCCAAGAATGAACGTTTTTATTTAAATGATTCTATCACATCTACGGCAGATATCTCACGTAATTTGTTTGATCTTATTATCGATGTGTGTAATTTCTCAAACGTCTCTGCGTTACTATTTTATGGTAGATATAATTTATAATAAAGTTAGACTATGAAGTAGCAATTTTGTTTTATCATCACGATAGAATCAAAGCTGATACAATAAAAACGTATAAAATTACATGATTTACTTTTGCTGGATTCATTTTTAGGATTTATTTTTTAGTAATCATCCCTAGAAATTAAAGTTCAGAAACCAGACAGTTTTACGACGTACACGGTTTCGTACGTATCGTAAAACTGGTTACATTTTTAACACTGATCAGTCTTAATACAAACACACAACAAATACGGTATACAATATATAAATAACAATGAACACAAATAAAATAAAAATAACAGACAAAATGAATAAATAGAAATGTAAAAATATATGTTTCAATGTAAAGCAACTTTATTGTTCGTGCTAGTAAGCAAATATCATATTTAAAGTATTCTATCTAAAATACCGACATCTTCCTTTCTAGCACATGTAGATGGATGGCTTGGTATGTGATTACCGACAATCATTTCGCCGACAAAATTTACATCGACACCAGTTTGACTGACACCAGTTTCACCCACATTGTTTATTCACCGACATGTACAAATCACCGACAATGTTTTCGTCGACGTTCGTTTCACCGGCACAGAATTTCAATTTATATACAGGGTGTTCACTGTTCACGTTGTTAGATCGTTTTTCTCGTAAACGATAAGAGGAATGAGTGAGTGATTCAAAGCGAATTACATATTCACGGTATTTTCTTCGCAAGCGTAAAGATCTGTGTGCGTTTTGCATACGTCGAATTCTCTCGTCATTTTATGATAAAGCTACAGTGTTGTGGATATTTGTAGACTGAAACACATTTTCTGCGTTGTAGCTTCAAGAAGTAATAAGAAACAAAGTGGAAATTTATAAGGAAATTAACACTGAGTTTACACTTTTTTTTACAGCCAAAAATTATAATTATTAACGACACTATATATTAGAGAAACATTGTCTGCGATCGATTAGTTTGGAAGATGTTTTCACTCCAATTTTGTCGCATATCATATGAAAAGGAAGGAAAGTCGAAGTACTTTTGTATTTATGTTTCCTTTGTCTTACGTACAATAAATTTTATAAAATTAAAAATACAAAAAAAAAAAAAAGAGAAAGAGAAAATTCTACAAAGTTAAAATATCAAAATTAAACCGATCAGTTTTCGACTCTGTTGCTCTGATATCTTTTTTAAGGTTTCCATCAAAGAAGAAGTTCTCTTAAAAAAAAAAAAAAAATAATGTAACTGCGTAAGACACACACGTTTTTTGCACTTGAGAGAAAGATATTATCGCGAATATGTAGTTCACCTTGAACCATTCATCCTTTTCCTCTTTCATTTTTCCTCTTAACTTCACTTATCGTTTACGAGAAAAACATTGGGAACTAATCAATCTTGAACAGCGAACACACTTTATATATCTGTATATTTCCGAATATTATTAAAAGATAACCGAATCTGTCAAAGAAAAAGATAGTTTTATCGCGTGACTTTGTTGATTATATATAAGGGAAAGATAAAAGGAAATACGGTGAAAACACGATAAGATGATAATAAAGTTACCAGTGATCACACATCAATCTTAAATGTATAAATACGAGAAATGAAATATTTTCCAATATTATAAAACTAAATGGGAAAGATAATCGAAGAAGATAATATTTTTATCGTGTGACTTTGTTGATTATATAGGAGTGAGAAAATTGAAGGAAACACGATGGAAATGTAACAGTCTTGCAGATGTATCGCTACAGGTGTACTATCTGCCAATAATAAATGCCTGTTATATGCACAAATACGCAATAAAAACAACGATAACAGATGTTACCTTTTTATTGCCTCGTGGATTCTCATGCAGCACAAGCCGTATCGGTCACGTAAAAAATTACAAGTATACTAGTGCATATCATTGAAGGAACAATCCGTATTCCACAGCGAGTTGCGCATATAAACCTACCTACATACAAATTTGTATTTGTTGAAACATCAATACGTGACTGAATTTTTCAATAAATTGCTTTATACCTCGTACCAGGAGAATGTACGTATTCGAATTTATTTTTATAAAACACTTTATAACCCCGTCGATATCGTATTGAAGACACGAGTATCATGATTTTATTACTATAGTTCGAAACAAGGCAGAAACGTTAAAATATTGATATATATACATAAATATACATGCATATATATAAGATATATTTACTTGTAGCGAACATTCTGCAATTTTTATGTGTATTTCCGAATTGATTGAGGTATTTGTTGAAGTGAGCCTCACTTCTAGGAAAGCTCTACGTCTTCTTTAGTGTTTAGTTTCTTTTTCTTTCTTTTATTTGGAAATAGTTTACAATCAATTCTCATTGAGAATTATAAGTAAATTATTCTGGCGTGGCACTATAACGTGAATAATAAATCAGTTCTAGCTGAATCTGATGTTTAGATCTAGAGGGTAATGTGTTTTTAGCCTGCGGATCTGATCCGTCGTGTCGAGTAATTGAGTAACTAGTGGGTTTTCATGGTTGTTAATTCTTATGTTATATCTACTACTGAATTTGGATATTTCTTCTTTAATTATAGGTATCTTAAGGTCGCGATATATTGTTTCGTTGGTAACATACCAAGATGCATCTGTTAAGGATCTTAGAGCTTTTGATTGGAATCGTTGAAGAGTTTCTACGTTGCAATTACTCGCTGTTCTCCATAGTTGGATCCCATAGGTCCAAACGGGTTTTAATATGGGTGTTTAGTTTTTGGCACAACGATTCTCTTTACAGCGGCTTCTTTCGTCTCTATCATATGTTGGCAACTAAGTGATTGCGGATTTTGTCATTAGGTGGTATTGATAAAATCCGCAATCACTTAGTTTCCAATCCAATAGTATCGCGAAAAGATCGCCGACATACAGACAATGTGGACGATAAAGCGCAAATGCCGATAAGCTGAAAGGGTTGGGAAACTTCAATAAGCCTAACGGCTATCAATATATTTCGGTACCGCAGTCGTTGATCGTTCAGTTAGCCACCGGAGAGTGAAGAGTGAAGAGTCGTTAATCGAGAGTTGTGATATCACATTACTGCGTTAAGTTTAAGTTAAATAATCATCGTTTTCTGTTTAATCTACTGTAATAAATCCATCTATCAATACATCATCATAGAGGATAGAAACCAGTGGAAATCCTAATTTCTAACATTTCTGAATAAAGAATTTTGTACGATACATTCATCCACAAGCTTGCTCTCTCTATTTTGAGATATAAAACCTCAACAGTATTAATGTAATTTCGAGATTCGTGTCCCATTGCAGTACTAACGCAACACTATAACACACATAATACATTCATAAAAATTGTCTTGTGTAATAAGTAATCAAACAATTTCGCGAGTCACGATATTTTAAAGAAAATTAGAATTTATCTTTCACAGGCAAATTATAAACGAAAAAGAAGTTTGTAATTTGAAAATGTAAAAGTTACAGATGGGAATATATCACAGCAGAGATACGCGAGAGAATTATTCATGGCGAATTGATTGAATGCCTTGAGAAGTCTGCTAAATATAGATTTTCCGGTATTTTTACGGCGTGAAATATACACGGCGAAATGTAATACCTTCTTTCGCAAAGTTAGAATCGTGTAACTTCGTTTTAAAAATAGTTTTAGCAATGTTGCGAGGGTACAGAAAAGCTTTCACGTTACGTCTTACGCTTTAAAGTTGGAACGGATGAACTTTTACTTCTAGCTCCTAACTTTACTCAAAGGGAAAGCTTTCCTAGGATTTATATCGTTTATAAGAAAGTGCCCATCAAGTATAAATAAGAAGTTTCTTTCAGAAGACACGAATATTTTTCTTTGCTACGCCACTCGCTACTTCGAACTATTTAAAAAGTAAATAAACGCGATAAAATAAAAATCTCGTTTACTCTACTCGTAAAAGCGAAGTGAAATAAAAATAAATTTCCTACATCTAAAGTAAATCGCTTGTCCACTATTTTCCCTATAAACATCTTATTTATTGCTTATAAACTCTAGGTGTAGACTATATAAAAATACCAGACGAGTTATTCGACTTTCATTTATTATAGTGTCTTTTTCCTTTCAATTCATCACTTAGACAATTACTATAATCTTTTTATAGAACTTTACATTGTACTTGATGATATGAAAAAATGTCGAAATTCGAATAACTCGATAACTTTCGCGGAGAGAAATTTCTAAATAATTTGCCAACAAATTACTATATCTGATATAGCTAACACAGGACGACGATTCTCTGATTAGAAAAGAAAAATCAGCCGATCTGACAAATTGTTGCGACATAAAATATGATACCGTCTGCATTATGGACGTATGATTCCTTTGATATGGTTGTATCGATCACGCTCTTGTTTTCACTTCTCGCATATGCATATTGCATACATAAAAACATAGTGGTCGCACCAATGACAGGTTTCCATATTAGGATCTCTAGCGAATAAATTGCATTTAGTTATACAGGGTCGTCTAAAAATCAATCCTTACGATTTCTCGAACACTTTCGACAGTCGAGCAATTCGTATAAAAGAAAGAAGCAATTGTATCAATGTCTTTAACGTTCCTGTAGAAAATTAAGTACGACGAAATTGGCGAACAACTGTTGAAAAAAATACTAATATATCATTTAATGATGTGATACGAATGAAATGCTATAATTAATACCCACGTAATTTTTAAGTCAGTTAGTCAGGTCTCCAATTTCAAACTGCGTCGCAAGTATAATTTTATTTTATTGTTAAAACATAGAAGCTTTCTATCTGTTGCAATTATTGGATGAACATTTAAGGTGAAGTTGATTACAATTAATGCACATTGATTATAATTAATATCTGCGTAATTTTAAGCTAGTTGATTTCCAATCTCAAAATGATCTTGAAATTGAAATTTAATGAAAGCTCTTTGTCCGTAATAATTGTTAGACGAACGCTTAAGACGAACTTGATTATTAACACGTTGACTGCCAGACGAATTTTCCATGGTTTGCCCAAGGCGCCGACGTGAACTTTTCATTATGCGATGCATATTATGTTTAAATATTATTTGCAGCAAATAAAATGAGTTATAAAATCATGCTTGAAGCATTTTCCGGCGTTGTAGACAATTATTAGGATTGTCCTTTTTTCAAACAATCGGGCTATGTACTTTTAATATTTGCTGCGTCGCCGGTCACCGGTGGTCCCCACGGCGCTACAGTCAAATCGAGTGTCGGTCAACGGTGACCCCCATGGCAGTCAACGTGTTAAGTAATACCCGTGTAATTTTAAGTCAATCGATCTCAATTTCAATTTCACATTGGTCAATTTCAAATAGCGTCACACGTACAATTTCATTTGATCGTTAAAATGCAGAAACTCTTGATCCGTGGTAATTACTAAATAAACACTTAAGGTGAAGTTGATTAAGATTAATGCACGTTGATCATAATTAATATCTGCGTAATTTTAAGCTAGTTGATTTCCAATCTCGAGTCTCGTCAGATGTACAACTCCACTTTATCGTTAAAGCATGAAAGCTCTTTATGCATAATAATTGTTAGATAAACGCTTAAGCCGAATTTGATTATAATTAATACCCGCGTAATTTTAAGTCAGTTGATCTCAATTTCACAATTTGACACTGGGCAACTTCAAATTGCGTCACATGTACAATTTCATTTGATCGCTAACACGCAGAAACTCTTGATCCGTAATAATTATTAAATAAACACTTAAGGTGGAGTAGATTGCAATGTAAGTAGAAGGAACATGGCACGAACGTTTAATTCATGGAGGTAAGTAATCTCGATATACCGTTAAGAGTACGTACACTTCACTGGCCACGAGTCGAGCTTCGAGTTTGCACGTGGCTAATATTCTAGCACGTGGAATGCGGCCAAGCTATCGAATAACCAAGTACAATCAACGTTAACGACCGCGTGTACGATGTAAAGTAGACTTCAATATAACAAATTACCGATAAATCAACGTCCTCTGGTACTGTAAAGTTAAGTGGGAAACATGCCCACTGATAAACCGTGTTGTCAATATTTTAAGCCTACCACGTCCTACGAATTTTTACATTTTTAATCTTTTTCTCATTTTATCGAACGAAAAGAATTTGGAATATTGTTAACCTCTTAGGTACGGTTGAATTTTGTTTGTTGTTTCTCGCTGTTGTCTTGCTGGCTGTTTCTCCGTACGGCAGAGATTGACGAGAATTACGTGTAAACGATACAGCACTGCAATATGTGACGGATAATGCTGTTCTCTACGCAAGCACATTTGAAGGAAGTTTTCGATAATTAAATTATAATTTTTCTTAAAGATATGATCTATATACTTTAACTTAAATAATTTACTTTAATAATTTTAATATTATAAATGAGTGTGATATATTTTGAAGCACTGCATGACACATAGAATTTGTCACAATTTTTACACTCATAGCGCGATAGTGTTTTTCAAATTGCCCTTCGTTTTCTATTTTGAAGCTACATTTTGAGGTGGAAGATCCTAAAAAATTATAAAGATACGCATCTGCATGTTAAAAAGAGCATCTAACAATGATATATTTATTTTAAGGAGAAACAACAATTGATACCTGACACTGGCGTATCAAAAACAAAAACTATATATTCCGTCTGTATATCGTTAACACTGTTGTAAAATGTTGTGAGGGCAAAAGAAGTGTGAAGCAAGACAAACGAAAAAGATCATTTAGTTCAAACGGAGCGAATGAGTCAGTAAAGTGAGCCACCATAGTGGCGCGTCGTACCTAGGAGGTAAGAAGATGTTCAACCCTTTGAACTTCATTGTCGAGTAACTCGAAATTAATTTTTTTCACAGGTACTCCGGGTCGTACTAGATATTTTTAAATTGTCAGGTTAAATGTGTATTATATTTGGCAATATTTTTTGTACTTAGATAAGCAATATTACATATTCAATGTCATTAGCAAAAAAATTGTTTAAATTGCTTCCTATCAACCAGCTGTTTGATGAAGTACATTTTAAATAAAACGCCTAAAACGATAGAGAGTTGTTGAAAAGAAAATTAGAAAAGAATTAGAAGTTCAAAAGGGATAGCATAAGACTGAAACGAGAAATCGTGCATGCAAATAAAACTTTGTTCGTATTTTGTTCAAGTTGAAGGTATTTTATAATGTTAGAAAAATACAATTGGCTCGGAAATAACCGAAAGAACGCAGGAAGGTTAATATCTTTCTTTTTATGTAGGTCTTAACGACGCATAAACAGTATCTACGTGGTATATTTACCCATAGATCTCCAACTATTAATCTAACGTTACATGTTTTATGCTGATATTATACTGATTAGATTCATTCTATTTATTAGAAACTCTGATTCGTAGTAAATAAATTGCACATAATTACGATAAGAAATGTTTTAGAAATATTCCACAATCAAATATCGATCGTAAGAAATCGCACTTGATTACATTTCTTCTAGCTACATCCTATAAATGAAATAATCCTACAAAATAAAATAATAATAGTAGCAATAGCGACCGGTCGCTGAGGTTCTCGAATTTTGTATATTCCAACGTTGCTTTAGTTTCAACCGAAAAGAGATTTTTAACATCTGAAGAATGTGCAGAATATTAAAACATTAATATCAAAACTTTTGATACTTCAATAACTCTTCACGTGAAATTTGTCCATTATTTTCCATATTTTCCTCAACTATAAGTAGAAAAATGGTAGAAAAATACGATGATTCGATGAAAAATGCCACATTTGATAAAATGCCTGCTCAGCCATAATGTTTAAGTATCTGGTTGAATATCTTTTAAAAGTTGGGCTTATCTCGCACATCCTACGGGAATAGCTATTCCTCGTGATGGAAGCGTTACGCTCGAGTAAAGCGATATTTATTGAACGCGCCGTGGCGGCGAACGAAGCAAATGAAGAAAAATTACCTGCGTTGCGGAGGCGGCGTAGGCGTTCTTGATAGAGGAAAACTGGCGACTTCCCTCGTCACCGACAGCGATCGAATCGATCCGAATGTTTGGTCCGGAGATAAATTGGCACCAACACTTTGCACCATCCCGCTACTGAAACAGATCGATTCGCTGACATCAATTAAACCCGTAACGTAATAAGAATCTCTCAACTTACTTGGTCGTATCGGTTAATAAAAGATCTTTTATAGCACAATCATGTTGGTAGCCTTGTATTCCGCTGATGTCGTGCAATAGGCAAAAAGTAACAGAACGACGATTAAAGTTTTATTTTACAAATTCTGGACACGTCGTGTTTAAAGTATCTGTATGTGCCTATATATATTTAATTAAATTATGAAGAATCAAGGAAGAAAGTGTACAAGTCAATGTGTATCTTATTTATGGTATATATGTAGTTAACGAAGCTACGAAAAGTCAAAGAAGAAAGTCTGTAATCTGTCAATCAATGTATCTTTTATTTATAGTGTAGTATGGTAAATAGTATTCATAGTACAGCATTTATAGTATATATAGTTAATGAAGTTACGAAGAATCAAAGAGAAAAGTCTACGAATCAGTGTGTATCTTATTTATAAGACTCGTAAGAATAGAGTTTCGATGGAATTGCGATAGTATCAATTCCCTTTTACGTGATCGGCATGAGCCAGGCAGCGAGACTAACTGAATTCAATTGTACAAAGAGTAATTATTATATTCATTCACGAGAATGCGCTTCGCTTGGCATTTTACGATGAAATTGCAACGGGCAAAATGATGTAAAGGATTTATGTAAATCAAGCTTTTGTCGTGTAAATGTATTTATGCAAATATGGATGACAATATAAGCCGTTTTTACTGCGTTTCCAGAGATTAATCATATAATGCCAATTGCAAAAGTAATATCAAGCGATATGCCACATACATATACATAGTTTCAATGGCAAAATGTGGTGTTTTATATATGTTTGACGAGGTTCAATATGGGACAAAGAATTAGACATATAATTTGCTCCTGAAAGGTATCAATTTAAGGGAAAACGTATATTTGGTTTTCTTGTCTTTTCATACGATAGGTCTTACAACATAAAAGTGAAAGTATCTGGCAAATTAACAGTTTTTCCATATGAATTGATTGCCATACGAATAGATATTTTTTTCAGAGAGGATGTCAAGAGGAATCGATTCGTAAATTAAAACTTCTATGATTTCATGTAAAAGAACGTAAATCATCTGCATATCGCGTTCATCCATAGAAAATATAATTGCACGAGATTATGTTCCTCTCGATATCATCCAATTCCTGTCTGAGCATTTTTTTTCATACTGCGGATAGTTTATCATTATCGCATTCATAGATTAAAATGGCATAGTCTGTAGATATCTGAGACGTAAAATGTAAAATATAGTCACAAAAGCATTCGTACATGTTAGAATTTAATCTTAAAGTTAAGATAAATAATCTGTGGAAGACACAATGTTTATGTTGAAATAATATTAGGTGATATTTATTAAACAGAATTACAGAACCAAATGTATTTAAAATATAAGTGAGTGATATAGTATAATTAACAAAGTGTGCAGCTAAAGAATTTATGGATTGTTGACAGTTGGCAAGTTACTCTCAGATTGATTGTAGGTAGTGACCCATGGTAGTGATCCCTTAAAGATTTTGAGCCCCACTCTCTATACAGTAGTGAGTATGACCTGTGTAAGTGTCCTGTTCAAATGCCTGTGTAGGTGCCTGTATAAGATTATTTGTGTCTATGTGTGTAATATCGTTGTATTCCAACAGTACACCATTTACAACAGAAAAACTTGTTCAAAATTGGACCAAAAGACTTGAGCTCTTTTTGAGAAGCTAGAAGAATTAGTTCACTAGATGACGTGTAAAAGATAAAAAAAACTTGTGCAAACTGGACTTTACTATCTTCATCGCCATTCATATCAATTTCCATTTTCTCCAAGTCAACTAATCCTTCTATTGGTTTGGCAACTAAGTGATTGCGGATTGTGTCATTAGGTGGTAATGACAAAATCTGCAATCACTTAGTTGCCAAACCAATAGCTTCTCAAAAACCTCAGCTCGCGTGGTCGAAGTTTAAAGAAGTTGATCTATTTTAAATAAAATTTATAAATTATAAATTGATAACATAACTTCTTTAAATTTTATTTTAAGATGTTATTAGCACTCATAACATAATGGCTATAATCTTAACTATAAAATTACAAGTTACATCATCTGTTAATATCATTTTTGTAATTATTTACTTACATAGTTGCAGTGCACTAAGCCATTAGGTTCTTTTTATAGGTCATGCCAAATACAGAACGTTTAAGATTTCACAATGTGAATCATATACTAATTACAAGTTTGACGCAATATTCAATTATGTGCAATATATAATTAACTTGTAAAATACTCTGAAACCGTATTATTTTAATTTTAATTTGTAAATTAGATTATTTTAAATAGAACAATGTACACTATAAAATTGTCTTATATAATAAAGAATTTCTTATATTCCCGTACGAATACTTTTGTGACTGATCGTTCGTATTTGTTGCTTTCGAATGTTCCATCGTTTCTGCTGAGGTTGACTGATAGAGGAACGAGTGGATGAATTTGTAATAGAAAAATATATTGAAAGAAGTTTAGGTATAAGTATAAGTATAGTGTACGCTGATCCAGATCCTCACTCTTACACTGTTACAATACAATAGCAAGAATCCATGACAGGGTTCATATATTTATAGCAAAGGACATTAGCAAAAAGTTAACTTTGGTGTGTAGATCTAGCTGAAGGCTACAAGAAACAGCAATAGAAATCTACTCATAGCTCTTTTGTTTCTAGACGTTGCAATGCAAAACAAAATTTATGTTCAAGCGCACAATAATATGAAGCTCTCCTTATTTTGAATATTTTTCATTAAATTCTATTCTTTTCGTAACATCGGTGTCCAGGTCACGGATATACAAAAGGAAAAGGTGTAGAGATCTTCTCGAAGTAAATAATTCAACAGTTTCGCGTTAGGAAGCGGAAACGAATCGCGTGCAGTTGTCGTTACGAATCTGCAATGTGAAAATCAACCGAGAGTAATTATTAGAATGTAGAGTGTAATCTTGACTCTATTCGAAGAATAGCGTTTCACTTCTCTACATAAACAGTATTATATCACACAACGTCTGAGATACGACTTGCTTTAGAATCAAATGAAACCCATTCGACATAAAAAGTAACGCAAGGCGATAATTTAACACGTTCTTTTACCGTTTCTCGGAAGTGTTTTTATAAATATTTGTAGCCGTTACAAGGTGCACGCAATATGCAAGTACATACATATATTTCGCGCTCTAGAAACAATTTTTACCGCTCTTCGTTGCCACTTTCGCGAACAATTTTTCTTAAGTAATTGGTTCCTTGATGCACGCTGAAACACGACACATAGTGCATCATTAGCAATAGGAAACACTGGAATTATGTGAGAGAAAGTAGTGGCATTTCACGTATACATTTTTCCTAGCATATGTCAGCCTTACACGTTCCATTATAATTTTCATATCGTGAAAATCTATTCTCCTTGTCACGTCTTTTACCTGTATGACGACAAAAGCACGTGAAACAATTTTATTAGCGCCTAATTACGTTCGTTTGCGCCGATGTATTATTAATGTCGGGCAATTTGCAGCGCCAGTACGTCTATACTTATGCGTCCATGAATAAATTGATAACGAGATTCAAGGTTAGCCAATTGGGTAATTGAATATTTAAAAAATTACACTCGGAACGTACAGCAACTGAATATTTTAAGAATCATATTAAATATTTACATTCTTATTTTTTATTATTCTTTTACTATTTATTATTTCTTTAAGACATGTTTGCTTCGAATAAAAAATTTTCCAGAGACGATATTTCAAAGATTTTACTATTTACATATATATATATAATTATAATAATATATATATGTATTATTATCATTTCTTTCATTAGTTTCATTAGCTTCTTTCATTTTAAAATTAGATAATTCGAAGAATACAATACTTGCGAATATTTAAGCAATAATTATAGATTCGTTTGTATTTTAACTGACAGTTTCAGAAAATTATGATCACAAAAGTATTACAACATGTTCATAATCCTATCTATCTCGTCAATTACTGTTTTATTGAAATCGTTGAAGATTTGCAATTATTAAATCTCTACGACCATCGTCTGGGAAAAAAAGTTGCATCCGAAAAAGTTGATGCATTTTCACCACGTTAGGTTTACTTCTAAATTTAGTAACTGCAATGCGGCTCATAGAATGTATTCAGTTGTGAATAATTTTTCTTTCGTACTAGACTTCTCCTCGTTCTGTCTTGGCGCGTTTGAGAATTCTTTGCTTAAACTTTTATGACGCATACGCGCTTTGTAACACATCGCGATCCAATGGGTTTTCTCCCGTTTAATTGAAATTTAATTAACCCTTTGCACTCCGAATTTTATTTCAATTTCGTTACCAGCAGCTCCCAACGCTTTTAAGTGTTTTATTTGAAATTTATTTTAACTAAAAAAACGAGACAATTTAAATAAATAAAGGAAGAAACAAATTCATTTAAATACCAGTTTTATTCACACTATTGTTGTATTTTGTAATTGTTAAGTGCACGATATATCTTGAAACAATTTCCAGGATGCAATCCTGGTTTTCTTTCGCAGGTTGCACAAAAAGAGGTGGGACTGAAAGAATGTCGAATGGGACTCGACAAAGGGGTGCAAAGGGTTAAATCTACGATTCTACCGTTTAAGATTCTAAATATTTAATTAAAACGTGCTTTGTAACTGATATGAGAGTGCATACCGAACAAAGACAAATTGCAGACATAAACACGTGAGTGGACGTACTGTGGTGGTGAAAAATCCGATAATTAGGATTCACCTCGGACAAATTTTCGACCTTGGAAAATCCGCGTATAAATTTTCAGTCCCGAAAAACTGAACCATGTACGTAAATGTGTGTATGTAACGTCCTGTTGTCGAGTGAAAGCTGTATTTATATATAAAGCATACTACATATGTACATACATGTGTTATTATTGTAATCTTCAAAGAAAATAGGTTAGAGAAAGAAGAAAATGATTTTAAGAGAACTATCCTCTTGTGAGGAAGAGGAAATACGTACACATAATACATGTACATATACATATGTAGTGTGGTCCAAAAATCAGTGGCTGCGATTTTTCAACACTTACGATAATCGGAGAAAAAAACGTTTCGAACAAAAGTTAATCAGCTTCCAATCGCCTACGAATTGCAATATAATAATAATTTCAAAAAAGCGTTACTCCGATAGAAAGTCACGGTCGCCTTTATATTTTTAGATGCAACGATACGTTTTTGTATATATCGTTACATTATATATGTATTTTTTAAGTCTCTACAGATACGTATTAACACTACAACTACCGATAGTTAATACGAAGCTATTTTTACCAAAACCAGTCAAAATGATTGGTCTTTTAAAAAATACGTAATAATAGAATATTTTTATATTTATTGATTTTTTACTTTGTTGTTAATTCCATGTTATGTGGTACATTTTTGATATTATTAATCCATCTGGGAGGATGATCCCTAAACGAGGGTTGACACATTTATAAAATTGTAGAGCCAGTCATTTTGACTGGTGTGGCATTTTTAGTGTTAGCATCTAGCGATCCAGCGATCGATCCTGAATTTTCCTCATAACTGATATCGTCATATCGAATGATACGCAGTAAAAATTTTCAAAACGTGTGGGAAGTTGTACAAAGCGAGGAAACTGGTTAATTGGAGTTCGATAAACAGATTGCAGCACCCTTTTACACTTTGACAAGCACCAGTCATTTTGACTGCTATTGGTATAAGTAGCCTTGATACAAAATTATTTTGAGTTTGAATACATAAAAAACAAAATAAAATTCATTATATTATTATTTTAGTTATCGTTGCGAATGTCATTACATCATTGCGGAAGAAAAATATAACATGAAGTAGGAATTTTAAAATAAAATTGTAAAACCAATCAATTTGGTGTGGTAGTTCCAGTGTTAAGGTACTTGGGTGGAGAAATGATCAGTTTAAAAGATGTTTTATCTTTGATGTTGTGAAACTTATCGTACGAAAGACAAGGAAAGCATAAAATCTAAAAGGTAGTGCGTAAAATATAAAAACCAAAAGGTATTGCGCTATCTTTCCTCGTCTTTCATACGATAAGTTTTGCAATGTTAAATTTTCCGACTGAATTACCTTAAATTTTCCAACCCAAGTACCTTAATACCTTTCTGCAAAGGATTAAAAAAATGCATCGAATGGAGTATAAGAAAACGTATTATTTCATATTAAAACATTTTCACATTGCAATTTGCAGTCGATTGAAAGCTGATTAATTTACGTTCGAAACGTATTTTCGTCCGACTCTTAGACCATCCTCTATAAACCAATATACACTAACATTATTCATACGTATATTATATTTATACTGTGATGATCTTCACGCGACTGATCTCAAAAAAACTGCAAATAATATGAACATAGTCTGTCCCTGATCGTCTCGTCGCAACGACGATTCGCGTTTTCTTCTCACACGCTTCTCGTTAGTTGTCCGTAAAGTTTGTTACAAAGTGGCGGTTTCCTACACGGATTACATAAGTATGTACACGGTGTGTATCCGTTGGGGGAAATTCCTACAATATTAACCGAGAAAAACGTGCGCGTACAATGAAATCCGCGTTGTTGAAAGCTATCACTGTGCTCGAGGGTCGACCGTGTTGTTATCTACGAAAATCTAATGGAAGTTTCGTGTTAAATTATCGCACGAAGCAGCCATCTGCTTTTAAAGCTTCCCTTTAATTCGATATATTTCTCGAAACGTGAAAAATGACCAAAGCAGCGGAACAGTCTGGGAAAACAATGCATCGCGACTGGATCGATACGCTTCCCGCGACAGGTAGGAGAATCCCATAGCGATTACCGTCTGCAGGAGACGACGAGAGGAGGCAAGCAGTTGGTTGAAGAGGACGGTTATCGATATATTACAGGGAAACCAGGCATTTCGAGATGCTGCGCTATGAATTATTCAGAACGAGGTGGCACGGTAGAATGTCGACGTTGTAGCATTGTAGCCGACAAACCGCGCGCCTGCTAGTACATTTTCTCGCGGCGAATTGGCCAAGTTTCCGCATGGAGAACTACCCTTCGCAGACTTGTTATGCCGACGTGTTCCATCCTGGTAATGATGTATCGATTTGGCAGTTCGTTAACGAAACTTTTAATTGCGAAAGAATCGCGTGCTTTGCGACGATGACGGAGCCCCGGCGTTCCTCGTTAGAAACCTGATTGGGGAAAATTTCCGCTATTTATGCGAGAGACTCAGGAAGTTGACATTTGCAGGGCTCAATTGTATTGTTTGAGGCGAAGTATTTCTGTGTATTATATTCTAATACTTTTTGAAGGATTTGAGAAAAAGGGAAACTGCCAATGTTTCGCCATTTTGCGCACAATGGCAAGTGTATAATGGGAAATGGAAAGTTCTATTTGTATTTTCGACTTTTCTATAACATTTCTCATTTTCTGTAGCAGTTTTCTGCTTTCTATATATATCTTACTAGAGGAATTGTTGAGATGTTCAACTTCATATATTATATATTTATTTATAACTATAAGATGTCCGATTATTATTATTACATTAGCTATTATAATGACGAAAGTGGATCCACTGGTATTTTTCGTAAAATAATGTTCCGCGTATATTATTATAGAGAACGTGGGATATATACCTTTTGAAATTACAAAAACGTATATCGTCAGAAAGTAAAGCTGTGCTTTAATTAAATGTGGAATTAAACGGACGATATTTTTAGAAGCTGAAATATACGATTTATGTAAATGCAAATGAGTTCATTAAAATTCTCAGAAAGTTTAACTCGCACCATTACCATTCTCAGCTCGCTTAATACATAATTATATGCATTCTCATAATTCGTAGATATGCGACAAAATTATTAGTATCACAAGCTTGTTTTTAAATTAATTTGCACAAACAAAATTAAAAAGTAATTATGTAATTTGTAATTGAATAATTATAATACAAACATTTTATTCATAATTATATCATTAATTCTATTATGTTTTGAAGTTTTCGTTATTGTTTACGTTTAATTACAAATAGCACAAATTTATTTTTATATTAATTTGCATAAAATAAATTGAATTGAATGCGTAATTTGTAATCCACTAATTATAATACAAATATTTCAATAATACAAATGATACATATCTAAATATAATACAAATAAATACATATAATTCATAATCATGTCATTAATTCTATTGTGTTTTGAAGTTTTTGTTACTGCTTGGGTTTAATTACAAATAGCAGGAATTTATTTTTATATTAATTTGCATAAAATAAATTGAATTGAACGGGTAATTTGTAATTCACTAATTATAATACAAATATTTAATTCATAATTATATAATTAATTCTATTATATTTTGAAGTTTTCATCACTATTTGCGTCTAAAATATTCATTACTCATTATAGCAATAATTCAAATACGATATTTCAACTGGAAAAAGGAATAATTTTAGATAAGTAAAAAATACCAGTCTAGATCTGCTATAATCAAATACAAAATTGAAACTTTCTACTTGATATATATATATATATATATATATATATATATATATATATATACACACACATATGGTATGCGAGAAAACTGGATGAAATTGGAAACATTTTTTTTTATTACAATTTTCCATAACTTTTTCCCCAAAGTACTATAAATATAAATACCTAACGCGTAGTATTATTCTTACGTTATATATTTACATATAAAATATAACTGATCGCGTTACCCTCATTTTATAAATCAATAGCTTTGAAAACGCTTAACAATTGTGTGAAAATAACAAACGAAGAAATTTTACCGTTCCTCGGACTGTTGCTCACTTCTGAATTACGATAACAATCTTCGATACCTTCTGTTAAACAGAGCAACACAGTATGAATAATAAACAGCCCATATGGTTTATCACATAACGAACAGTATGATAAATGTCGCGTTTTCTTTTTTTACCGAGCTTTAAATATTTCATCCCGTAATAACTTAACAACCGTTTGAACGACGTAGCAAGTGTAGAATCGAAGATCGATAAGAATCTATGCGCGAGTAAAGTTAGAATCGTCACGGACTAACAGATTGATGAAGTTCATTCGATGCATTTTAATCTATTGAAAAGAAAGAAAGAAAAAAAAGAAAGAAACAAAGCAACTTTATTATTAGATACAGTCATCTTGGGAAATTAATGGCACCGTCTGAAAATCATACTTTCATCTCTCGCTTAAACTACCCAATTCTAGTAAAGTAAATTGTAAGTAAAAGTAAATCGCTGAAAACGTAGATTCTTTCGAGAAAAACTTTCGAGAAAATTACGTTGACCTTTATTGGAATCATTACATGATATTATATCGAAACATCTATCTTCCTCCACTCTAAATATTAGAGTTGTCCGAAAAGTTTCTTTCGTTTCATAAGGTGATAATGGATGAACAATTTCTGTTTTATATTATTTTATTGAATTAGGTATGATCCATTTCGTTCTATTTCTATTATTATGTTCATGCATAATTCAATAAACTAATATAAAACAAAAAACATCGTGCGTCTATTATTTCCTTATAAAACGAAAGAAACTTTTCGGACAACCTAATACGACCATCTATATGCAATTATACATAGATACTATGAATATTTATTTGGTAATTACGCGGAGTAGGTTTCTGCAATATAAAGACAGATTGTTGATGAAGTGGCTAGCCATCTGCCACTGGGAGATATTCTGGCTTCGAATCCCAGTCGGTCCGCCAATTTCTCAGCAATTATTTACGAATGGTAATAATTGGCTTTATACGCGAATGGCCTTTAGCCATGCAGAAACTATGCACGCTATATATATATATCCACAAGCGGTGTACGTGCAATGTCAAGCTGTGTTGGGCTATAGACACGATATTGGCCTGACGTCAGGTCACCCTATGCTATTAGCTGAAAAAGAGAAGCGAAGTAAAGAGAGAAATGGACATTTTACAAACAAAAAAAAAATGGACCAGAGGTTTAATAAAATGTGTAAATGGCCAAGAGTCTTTCGTGTTACAAGGCACGAATGCAAATGTTTAATTTAGACCTCTGGACCAATGTGAAAATAAACAAAATAAATAAATAAATAAATAAAGGAGTAAGCTTGTCATTCTAACGATAGTCATACAATTTCATAATTGGTACACGATCATCTTTAGTTGAATGGTTTTTGGAATTATCATCGGATTGAATTATTTCCGGATCAATGTAACTCAGTAGTCTGTAAAGCAGTATTTTTGGCTCAACTTTTGTTTTCCGACTTTCATATTGCAACTTCCATAATGGAATGACAATCATTGAAAGCATATTACTTGTCTTAAATAACTATGTGGTGAGAGATAACGTTTTAAACGGAGAATATGAAGGCATGAAGTTGAAAGTGAAACTAACTGTTTCAATTATTTATTATGCTACATTAAGATGCACGTGTGCGATATATTTTCATGCGTACAAACAGCTATGTATATTTTAGTCATTGAATTGCGGTGTATGCATGCTTTTGTTACTTATACAAATATGCAAACTTGCTGACAATTTAAGGGGGTGTCCTGAATTAGAATGTTCTAAAACAGCGTCTTTTTGTGATTTTTTTTAGAAGGGAAAGAAAGAAATGAAGTTATTGAATTTTGAGATACGGTTTTATATATATTTAACGAACTCGATGAACTAAAAAAAAAAGGCAGAAAATAGTGTGAAATTAAAAATTTTGGCGGGTTTAAAGAAAAAATGTGTTTTTTAAAAAGAACAAATAAACTTTAAGGTGCTATAACAATTACTTAAATAAACTTTTTGACGAACTTTTTTATTTCATCGAGAAGAAAAATATATAATAATTTAATACTTTTTTGGTTTTTTGTTTCGGTCAAGAATTACGAGGTGGATTTTTCATGTCGATTGAAAACTGCAGCCCATGAAATAGGCTTAGAAATCTGTTATAATTTTATTTTTATTTTAAAAAAATTTTTTTGTATTTGTTAAATATATATAAAAGCATACCTCAAAATTCAATAACTTCATTTCTTTCTTTCCCTTCTAAAAAAAAAAAAAAAAAATCAGAAAAAGACGCTGTTTTAGAACATTCTAATTCAGGACACCCCCTTAAACTTCAAGACTAAGAAGAGACGTTCGATTAACCGAATCTAACGTTTATTTTTAATTACGTGTCCGGAATTTACAATCGTATAATCACTGTTTCAGTGCGCGTTATTTATTTTAAATATGCTCGTTATTTTAGACAGAGAAAGTACACAGTTGCTAGTAACTGTGGCAGGTGATGCGACGTTAAATAATAAAACAAACAACGATAATAAATAAATGAAAACGTTTGAACGAAGTCGGTACATTGTTTCTGTCTGAGTTCAAATTGAAACACGCGATATCGTAACGTGTCAGTATACTTTCTATGGCTGCTATGTCTCTGTTCGATTGCTGAATATAAACCCCGTATGAAGTATAAATGAGAGAGGAGGCTTATTTTTAGCAGACACGACCTTTAGGAGAAGCTATTCCGATTCGCATTTCTATCAAATATGGACGAAACGCTAACAGGCACTGTGCTTTGAAAGAAAACATCAAGATTCAAATTTAATTGATACAAGTTCGCTTCTAATCCCATTGCAAAATCATGCTGCCAGCAAAGGTTAAGAAGAGAACATTTACAATCCTATTGCGGTATCTACCCTTTCGCTTCGGCAGTCCAGTTCGCCGAAGTACCGTCACTGAACGGAAACGCGCGCCAGAAATACGCACAGTGTGCGTGGTTGCTGTATATACGTTTTCCTAAGGCTTAACACTTTACCAACCAATAGCCGATTAATCGGTTTTCTGTCGTCGACGCTTACTGACCGATAGCCTAGTAATCGGCTTTTTGTCACCCACAATCTTTCTCATCATTTGAGAAGTAATTTGTTATTTAGTACTAAGGTATCTTGCTCAGTTGCGTCACTCGCATTGCTTTGTAAGCTGCCACAGTTTTATACCAATTTGAAAAACGTATCGTTTGCGATGAACAAAAAGAATGGTGTTGGGGAGCCTAAACCGAAACAGAGCCGGCGCCAGGAAGTATCTGCACCTGCGCTGCCGGTCGGACGTGCGTATGCTGTTGAACCGCTAGCGGTCAGTAAAGTGTTAAATAACAATAATTCTTGTAAGAACCGTATATGAAATATCGTTTCACTGTCAATGGATTTAATAGACTTTTTAACATGAAACAGTATACGATCGTTCGGATGTTTGAAATATATTGCGTGAAACGTTTTGATGTTGTTTCAACAATGGGTAACTTTAAGAAGTGATTAATCCAATATGTCAGTAAAATCAACAGATAATGTTTTACTGATAACGAAAAAATATATTGTTGGCTACAGATAGCACTTGTATATACATCATTTGGACTTAGGAGTCGTCGCGTGGTCGCCGCCTATATGCGGCGCTCGTACCCACAGGTCGTTTCGTGGATGACGCCCAGGGGCGGCCGCGTGACTTTTTGCGAGGCCGGGTTCAAAATTTTTGCGTGGCCCCAATACACATTCAAATTCTACGCTTAAATTTTACAACGAGGAATTATTTATTTACAAATGCTGTTACATATTATATATTTTTTATAAGATGAATATTAAATAATGATACAATCCAATAATAATATTAAATAATTTTTCTCGCTTTTTTCCATGGCAAATTTTTGATAAAAATCATCGAAATCGATTGAATTTGCTACTTCATAGCCAGAGATGAAAATCTCTCTTAGCTTATCGATAATCGCAGATAATTTTCGTAGACCGCGGGGCCTCTCAAAACGCGGGGCCGGGTTCCGCGCTGAACCTGCCTTGCGCCGGCCCTGGTGTCGCTTATAAGCGACACTCGAATCGAAAGGGTTAAACCTACGTTGCCACTCGTAAGTTTCAAGACACTTGCTAGTTTTTAAACATATGCTTCGATGAAATTAACTTTGCACATTGTTGATTATGATATTTTTTAATCAGATTGTAACTCGGATATTCCTACGGTACGTGCGAGTACTAAATATCAACTTCATTTTGCAATTAACTAACATCCATTTATGTTTATCCTAAGCGTCTCATAACTTATGAATATAATAAGCGATACATGTACAGTCGACTCTCGGTAACCGAAACCTCAAGGAAACAGTTAGTTAGAGAAATTTTTATTGTTTAACGAACGAAAATTCGACAAGCAGAAGCTTCGTTCGAAGGCACAAAATTACGTTCACCTTTTCAATAACAGGCAAGCGTTTAGTATTTTAAGCTTTCTCTTGGAACTTGTTTCATTCGATGTGCATGAAGTTACGCGCGCAATTACGCTGCCGATTGACAAAAACTCATTACCTTGCGTGAGTATGCACGTGGTCGAAGGGCGAAGAAGTAGGACACAGTTTGTGTTGTTTGACGTCATTCCAGATAATATTAGGTTGTCCGAAAAGTTTCTTTCGTTTAATAAGAACGAACAATGATTTTTGTTTTATATTAGTTTATTGAATTATGCACGAACATAATAATAGAAATAGAACGAAATGGATCATACCTAATTCAATAAAATAATATAAAACAGAAATTGTTATTCATGTATTATCATCTTATGAAACGAAAGAAACTTTTCGGACAACCTAATACTAACAGTTGGAAGAAAGGTGACGATATCTTGTGACACGCGACATAGTTATAGGCACATTTCGAGTTGCAGCGACTCGATGCAGGTTCGACTTTCAAAGGTCCGGCTATTCTAAATTCAAATCGCACAGGTAAAATAACACATCTGGACACGTGGAAAGTAATTCGAGTTAAAGCGAGTTTTATTTCCACTTCTAGAGACTTTCAAGCTATCGAGCTTCGACTAAAATTTTCCTACGATATTGTATAGAAAACAGAAATTTTGTATTTAAAAAACAGCTTTGTAGATGCGCAGAAATGTTACTTACGATTTGTATATGTGTCGAGTTACGCGTCTGCAATAATATTCGATGAAATGAAAAGAGAAATGGAAACCAGGATTGAAGTGTTGTGTTTCTACTTGTAGCTTTCAAATTATATTCCAATCATATACATGTCTAAGACATTAATCGAATTACACGTCTGCAACAATAGTCGATGAAATGGAAAGAGAAATGGAAACCAGGATTGAAATGTTGCGTTTTTACTTGTAGTTTTCAAATTATATTCCAATCATTTACATATGTAAGACATGTAAAACAGAGATCTGGTTATTGCTTTAACGATATCTGCAACAGTTCTTCCCCTATAACTGCCTTTTTAGACTATGGAAACTAAGAATTTCGTTTGAAAGCAAGCCAAAGTATGTATTCACGAAGTTAAAATTTTGATACATTTATACTTTAACCCGGTAAACACGTTTAATAAACATTTCCTTGTACTTTCTTTTCTTTGAAGGAGGTAAGAAAACTAATTCGATAATATTCACTTTGAGAGAGAGGAAAGGAAGTAACAACTTGTACAAAATAATTGTATTATTAATTGCAAATAATTGTAAATAATTGTAAATCCAAAAGTCTAATACGTTTCTTTAGAATAACGAAGTAAATAAAAATAAATTACAAGTCTCTGGTCTCATAATTTCTTTATATTCAATTTTCAGTAATTTTTAAAGCGTGCAGGAGCTCGCTTCAAATACGAACAGCCTCTTATTGATAAATTAACAAATTAATATGAGTTCGCAGGAGAAATTTGCTTAACACTTTATCTCGGTCGGTGAAAGCTAAAAATTCGGCATATCCGTTTCGATCACCGTTACGCGTGCGTGTTTTCTTTCCAAATTAATGTAAATTCGAAACCAAGCTGGTCGTATCCGACGCAAAAAAAGATTCAAGAACAAAGTGAGGAACGTGCAACGTCCAAAAGAAAAATTATCGACTCCGGGATGCTCCAAAAAGTATGAAATAATTTCTACCTTATTTGTACTTTATTTAAACAAATATACGCCAATGAGTAAGATTATCTTATTATTTGCTTACTAAACGGCATATTAAATATATTAGAAGCTCTTCGAAGGCGACAATATGACAATCAAACACTTGGAGACTCAAATTGTTGAATACGGCGTCATAAATGACACTGTGTGCCAGAAATGCCATTAAAATAGATTTGAGCATCATGTGAAATACGTCTAATGAGGTTCATCGTGAAAAAGAAAACAATTTGTGCGTGTTTATGCAGTCTGGCAGCAATGTGCGCGAGATAGGGAAATGCTTATTGTGTGAATATAATCCTCGATCAGAAGCGGTTAAGGTTATAACAGCTTGCGTTTTGCTGTTTTCCTTGTACGAAAATAAACATTTTCTTACTTTACATTCAATACTGAAGCAAACGTACGCATTTCTTTTATCGATATTAAATCACAAAGATAAATATTAAACAGTAAATGAAAGTGAAATTAAATGTTAGGATTAGTTGTTTCAATTAAATGTTACAATTAATTCTTTTAATTAAATGCTACAATTAATTTCACTTTTATTTACCGTTTAATATTTTCTTAGTCTCGCCTTACCTTGCATTCGATAATAAAGTAAACGTAAGTATTCCTTTCATCGATATTAAATCGCAAAGTTAAATATTAAACACTAGAAGAAAGTAGAATTAAATGTTATGATTAATTCTTTTAATTAAATGTTACAATTAATTTCACTTTCATTTACCGTTTAATATTTTCTTATTCTCGCCTTACCTTGCACTCAATAATAAAGTAAACGTAAGTATTTCTTTTATCGATATTAACCCTTTGCATTCCGAATTTTATTTCAATTTCGTTACCAGTATCTTCCAACGCCTTTAAGCGTTTTATTTGAAATTTACTTTAACTAAAAAATAAGACAATTTAAATAAATAAAGGAAGGAACAAATTCATTTAAATACCAGTTTTATTCACAGTATTGTTGTATTTTGTAATTTTTAAATGTATGATATATCTTGAAACAATTTCCAGGATGCAATCCTGCTTTCCTTTCGCACGTTTTAAAAAAAAAAAAGAATGTCGAGTTGGACTCGACAAAGGAGTGCAAATGGTTAAATCGCAAGGTTAAATATTAAATATTAAAAGAAAGTAGGATTAAATGTTACAATTAATTCCTTTAATTAAATGCTACAATTAATTTCACTTTCATTTACTGTTTAATATTTTCTTAGTCTCGCCTTACCTTGCACTCAATAATGAAGTAAACGTAAGTATTTATTTCATCGATATTAAATCGCAAAGTTAAATATTAAACACTAGAAGAAAATAGAATTAAATCTAAGGATTAATATAAAATTATAAATTTGTATTTAATTATGAGGTTTCTGCTTATAAAAATAATGATTTAAGAATTGTGACATTTATGGAAAATGCAAGTCGTTTTATATTGTATACAATTAAACAACTTGAGTGTGATTATTAAACCAGAAATTAAGTCATGCTTTTACTGATACGAATTTTATCATGCTCTCGTATATTCCTTCTGCAAACCTACTTATTTATCAAGTTTTCATTCTATAGAACATCCTTTGTTTCGACGTTGAAAAATTAATTATTTCTGAACTGGAATGGTGTCTCTGTATTGGCTTCATTGTATATGTCGATGCATTATACATATCGCAATTATAATTCTAAGGACACACTTTGATACAAACAACAAGATCTGAATCTGCGTTTTATTACGAAAAGATTTTATTATGTACGTGACGATACCAGCGGGAATTGTGTTAAATATTAACAACGATGAATGTAACATTTGATGTTATTTTGTAATAGGAATACAATGTACGTAGGAATACGATCGTTGTTGTTGATGATGTTCATGGGATGATTTAGCGGGAAGCAGTTACGAAATTTGAAGTTAAGAGACGCGATTGAAGTCCTCGAATGTAAGATCAGAATAATAGCTGGAAAATAAGATAGAAAGAAAACAAGTGGCACAAAGTTGATTATACAAATCAGAGATATATGAGAATTCTAATTACGTGTAAAGTTTGCAAAATTAAAATTAAAGCAATAATCAATTCTTTTTAATCTACAAACAGTTATTAAAAGAAATTGCTATACTCTTTAACTAATGTTAAACAATATGAATAACAGAAATATTATTTCAAAGTTACTAAGGAGATATTGGCACAATTTCTTTAAAATTTTCGTGACTAATTTACCGTAAAATCAAGTTATAATAGCAAAATCCTTTACGAGATGTATGTGAATATTATTATAGAAAGAAACATTCCATCGACAACAATGGGGTGTCGCAATGGAGTCTGTGTTTAAATAAAAAACAAAATTTGAAGTCTGCTTAATATTTTGCTAAAAAGATATTTTTAGTAACATTTTCAGATGGAATTATAATTAACGTTAGATAACATATATAACAGAAATATTATTGCAAAGCTGATATCGATAAAAATTCGTGAAGATTCTCACGACAAATTTACAATAAAATCAACTTATAATAACAAAATCCTCTACAAGATGCATATGAATACTGTGATAGAAAAAACATTTCATTGCCAAGAATGTCGCGATGGAGCCCACATTTTATTAAACAGAGGACGAAGCTTCAAGTATTAGAGCTCTGTTCTGCTAACAAAATATCTCTCAGGTGGATTATTTTTAACAACAAAATTCTCACGTCAGTACAATAATTGAACGCTAATTTGTAAGCAGGAAACAATTTCCTACGGTATGGTAAAAATGAAGAAGAAAATAAGACTCATGAGAAAAACCGAAAGATCTTCATGGCTTCTCTGAACTTTCAAAAATGTTTAGTTTCCAGCTACGTATGAAATAATTCAAACGTCTCGTAATATGTTTATCCAAAGCAACTGGTAGATTCCCCCGAGGGAATCATTAGACACGGTACGCTAATAATTCGGTCGAAATTCGTTCAAACGTTACTCGAAGCCCTGAAGCATGACTCGAGCCGAACAAAAGAATGACGCGCCTGTTGCGCATTACCGACGTTATGATCCAAATTAGCGGCTGATTAAAAGAGTCTGCTGATATCTTTATTCCACTTGCGGCAAACATTTTAATGCACGTAATCGGATTTACAAGTTCAAGGTAACAAATAATTCAGTAGATAATGTAATTAGTTGCAGAAGAAACCTCGTGTAGTGTTAGATATTCGAACACAGAGTATTAGAATCTTTTACTTCGTGTGAAATTAACATAATGCAAGCGAGATGTATATTATGCTTCCCTATTTTACCTTTGTACTATTATTATTATTGTTGTGTTATAATTTATTGTTAATGTGATTGTGTATTATAATCTAGTCACTGATAATTAGACTACAGATTTTTATACAGTTTTCTATTTTTATGAACGGAACTAAAGTAACAGAACCTACACAAGAATTCGTTTCGTCCGCTGAAACCTATAAAGTGTACCCTACTTTGAATATTTTGCATATTTTTGCACGTTATATGCAATTTGTGGATTTTTGCATCTTCAAATTTATTAAAAATCTACGGTCTATTAACAGATAATAAAGTAAGCAGGGTCCATTAATAAGATGAAGTGAATGTGACGCTGATCTTCGCAACGTGACGTGTTCCTCGTGTGTCAAATCAAATGGTAAAACACCGATGAAATGAAAAGACGAATAATTAATTTTTCCTCTTTGTCTTTGTTTCCCACGCATTTATAACGCTTTTTCGATAATCAGCCTTCAGAGCTATCGCACGTCAAAGTCATGGAATTTTATAAAAATTGTTCTGTAAGTGGTGGAATGATATAATTTTTCACGAGGATTAAATAAGTAAATAAATTTGGTGAATAAATAGGGCAGATTGAAACTCACCTAACCGAGCCCGAGGTGACCAAAAATGGCATAGGTGTTGGGCACGGGCTCAATGGCGAACTGCTGACTGAGCTACGAGTGCTGCTTAACACAGAATGTGGACATTGTGGCGGACCGCCATGTGCACCGGAAGATGCGTTTCCACCTTTGCTGGAGGAACGTCCCTTTAGGCAGGGGATTTTCGACCAACCGCTAACATCGTTGCCCGACAAGCCTGTGAACAAATACGTTGATCGATCGTACTATGCAGGTGATAGCAATTTCACTGTATGCATTAGCATTGCACAGGATTTAGAGCGTCTGGGCCGCTGCTCTATTTAGTGTAGCGCTTTGGCATACGAGATGTACGCTTCGAACGTTTATTTAGAAACACTTGATCAATTAATCTGTAAGATACATATCGATAAAATTGCGTTGGCGAGCATCTACTTCGGCGGCAAATGTTCATTTCATACAGTTAATTAATATCGAATACGATGAAAATAAGTACGTTATACGCGGTCATCCGTTTGTGGTGAATAAGAGCGAACAATAACGTTGCCAAAGGCATTTACACGTTTTCAGAATGCAATCGCAAATCCGAAAATCTGATGCCGATCGTTTTGATTGGTTTGGAAGTTTTAGAGTTAAAATAGGAAGGAAGAATAAGGATTTGAAATAAATAGTTGTTTAACGCTAGATCTACCATACCAGTCAAATTGACTGGTTTTACAATTTTATTTTAAAATTCCTACTTCATGTTATATTTTTTCCCTCAATGGTGTAATTACTTTAGCAACGATAACTAAAGGAATAATATAATGAATTTTATTTTGTTTTTTATGTATTATTATTATTATTATTATTTATTTTAGTCGGCGCTTTTCAGCTTTGGACGAACTTTCGATTTACATTTCTTACACTATTTTGCTCCTTATATATCTACCTCTTATCTACTCTATTGTATTGCACTGCCTTAGCTTATTCTTATCTCTAACAGCCAAAACTAATGACTACAAACTATTGCAACTTATGACTACACATTATTGCCACTTCTGGTCTTTTGCCTCCTTGCTGTGCTACCTTCTTTGTCTTTCCTCCTCGTCTTGCATTGGCCTTGCCCTTCTCTTCTCTATTATTGCTTTTAATTCCATTAGTCCTTCTCCAATCTCGTTCAGTGTTTTTTCCCGTTATTTCACATTCTTCTATTTCATGTCTCAGGTCTTCTTCTTTCCTTTTACATAGTCTGCATCTTTTTTCTCTCTCCTTTTTCCAGTATTCTCTCGCTTTGGTCTCGTTTCCACACCTGAATCTGGCTAGAATTTTCTTGTCCCTCCACTTCATCCTCCCTTCCAAGTACTTTGGTATCTCATCTTTGGTTATATTTTTGTAGTATCTGTTATATTTGGATTCCCTTATTGTTTTTATGCATTCAAACTTAAAATAATTTTGTATACGTATATACCAATACCAATCAAAATGACTGGTACTTGTCAAAGTGTAAAAGGGTGCTGCAATCTGCAATTTATCGAACCCCAATTAACCAGTTTCCTCGTTTTGTACAACTTCCCACGCGTTTTTTAAATTTTTACCGCGTATCATTCGATATGACGATATCAGTTATCAGGAAAATTACGGATCGATCGCTAGATTGCTAGATGCTAACACTAGAAATACCACACCAGTCAAAATAACTGGTTCTACAATTTTATAAATGTGTCAACTCTCATTTAGGGATCCCAGATGAATAATACCAAAAATGTACTACATAACATGGAATTGCTTCTGTAAGAAAGTAATAAATCGATAAATATAAAAATATTCTTTTATTATGTATTTTTTAAAGACCACTTATTTTGACTGGTTTTGGTAGAAATAGCTTCGTGTCAACTATCGGTAGTTTTAGTGTTAAACTAATTTCTTACTTTCATTTTTCATAGCAAGATAAAATAAATCATTCCTAAACACGAATGTTCATTTTCATTGGCAATTTTAAATAAAATAACAAATAATTTAATTTCAGTACTAATTGAAATTCTAGTTGAGATAAAATCCCTTTTGATGGGATCTGAATTCCAGACTCGACTCGAGGCTGCGCGTTCTACACCAGGAAGCTTCTTGTAAATTTTTGTTGGACTAAGTTACGTTAACATAATACCAATGTATAGCAGATATATTCATAGATATTATTAAAATACGTATAACAAGTTTGAATTCACAGAATTGTGTTTTATAATATCACAGCATTTGGTGTGTAAAAATTCTCCTCATCTCAATTACCTTCACAATGACATTTGTGTGTTTCTGATACAGTTGACAGAATTAGAAATTATCTCAGGTCACATTTATTCAAATAAATAATAAAATAATTGTCATATAATTATAACCGTAAGAATAAATCAAATAAAATGACATATCGTCAAACTAATTGCTTTTTAGATATTGTATTTCGACTTTGCCTAACTTTGTTCCGAGAATGGTCACGCTGACCTTTTCTGCTTATTATTGTATTGGCAACTAAGTGATTGCGGATTTTGTCATTAGGCGGTAATGACAAAATCCGCAATCACTTAGTTGCCAACCCAATAAAACCAACGGATTACGTCACTTTTACGAAACGAATAAAACACGTGCGATTTTCGAGAATTCCGATATTTTAATTAAGCGCGTCATTAGTTTTAGAGTCATGAGAACCGCTGGAAATGTCAACAGTATTTTATACGCTTGTTGACGTAATAACATTTATCATACATTTATTTTTCGGATCGTAGATTCGATGTACAATGAACATATATATGACATCTGAACTAACGGACATTTTAATTACCGTTGATTGGCATATGGACACATGCTGTGTCTGTTTTCGACGGAAGGCATCTGTGCAAGGCGTCAACGACTCTGATAAAAAAACGCCTCAAAAAAAAAAAAAATTGTTTGTAGATTCGACAGGAATAATTTTCCATGCAACAAAAAAATTTTAACAAAAGCATATCCAAGTCTATTCACAAGAATACTTTATCGTAGAAATAACGCATATGAATTGAATAAATTTAAAAACCGAATGAAACTAAGTTAATAAAAATAAGAATGTTGGAATATTTTGTTTTTACGTTAAAAGTGTAAACCACATAAATATGGATTTAACAATGTTGGAGAGGACATGTTAGAGTTAATATTTTTAAGAATAGCAATATAGCAAATTGGATATATTACTGATGAATTATTTAGTTACAATAAAGTGATGCGAACAATGTGCAGTTAATTTGAAGAGTAATCGCGATAATTATTTTGTGTTCAAAGCAATATTGTGGCTAAAGCAGAGAAGCGTATTCAACGTGATATCAAATTTCCTTGTTAATTAAAACTTTATTACAATAATCGAAGGAGAAACACGAATTTCGTGATATAATTTATTACCCGATAATTAATTAAATTTTCCCAAAATAAATGATAATAAACCCGTAAAACGAGTTTCCTACATACGGAAAATAAATAAATTAAAAGCCAATCGTTTTGAAACGAAGTTAGCCAAACTGTACAAACAGTAGAACGACATAGTAGCAAAGGATGTTCTTATCTATACACATTTTAAGGAATTACAGCCGACTGTGCATATATTGTATGGGCTTTATTTTTTCAAGTTAGAAACTACTTTATTTTACACTTAAAAAAAAAAAAGAAAAAACAAAAATCACCAGCAGCTGCATAGAGATACGTTGTTATAAAAATCAGAGACAAAAGCTGGCAAAAATCACAGGCAAAAGCTGGCCAAAAATCACAGGTAAAAGCTGGCAAGCATCTCGCTTTACGAACTGCATACGAAGTATTATCCGTGTGCGTTCTAGTTGCGCGCTCTGGATAATTCGCAGCCATAAATTATTCATAAAAAGTATCGCAACGTGCTAATTTTACGATATCGTGTTCCTCGTTATGCGAAGTGCTTGCTAATAAAACGTCTGCTCGGCAAGTTGCAAAATTTCCCTAACGTAGGAAGTGGAGACGAGGCGCGCGAGCGTGCGAGCGACCTTGACCGTAGAAGGTCGAAGGTTTTCGCCTAACGTAGAATGTGAAACGCTGCTGGTGGTCGTGGTGAACGGTAGCAAGAGTGGTTGTTGGCGTTCACCGCGAAACCTCCACTTATCGCTAACAAAGGCCAAGCCTTCCGTGTAACTCGGATGAGGGCTTGAGCTTTAATGGCTTGCGACCTGTTTCTTTCCTGCGTTTTTAGCTGGAGAATCGCGAAAAGCCTCGTAATTATTTCAGCGAGACGGCATTACCATTAATTACCATTTTCTTCACATTTTGATCACACGTGTTATATTTGTTGGATTAATTCAAACAGTCCTTCGAGAAACATTATTTTCCAGCTGAGCTACCGTGTGCTTTTATTAATATACCACGGGAAATAACGAGTTATCCTTTTTCAAAGAAATATCTTTTGGCTTTGTTGCTTTTGGTTATTGTAAATAAATACAAAAGAAATATTATTAATAATACGAGGATGGTAGGAATAGTAATACTGTGGCAACAAATTGCTAATTAACTTGATCTTGTTTTAATTTCAAGGGGAAACGCGCCGCATTGAATTATTTTGGATATAATTAACAAGAGAACAGCTGGATGTTAAAATATGAAAAAGTATATAATTTGAAGTAACATTTGTAGGCAAAAATGGCACAATATTTTACGTTGTTTTTATGCTATGTACGAGAATTGATATTAAATTTCAACTTATTTGTCGTAGAAATTTTAATATCTACTTTTTATTTCTTTTTAGTTCGTATAATTCAGAAAATAGGAATTTCTATAATTGAAAAGATTTTTAATTAACTCGATTATTTTCAATAGTGCAATATGCGATTTAAAGGTGAAATTGGTGTTTATTGATATTTCATCAATATTACCAACGACTCGTTTTATTTATGTAGTGATCAAAAATATATGGTCTAGAGCAAAGACAAGAAAGGATGGTTTATTTGAAGTTAAGTTTAGTTTTATCCGTACAAGCAATACTCAAAACAAAAACTGGCTACAATCTCTTCGTACGTCTTACCCTAACACTGGGCTTCCAACTTCTGTCCACACAGGTCAAAGCTGCAGAGACCCTCAACCCTCACATCCTTCTCTCACTCCTTTACTCATTTAGTTTTGACGTCACCAAGGCATACACTCTTAATTACACACACACACACTCTCTCTCTCTCTCTTTCTCTCTTCCCCAGCACTCTTACGATTCTTAGTTTATACCTTAAATTTACAACTCCCCTTTTCCGTTACTACATTTATAACACAAAAATTGAATTGTATTAAATTATAAAAAAACTTAAATTAATTAAATTATTAGTCATATTTTTAAATAAAAACAGTTTGTCCACTATCTGTCCTAAATTCTTTATCGTTCAAAATGCAATGCAAAACTAATCACTGCTGCGAAATGTTGTGTGTATTAAATACAGTTTATATTTGTTACTATTTCACGCGTTAAATATATCTCACGCGCATAATTTGTATTGCATCGATATTGTTCAACAATTGCATCCTTTCTTTCGTGTAGAAATACAGATTCAATTATGCGAAAATGGTATACTATATCAATTTTAACGTGGCAAAAATTAATTTTTCTGAAAATTGTTATTCTCGCTTGCAGATACTTTGCAGTACTTTGACAAGTCATAATTTTTTTCCTTTTCTACATTGTTTTTGTTTTCTACAGAACGGTACAAGGAAAATAATGATCCATACTGTCGTTTTACGCTTATTATAGAGACAGTTAAGTTTCGTCTTTTTATTATTTCAAAATGCGTGGTGTCGTAAAATGTTGAAATGGAACAGGTGATACAGTTCTTAATTTCAACAAATTTTATAAATATTATCTACCAACAATAAGCAGAGGAGATATTTAAACCATAATTAATTTATATCCTAACATGTGTTATCGAAATTAGTATAACTTTGTTAAAAATGCTAGAGATTCCGAGAAATTGTAATTTATAAGAAGCTTTGACGTAAATCAAAATTTTGTTAACGTTAAAAATGCTAAAGATTCCGAGAAATTGTAATTTATAAAAAGCTTTGACGTAAATTAAAATTTTGTTAACGTTAAAAATGCTAGAGATTGCGAGGAATTGTGATTTATAAGAAGCTTCGACGTAAATCAAAATTTTGTTAACGTTAAAAATGCTAGAGATTCCGAGAAACTGTAATTTATAAGAAGCTTTGACGTAAATTAAAATTTTGTTAACGTTAAAAATGCTAGAGATTCCGAGAAATTGTA
Organism: Bombus cullumanus; assembly: GCA_014737535.1. Lineage (NCBI taxonomy): Eukaryota > Metazoa > Arthropoda > Insecta > Hymenoptera > Apidae > Bombus > Bombus cullumanus. Next base: position 2,286,284 of record JACXIX010000018.1, read on the forward strand.
ATTTATAAAAAGCTTCGACGTAAATTAAAATTTTGTTAACGTTAAAAATGCTAGAGATTCCGAGAAATTGTAATTTATAAGAAGCTTTGACGTAAATCAAAATTTTGTTAACGTTAAAAATGCTAGAGATTCCGAGAAATTGTAATTTATAAGAAGTTTCGACGTAAATCAAAATTTTGTTAACATTAAAAATGCTAGAGATTCCGAGAAATTGTAATTTATAAGAAGCTTTGACGTAAATCAAAATTTGCTTAATGTCAAAAATGCTAGAGATTGCGAGGAATTATAATTTATAAGAAATTTCGACGTAAATTAAAATTTGGTTAATGTCAAAAATGCTAGAGATTCCGAGAAATTGTAATTTATAAGAAGCTTTGACGTAAATCAAAATTTTGTTAACGTTAAAAATGCTAGAGATTCCGAGAAATTGTAATTTATAAGAAATTTCGACGTAAATTAAAATTTTGTTAATGTCAAAAATGATAGAGATTCCGAGAAACTGTAATTTATAAGAAGCTTTGACGTAAATTAAAATTTTGTTAACGTTAAAAATGTTAGAGATTCCGAGAAATTGTAATTTATAAGAAATTTCGACGTAAATTAAAATTTTGTTAACGTTAAAAATGCTAGAGATTCCGAGAAATTATAATTTATAAGAAGCTTTGACGTAAATTAAAATTTTGTTAACGTTAAAAATGCTAGAGATTCCGAGAAATTGTAATTTATAAGAAATTTTGACGTAAATCAAAATTTTGTTAATAATTCTACAATATCCTTCATTTGCATCTTCAATATTTTAAAAAACAGTTAAATAACTAGTGGCATAGATCGAGAACCGACTGTAGTACCTTTTAAAACTCAGATTTCAATTAAAAACCGGCTGCATGTTAATTTGAGTGCAATATATTTCTGTAAATAATCGGTTGTAGGAAAACTACTGCAAAGGAGGTGATGAAAAGTCCTAGTCTGGGAAAAATATGTATATTGGCATTATTCCGAGAACGAGCAGATTCAAACTCCCATGTGCCTTCTTCAGAGAACGATAAAAGTTGAGGGAAAATAGATGTGGATGACCTCACGTGAGCGTGGCTGAGATTTCCTTCTCAATACATTCGAGGACCACACAGCGAAGCTTCGCCCGGGCAATCAACAAAAGTACGACTTCCTGAAGGCGTGATAGAAAGTCGGATATCTGAGTGGATGTTCACTCGTGTATACAACACTCTAGTGTGTGCCCACACAGCAGATTTAAACAAATTCTCATCGTATCGTACATGCGCAGCTGCTACTAATTTTCAAGCTATTTAAAATATCATTTTAGTTTTCCTCGTTTAAAAAATAGACGCGCGAAAAAATTAAAACTTGTTACATTGTTATATTAATTAAATTATAATAACTATATTATTATAAAATCGAAGCATAGGTTTTTAAGATTTCAAAATGCGTATGGAACATATACGACTGGGTAATTATGCGAATAAATTAAAGTCTTAGAACTGCACTGCGGATGTTTAATGGAATTTCATATTTTTTGCCAACGTAATCAGAGAAATGAAATTTAGGTAGAAATTTGTTTCGTCTACTAAATATGATAGCGAGCGCTCTACTTCGAATGTTATAAATATTTTTGCAGTACGTGTTACATGTGCTCTGTAAATTCTTGGAACCTTAAATTTCCCAAAAATCCGCAAACGTTATGATAACATGATGATAATAATAATAAACATTGTTGTTATTATTATCATTATTATAACACAATGTGTTACAGGATAGTTTAATTGTACTACGTATATGGTTTATCCAGACACTTTATTCCATTCACGATAATAATATTTGAGATATATTGAAAACGCGCAATGATGTTGATGGTGAATTAATAAGCAGAATATATAATATTTATCTTATTGTGAAGTCGGCCGCGTGAAAATTAAAATTGTTCACGAACAAGTTTGCCAGTATTACGTTATAATTAGACGCATGATTTATCACGTTTTCAAACATTCACATCATACATCGATTTTAGACATCGTTGTGCAAAGTAAGTACAGTTGCAAGTCTTTTTGGTTTAGAAATGTTAAGATAGTAAGTAACGTCACGTTAGTTTTCATTTTATCAACATTTTCACTTGCAATTTGTTCTCGATCAATTTACATTACCGAGCTCTGCCTTATAATGTTCAGTGCAAAGAGAAATCCAAAAGATTTGCTTCATACTTTCTTTTACTATTATTCACCTTTCTACTATCGCTATACTATACAACTTTTTATTATCATTCAAACTAACATCTCTATATATCTCCAACCTAGATTCTACAGTTTCATGAAGATTGATGATGTAGAAACATTTCTAGCACCTATGATTTATATAGTCTACTACCGTAAAGTGTCTGTTATTATTAAACATTTATTAAGTAAGTCACTTTATCCCTACGTTTCTCGATAATATCGCGTTTATTTTATTGCATTAATTCGCTGCTTTGCTCTTAACGCTTTTACAGACAGTTGCAAAATAGTATTGGGTCGTCCGAAAAGTTTCTTTCGTTTTATAAGGAAATAACGGATGCACAACATTTTCCGTTTTATACTATTTTATCGAATTACGTATGATCCATTTTGTTCTATCAGAATAAAGATCACAACGTTCGACGGATTAAAACGTAAAAGACGTATCTGTAAAAGAAAGACACCTTTCGAACAACCTAATACTACGTTGTTGGTAATTGTTGGTAATTTGTTAATTAAATTATCGCGTACGAAAGTTTCATAGTTTCGAGGCAGAACATTCTTATTATATCGTATCACCCTTGATGGAAATGTTAATTTTGTCTCTTTAAATGGAATATATTTTTTACATATTCGATTCGATAGTTACATACTTTTAGCAGTATATTTCAGTAATTATATTCAGTATAATATTCTTCACATGATATTTGAGTTACTATGTTTACACGTTCTGAAATTAAACATTTCTTTCTGTTACGATCGTAGTATTAGGTCGTCCGAGAAGTTCCTTTCGTTTTATAAGGAAATAACGGATGCACAACATTTTCCGTTTTATATTATTTTGTCGAATAATGATTCACTTTGTTCTATAAAAATAAAGATCACAGCGTTCGACAGATTAGGTTTCATGTTTGTATAAAGATGCATCGTTGTAAAAGACGTGTCTGTAAAAGAAAGACACTTTTCGACAACCTAATAATTCATGATTCATTCAATCATTCACATTCATAATAATTCATAGTAAAAATGTATTTCGGGAAACCGGTCAAGATTTCGAAACTGCTGTGTCAGTTTTCATACCAATTAGGATACGCATATGTTGTTTTCAATAACAAAGCATTCGACGATTGTATTTTATTTCACGCGACTTCTTAATAAAACTAATAAATCAATTAAATTCGAATTAAATCTAAATTGAAAGAGCTAGAGCCGTCTTGTGCCAGCTTACGAGAATCATCGATCTACTGGGACAAGACAGCCGTAGCCGTTCCAATTTAAACTCCATTCAAATTTAATCAGCTTTGAAAAAATCGCGAGAAACGAAATATCAAGTTGTCCGAAAAGTTTCTTTCGTTTTATAACGAAATGATGGATGCACAGCATTTTTATTATTTTTTACGATTTTATTCAATCCACTTTATGATCCATCTTGTTTCAACAGAACAAATGTATATCTATTATTTCCTTACAAGACGAAAGAAACTTTTCAGACAACCTGATATAGTTTTACATTACCATAATGATACACATCTCCTCCATTATTATTTTTCAAGCTGCCAAAGTGGAATAAAAACGTAATCTATTACTTTCCCATGTTACTCGCGATCTGTCCGACCCAACACGACTTTCCATTCTTCGCGTTCCCGACCGTAGAAAGTTTTCGCCAAAAAAAAAAAAGAAAAAAACGTCGAGAAAACGAAGGAGAGCAAACGATGGCTCGCCCAATAAGTCGATAGCATGGTATCGAGCGGATCGGCTGCGCAATAAGAGCCGAAGAAATACGCTTCAAGTTCCGCGTATTGGAAAACCACTCGGAGGAGGGTGGGCAAAATCCCGGAATGAGGATTTCTTTGATACAAACAGAACCGAGATGTATATAACAGTCTGTATCGTTCTTCCACTATCGTCGAAGTCCTTATACCTCAATAAGTTCGTTCCATTGCAAGATCAGATACCTCGGTTCGAGGTAGAATGTATCGCTGGTCAACCGTGGCTGATTGTGAGAATATCGATACAAATACAATCTCGGTTTGTTAAGATTTTTAATTCGATCCATTCGATAGTCGTGTAATCAATTTCGTGGAAATTGAAGGGAGAAGGTTTCCCATCGAGACAATTATTTTACTTCTATCGATGGTTCAACTACTCAGTCGTAAGACGGGTAGAAAATAAAACTAAAAGGTGATGATGAAAGCGGAGATCAAACTGCGGATGTTAACCCTTTCACGGTTGGTGTCGCGTACGATCGACAGTGTATTTTAACAAATTACTATCCAAGTAATTAAACCATAGATGCGCTCTCTTCTTTGTTCGAATTTGGTTTTAACGCCGCTTCGACGTTGAATGTTAGCAACGCTACATAGTTCTTTGCTTGAATCGAAATTGTCAATTAAAATTCGCTTGTTCAGAATCTTTGGTCGAATTTTGAGAATGAGCGGCGATATCGCGAGATTTATTACGTTTTCTTCGTTCCTGTCTTTGTCCGACACGCGTGTAAAATGACAAGCTTCTTATCTCCCATGTTGACTTTTTAACGGTTGTCAAATTTTCGAACGATTTTCTCCAGGCTTCGATATATTTTTTTTATTGTTATTTAATTTGTACTTTACAATTTGTCCTGCTGGATATTCGGTAAATTTGGTATATGAGTTTCGAGAGCTATTTATGCCGTGGATGTCGTCAGTAGAGATGGCGTGCAAAATCGCCAACAGCGATTTTTCACAGCGGCCACAAATTCACGATTACGGTCGTGATATAACTTCATTGACGGCCGTGATCGTGATTTATTTATCTTGATCGAAGTTGCTCACTGTCGTCTTAATTTTCCATCTTGATTGAATTATTTCTTCCAGAACGCTTCGATATAACTTGCACAAAGATATCTGCGTATAATGTAAGTTTAAGGATACGTTTCCTGCATAAAATTTAATTAATGTTTCCTGCACAAATTTATTTAATATTAAGCAACCGACTGTCACTTTTAAAGGGACACAAAGATTCATCATCACTGGTGATTATAGGTACAGCATAAAATTACACAAGTTAGGAATTTTTTAAAAATATATGTTTCCTTGAAGATTCGCCTTCACACTGTATGAAAAAGAGAAGATAAAGAAGGTAAGGAAATAAAAAATATGTCGAGTACAAAGAGTGAAAAGACGAAAAAGAATTCAATTTTCTTTTCTCTATCCTCGCATCAGTGTTTTAAAGAGTAAAATACTAATTCTTCCTCTCGATTTCAAAGTCGTAATATCCACTCGATATCGTTGATATAAAATATACGGGTTATGTGACGCGTGCAGAGAACAGATATGTTCTCCGCCGATCAGAAGCGATCAGGAGAAATCACAGTTCGCTGTGAAAAAACATCGTGGTTGGAAACGGACGTGATTCGCAAGTAGAAGTTCGTATCGTCTCTGTTCATACTCTAAACTCGCCATAGAAAATAAACTAAAAATCTACAGAACGATAATAAAACCAATCTGGACGTACGGAATACCGCTATGGGGTACAGCAGCAATGAGCCACATAAATAAACTAGAGTCACTACAATCGAAGATACTGAGAACAATAATCAACGCCCCATGGTATGTCAGAAACGAGGATATACGCAAAGACTTAAAAATACCAACGGTGGAAGAAGAAATCGGTAGGTCGGCAGAAAAATACAAGGAAAGAACGGCAACACATCCAAACCAGCTGGCTGCTGAAGCGAGCAAAACTCACATAGAAAGAAGACTAAAAAGAAAACACTCCACTGAATTCACTAAAGAAATAAAATAGCCAAACTGGAAGATGGTATCCCGCTGGGGGTAGCCATCCACATGTTTCCATTCAAAAATTTACCAAATGTCCAGCTAAACAAATTGTAAAGTACAAATTAAATAAAAAGAAAATCTCTGTTTATCAGCCTCTGCCCATTGCGTAACCAGATCCTTCTAATTGTCGGTAGGAAATCTTTGTCGTTTTCCACGTTTCATGGGGCACCGTGACTTCAAGTGTCTTCGAATTATCGGCTCCGTACACGTGGACAACGGTGAGCATCGAACAACACTCTGTTGCTACTCTGAAACTATAACATCCGCGACTCTTAGAACCGCGATAGTCGTGAAGAGTATGCGCCGCTATCAGCCTAAACCCTGATGGCACATTTATGACTCGGGCTATCGGCAATACGATACTCTCGGGAATAAATCAACGAGCGTACGACGCGTCGACCTCGACACGTGAATCTCCTCCATAGAGAAATCGACGCTGATATACATATGTAATATACGTATTAATTTTCCATCGTCAATATGGTTTTTCACTAACGCGATTGGTATTATGGATCTTTAAGCTCTTGGCCTGATTTTATACAGTTTTGGGCTTTGAAAAATATTTGAAAAAATTCCCTGGTACTTATCATAGTCTTTAATTTACTATACGAGCGATACCTTAACAAGATGTTTAGATCTTATTGCGATAAGAATGAAGATTTGACGGAAAATTACGGAAAGATGGAAGTTTGTTTGAAGGTACATAGTTTCGTATTAACACGTTCACGCTCGTATTCATGTTTATAATAAGCTTATAATATTGAATTGTTATGTTTTTAGGTAAATCCTACTTTTTTCAATTAATAAACGTTAAATTTGAATTGTTTAAATTTTTGATTACATGGTAATTTTTTCTAGTTACTAAGCAAACCATATTTTTTATGATACGCACCGTTTGATGGAACATTCAAGCGTGAGCCACCGGTGGCGCACGCCGTCTGACGGGAGACGAGCGCGAGCCACCAGTGGTACGTGCCGGCGTGAACGTGTTAAACAAATATTTAGAGAAGTTATTGTAGGATTTTACACGCAAGACTATGATCTTTCGAAGAGACGTAAAGAAATTGATCAACTCTCAGAAAAGTATAATTATTTCGAGACCTAAGTTTGCGAGATTTTTCAGATAATTATTTATTATTGGAAAATGATCCGAGTCACGCGTCGAGAAAGAGGGACTCCGTATCTCATACTTACTAACGTATGAAAAACACAGAATTCATATGAGATGCCAGGGCCAATTTCATTATATATGTCGGGTTCTCGTTGGGGTTAGGGGCGTGTAACGAATCTTCATTTGGATTATCCATTGTTGTTATACATTAGAGATGATACTTACTGGTGCAAATATGATTATTACAGAATTTGGCAAGTAACCGTGGTGATTAGATACTCGAGATGCTAATGACAATGATCTTAGGTTCAATAACGAATCCACGGTCAACAGGATTGCAAAATGCGCTCTCTTCCAAAGTCTAAGTCGAACTGAACTTACTTGTCCACAATTCAAGTGTAACTCCATTTACTTGTACAAGTAGAACTCAACTAACTCTCTCAGTCCAAGTAGAACTGCACTTATGTACTCTTCTCTGTGACTCTCTGTACCCATCGGGTCAACTATATTTTTAAGGAGAGCTATACAACTACTCCATACCTCTGTTAGGTAAAAACGTCCATCCCGTGACCGTGGCTACGTTTAGCGACCAGTTGTGTCACTCCGAGTCCAAGCCTACTGTCATAAATCTCGGGCAAACATAATCGGATTAAATTATAAACAACTACTTCTAAGTTTTATTATTTAAGCACAGATATAAATAAAAAGTCTAGATTAAAGTATCGGGGGTCTCCCCAAAAATTCCAAAAGAAAGGCCCCGATGTCCTTTCATCTATATATATATATATATATATATATATATATGATCTTAATTTTCTATTTTTCTTCAAATATGTCGCCATCTACTTACTTAAATCTGGACATTTAACACATTCGAACATGTGTCTTGTGCGCTAATAAGCGACAATGGGGGAGACGGTATTAAACCAACATGATATTTTATTAATAATATTTGTAGTTACTATTGTATACTATACTAAAGGAGGCACTACCGTTTGTTTCTATGAGTCACGATTAAGTTGCGTTTGCGTGTTGAAAACGTCTCCTGTCGGCTGTGATCAACCAAAAATCGTCTTGCGATTGATCGATCGATCGCGATCTACTTGTTGGCCACTCCTGATACATACGAGAGATAAGTATATATATATATATATATGTATCGAAATAAAAAGAATTTGCATATAGAAAAATTCACTTAGCAATAAACTGACGTGGGCGGCAATACGAGTCCCTAACTTTAACACAGTGCTCACTTTACTCCCCATGATATTCAGAACTGAATTGAACCAAGTAAATGATATTTGGGCGGTCGAAGACTTGCAAGCGTAAGCTTTCTTACGTGTGGAAACCATGGGGTCTGGCAAATTCGTTTCGAGGAAATTGAACAACGAAAATTTCATTTAGACGACCCATATTTTCGCCGGTTAGCTAACAAAGCTAAATATTCAATGGGACCATTTTTGACACTGATTATATGTCTAAAATGGCCACAAATGCGTTGTATTAATTTCTTTACTAAATTTTATTTCTGTATATATATATATAGTGTGTATATAAGTATCTTGTAATTTCTATATGCATTTTCAAATTGTTCCGAAATTTTGCCATTATAATCATCACAGTCGTGTCTTATTACAGTGTTGAAATTTCAAAATGTTTCAGTTTAAAATAGAAAATATAACAATTTTCTATGGTACTTTCGTGAACCACTGTCTGCGATATTAGCAGTGGGGAAGTTGATCGTAGCCCTTTCAGCGATAATTTGATGAGATAAAAATCCAAACTTGGTATCAGCAAATTTGAATAATATGCTTTTTGAACATGGCAATGAAAAACGATTTCTGATTGTGGTAGATCAGTGATTCAACTCTGCTAAGTGGCTCGTTATTTAACAATGTCGAGAGGTATAACAGCATAATCTTTGGGGAATTATCGTACTTCCAAGTACGATAATATTTTGTGTTTGGAATAAGTAAAGACTTGTCTAGTTTTGTGAAAAAAATACAGAAAAAAATTCGTTTAGAGCAGAGATTCCGCTTAAGCGACGAGTGGCTTGCACATATTTTTCGATTATGCAGATACACGATTATATCTTGACGTAATAAATTTCCGGCATAAATTATTCATAACTTTCGTGTTATCTCGCCTCAGAACCGGCAATATGCAACAAGATAACATGGCATAACGTAGAAAAATGATTGAAGGGATAATGAGAACAACAAGTGGTCCAAAGGCTACAAAGCGTTACTGAATTATTCCGATCAATTTCTTGTTATTAAAAATTAAATCACTCGCCTAAATTATTCAAGTTCATACATTATATAACGTAATAACTAATGTAATAAAACAGAGATAGGAAAGGTGTTTAAAACGCGACAGAAATGAAGAAAGAAAATGATCAAAATATTAAGAAACAAAGAAATTTTAACGTATCTTTTGTATTCGTCTTAATGATAGTTTGAATTTTCTGATAGTCGAACGATTCATACGATGCGGACGATATTTTTCTAATATTCTTTTATCAATCTACATTCGTCGTTCGTCGTTCTTTGATAGCAATTTCGTAGTCTAATAATGTTATGTCAAATGGAATTCGCCCATGTTCGGCAATTAGACCATCGCAGTGACAGAACGAAATTGAACGTTACATAATCGCCGGTGAGTCTATAGATGTAGGAATGTTATATTATTAGTTTGTAGGTAACAGTATGATTTATACAATATCGTCTGCACTCACACGAAATCGAATATAATACCCCGTTTCATGTATTCGTTACTCACTACTTCTACGACATAACAACACAACGATCTTCACACGACAACGATAAATTCAACTCTGACTCTCTCAACTCTCGTTACAACGTTTTCCATGCTCGCTTTTTTCCTTAACATACCTTGATAACGCTCACAACACTCCTTAACAACGTTAACATATCTTGACAACGCTAATAAACAATTACCACTCACGCCACGTCCTTCCCTGATGTCACACTATCCCACATAGATGAGCGATCGGGAAAGCTCTCGATCTTAATGAAAAGCGACCAGGCATTTAACCACTTACTTATGTGTTAAAAGCAAACCTGACCTACTTGCAGCGAGAAATGTTTGCGATGTCGCTTCCGTTGTATTAATCGCCTTTCGTCCGTGTTCCTTTCCTCTCGCGTTCCTCCGCAAGAAAATGAACCTGCGGTTTGTACACAAATGGCCGTTTCTTGCGATGAATTTTAAGCAGCTCGCTTAAAGTAAATTTTGTATATCGTGGCCCGATACAGCGAGCTATATCGCACGGTAACATTTAATTCCTGCAAAACATTGTACCGTGCTTGCGCGCTTTTTCTCTGACAATGTCGTATTCGCATTGTTGACAATTTGTTAGAAATTTATGAAATTTATTTCTACGAAAAGTATCTCATTTTGGACGTGGTAAAAAATTCAGCTGTCAACGTGTTAACTTGTATAATAACATTAAACTCGACGTAATTATATCAATGTGAAGAAGAACGAAATTGAATAATGGTCTTGATGATATATCTGGTACAAGACCGAAGAAGAACAAAATTGTATAATCTTCTTAATATTTCTATAACAAGATAATACACCTACTACACGCTGTATGATAATAACATCCTATAGCAATAACAATAATATCCTAATTATATTATAATGTATCTGGTTATTAGTCATTATTATGAAGACGAAGAAGAGAAGGAAATGACAAAATTAAAATGCACGAGAATGTGACGACTAATGGCACACGGTTGAAGTTTTACAGCAAACTGTCGTGGAAAAAGTTACTCAAAGATTGGCAGTTTTAGCTATAAACCGCAAACCCTTTACGCTTTACGCTGCTAATCAAAGCGAAATGTTGTTGATGTCAAGTTTCTGGACTCTTGAAACAATAATAATTGATAATAATAATTGAGACGGTAAAAAGTGTAATCTTAGGAACGTTTTAAAAATTTTTAAAAGGGACATCCAATCATACAGCATTTTGTCTTACCTTGCATTTTCAATACGCTGTAGGATGCTGCACATTGATCAACAGCGTAGACCGAAAAGCGTAGAAAAGCAACGATGTTACAAACGCTGCTGGTTTTTTAAATTTTCCTTACATTTTACCATTATCTGTCGCATTTTTGTCAGATGAATTAATTTATAAAAATAAATCATTTGTTTCTCGAGGACTAAATATTATTTGTGTATCTATGTGATGAAATTAAGCAATTAGTCAACAGTGAAATTACTCGGTTTGGCTTCCGGCAGGATCAATCGTCGTTTGATAACGTGGAACACGATCTGCTGCAAACTCTTGCACAATACTAACGCGAGGGTTGTGGAGTGCCGATTCCTCCGCAATAAAGTAATTACAATTGTCTTTTATTCAAAGCTGACGTGTTATCTAAAATAAAACTTGTCCCGCTGTCGCTAAATTGTCATAGAAAGCGTTGTTGGTACGCGAAAGAATGTCAGCAATGCAAATGCGTACATATAGCCACGTCTAGAAGCATATTAGATTATCTTATAATTAGATTATCATATAAAACCGTAACAGTTGGTCCAGTTTATGAGAAAAAGTTCATCTATCGATGGAATAAAATTTTTGTTTAATGATTGCGACAGTTAACAAGTAATGTGATAACAATTATGTTCTTCTGTATGTTATTTTCTATTGAAAAATATCCAGGATGAATTAAATAGGAAACTGCGAGAAGTCTGTGCAAACTTTGAATTCGATTTTGTAGAACCGCCCTTTTTTATTTTCAATGAAAAATCATTTATACGTGGAATCGAGTGATAAGAAATGTAGCAGAAAACTTAATATTAGAAAACTATTAGAAATATAGCAGAAAGCTAATGCTAAATTAAATTATTTTAGCGAAATTAAATTACCAACTGACTGACCAGTTGAATCATCGCATACGACAGAACAAAATAGCTTTTTTGTAAAATATGCACGCATTTATGTTAATCTTACCTAGATAGAATCTCGGCATGTGTACGTTGCCTCTATTTTGAAGTTGTTAGCTCAAGCATCTTATTATAATATTTTTCCTTAATGTATAAAGAAGGAGCTTGAACAAACACAAGGCAATTTTCATGAGAAATGTTATGAATAGTAACAAATTTCCCCTCAGAATTTTCATATTTATAGGAAGATCCTTGCTTGGAAGAAATAGGTTTCTTACTTGGCGATATTTTTTGTTTATCATTTTCTAGTACGAAATCTGCGAGTTGAGCGTGTAATTATTCAGATCTCAGCAGCTTTTTACGCCGTGAAGTAATTTATGCATCATTTGTGGTAAATTGTATAAAGACATGCACAGGTGTTATTGATAGAAGAAATTATGTAAATTTTTCGAAAGGCAAGTCAGGAGAAATTCTCTTAATAAGTACAACACGTATGGACAAGTATATAATATTTAATTTCTATACTGAAATTTAGCTCCTGAAATGACGTATCGTATTAGATTTCACAAATTTCAATGAATAAAAAGACAGTACCTTGTAATCAACGTAATTAAGGATATTAGGTGACATAAAATCTTAGAATATAAGCAATAATACAATGATATTATTGACATTATTTTTAAAAACTACATTTCTCTGTTTAAACATATAATGTAGATATATTGACGATAAAGAATTTGACGTTTATTTGTTTAATAAATATAAAATATTAATAAATTCCTACAACACAAGTCTCGACGACCTTTCTGTCTAAACTCTCTCTGCCATACTCACACGAACCGAATGTAAGCATTCAATAATATGAGTATCACGTTAATACCATGCATTGCATTTATTACAATAAATTAACTACATTTATTCCCATAAAAGGCGATATGTTTAAGGTGCCCAAATTTCGTTCGTTGATGAGTCTTTCTTGTTAAGTGCTCCAGTCTGTATGTGGCGATTGGAATTTAAAATAGAAATTCCGCTAGTTCAGTGACAGCAAAAACGAAGGGATTCGTCACTAGGTTACGTCTTAATATTCGAAGTCGTATTTCAACATCTAAAGTACGTGATTCTAGAATTTATTTCTGGCGACGCTTGTGGCACATTGCTCCTATTTTTATATTCCAAAGTGGCCATCTCGTTCTGTCACTCATCTATATATTAGTGTTGGCAATTATATTAAAAAATGCCTTCGAAATTAAGGATGCGTGTTTCGGAAAGAAATTCGGAAGAGAGTCATCGAGTGAAAGCGAAGAAGATGAAAATGTGGCTTATTTTATACGTGGCAATCAATTTTCGAACGATACGAGAGAAGAAAAATGGATTAGATGCTCCGCGTGCTTCAGACGATGCTATGAGCTGCGCACATCTATATCACAAGCTAACAAATTTCTATGTGATTTTTATACAGATCATGAGATTTTTCTTATTTCATATTTCACGCAAACATATTTCGAGCGCATGAAAAGCGACCAATATAAACAATTTCTCATCAAAACTAAGGTGAACAAGTTAGAGACGCTTTTTTTTAACAACTGAAAGACGCATCCTTTTACACGCATATTTTTCACTCTGTTTGTTTGAACTTTGATAAAATTAATAATATTTAATTATAAGTAATTGATTATAGATCTCTGCTACTGAGTGCTCAAGGTATTTAAATAAATCTTCTCAGATTAAAAAATTGATTTAGTTTAGGATAAATGCTGAGGTTTTTGGGGGACAACATTACAGTAATATACTTTATACTGCATTTTCTGTACATGTTTTTGTCTATCTTTTGCAATCGCGAGTATGCAAAATAAATAATTCGCTTATTTAGACTCCACGCTGTTAGTAAAATTGCCAGAATTTTATTACGGAGTTTACTCTAAATTCTAAAGAGCTAATTTGAAATAGGACGCGTGGAGCGTAATTATAAAATTGCTAATGGTCCACGACCGATCTTAATTCGTTGATATTATCCTAATACCGCAACGAGATTAATTCATAAAAAAGAATGATAATATCGAACGGGAGATAGTTAAGCTCTTTATATCGAGCTTATAGCGAGCTTCCTCTATCGGTACAATTATCTTTTTGAATGCAAGTGGCTCTGCTAGATGTGGCGCGTCTGGTTTATTGTCGTCATTTCTCGAGCCAGCTGTAGCTAACACCTGTTATTACGAACTTTACCTCGCCCAGGTGGTAATCGCGTACCGTACTTTACAAATTACGACCAGCAATTTCACTTCTACGACGCAATTAGTTTTAATTATCGGAAAGAATTATCTACCACCCGAGAAGTCAGATCGTTCAACGAACGACGGAGATTTTTTTCTGTCGTACGCACATGTCAAATGTAATTTTGGAGAATTTTTATTGAATGAAATTTAATAGCTATGTTCTGGGTCTCGTGTAGAAATTATACTAAAAGTCTGTTTTCAACGAAATTGAAGTTGAATTAAGATTGAGTTAAACAAAGTTTTTCAAAGTACATAAAAAGACGAGTCGACCATCACTCCATTCCCTTTTTGAATTTGAATTTACGTAAAGATATCGGGTATCGTTTTATATTGATAACATAAAATGCTTTTGTCTCAGTTACTGTTTTGTTTTAAGCTTCCTTGGCTCTTGATATTTACAAAGAAAGGAATAATGGAATTTAGTTGTTGTAATAGCTCAACGTAATTAACTGTAATTTGCAAATAATTAACGCTACTGACTTCTTTCAATGTGCAAGAAAATGACAAAAAACACTATTTATTATATATATGTGTGTGTAATAACGTAAATCCTTAGGATAAATTTAACAATCTGGAAAATCGAGTTTATTTTGGGAATAATTAACACGTTGACTGCCAGACGAATTTTCCATGGTTTGCCCAAGGCGCCGACGTGAACTTTTCATTATGCGATGCATATTATGTTGAAATATTATTTGCAGCAAATAAAATGAGTTATAAAATCATGCTTGAAGCATTTTTCGTGGTGAGGGCCACCGGTGACCCCCACGGCGTTGTAGACAATTATTACGATTGTCCTTTTTTCAAACAATCGTGCTATGTACTTTTAATATTTGCTGCGTCGCCGGTCACCGGTGGCCCCCACGGCGCTATAGCCAAATCGAGTGCCGGTCACCGGCGACCCCCATGGCAGTCAACGTGTTAAATTAAATACAATAACAGTTAATGATTTTCTATGTCCTAAATTACTGTTCTTCTCTTGTGATTTATTCTATTCAGCAAGTGACTGCCGGTAAAACGAAAGAAAAGTAAAAAATGTCGGTTAGCAGACAGTTTGAATTCCATAGAATTTACATATATTGCATATAATTACATATAAAAACACATACTTAATAGCAAAATCAGATAATAAAATTATTTGCTGTTGAATTATTTGTCAATAGTATTACGTGTATATTCAATTTTAAAGCGATTCTCTTGAAAAGTGACTTATTATATTTGTTCACCTATGGCGTTGACGTATTTATTTTTGCAAGAATTTATCATACTGCGATATATAACGAAATGTTTAATATGCAAAATGATAGATAATACAATGTTTATAGTCCAATAGAAAAGATAGACGAGAAAGGATTAGAAAATTTCTCAAAGAATGACAGGTCGTAGGCAGAAGAAAATACAATAAACTACGCTGTAATCAATTCAGCAAAGAGGCAAAACGAATTTGCGTGCAGTATGTCCCTTTCAATAAAATTCTCCTGCACTACCCACTTGCAACACCTACGTGTATTGCTGGATACATTTCACAGACACGTTCTGGCCGTGCAAAATCGACCATGTACTTCCACACTATTTATAAATTTTGGTATATTTTATTGTCTGCCTACACACAAACGAAAACCATTACTGTGCGCGTAATTGATTTGAAGAAGGAAAAAAAAAGAAGAAATGAATGTTTGTTATTCTTTTCATTAGGCGCCATTTAACTCGGTTCTCTTATTTTAGCGTCAATCAAGTTATTGTTACGTGGTAGGCTAAATTTTTTGCAATAGAATATGTTTTTAATTTATTTTCTTATTATTGATTTATCGATTACTCGTCTGTTGTATCATATTCCAGGAATATTTAGTTACGATACCGAAATATATAACAAAAATATAATAAATAATATATGAAATATAATATAATGTATAGAATAAAATAAATATAACGCAAAAATAATTTTTCCTCGGTTATTACGTTCGTGAAAATATACGTAAAATCAAACCTCTCACGTTAAATTTTCAAGAATAAAACTATGAATTTCACTCTCTTGTATCGTAATTTACGAATATTTGAAGCAAAGGTATATTAATAATAACGTAAAGTAAAAATATGCTAATAATGACATATTTTATCTGTATATGTGTGTTGTGTAATATTTTTGTCGCTAAAAGTTTGTAACAATGGTAATATCGATATTGTATAGAAATAAATGTATATCGAAGAATTGTAACGTGCTGTAAAAAAATGACTTCTTGTAACTTTGTAGATAAATTCAGTATTAGTATAGCACATTATAGAGGAAATGTGTTTGCAAATTTAGAGATAAAATATATATTTTTAAAGCAGATAATAAAAATTTTCACGTAGTCGAAACTGCGAAACGCGGCTGAACTAGTGACCTAATTAAATTAATCCTAAATTGCTCCTCGAAGTACTGACGCGTTCTATAAAAAGACAAGTTTTCATCCCATTTTTTTCATACTCTCTACGAATACATACAAGGGAAATGATTTTCTATATGAATGCCATGTATCGGCAATTTTTATTACGTAGGTTTTGAGTAACACTTGGAATACTTGGAACACACTTTTAAATTAAATTTGTATTTCCAATGAAATTTTCGATTTATAAACCTGATTCATAAACGCTAATTATAACTGGAATTATCGGACGTACAAATATAATTATATTTTACCAGAAGAATTATAATAAACACAGTCACTGTTTTCTTATATTTAAAATTAAACGTATCTCAAATTCTTCATACTTTGAAGAATGAATCAGATGATTTGTACATTTTTTTCGATAATATTATAATAAATAAAATTGCAGAGAATGTGAAATGCAGCGGAAAGTACATTCAATTTTTATATATCCGCAATCAAGTTTGTAGTTTCATACTGTTACGAATATTTGATAACGAAGTGTGAAACGTGAAAGGCAACGTGTATTGCGGGGAAAAATGAAAAATGAAAAAGACTTTTTAACGAAAGTGGAATATCGATTAGATAAATCGTTTTCAAAAATTTTCTACAGATCAGATGTATCCTAATGATTATTTCAAAAATATTTCACACTGTATGTAGTTATAATATAACAATATTATACACAGTGATACCATACGCAGAAGAACATTATTGAGAAAGGAAACATAATGCATTTAGGATTACACTACATCGATACGAATACACGAAAATGCAGAGAGAGATCTTTTATTTAGCTGAGTGAAATGAACTATTTTTGAAATAAAATATACAATAATTCAGCGGGTTGCTTGCGAAATAAAATCATATTCAATCAAATGAAAAGGACATAAAAAGAACATAAAAAGATACTGTAATACTTGATCATAAAGTCTAGCTGACTATCATGTTGATACTAAAGAAATATTTTTATCGTATTTTCGCGAAGCTATTTACGCATAAAGTTAATACACATGGTCAGTGTTGATCATGGAACGTCAATCGTTATACAACGAGATATACGAAAAATTTAAAAATATTCAAGTTTCAATGTTTTTAAAGTGCCCATTGTAAAACTAACAAATAACACGCCTGATTGAAACGTACGAGTTCTCAAAGATACCAAACGTTTCATCCACATTATAAATTTTCCACAGTCCGTTTTCTCTAACATCATATTTTTAAACTCTCAGAGGTGTACCACGCACGATATAAACTATCTTCCCTTACGACGTTTTTCATTAACGTTAACGTCTTACAATCTCGTGCAATTTACAATCTAAAGCCACGTTCCGTCTGTTTTTAACCATTTGATTTGTTAAACCGTTTTAATCGAGGAAATACTGTTTACTGGAATATTTGTGACAATGAAAGAAATTATGTTGTTTCACGAAATTATATCAAGAAGAAACGACCAATTTTCGTAAGGAATCAGATTGCACAGGAAGTGGTCGTCTCAGCACCCGAGGTTCTGTTGAAAAAATTACTTGTACAAGATAGAAAAGGATACAAAAAAAAAAAATTTGAAAATGTTAGTAGAAAAGTTAGGCGATTTGCTCGGTATGATTAAACTTAAAGTTCCGGAGAAGTGGATTTAGTTTGAAGAAGCAATATCAGAGCAAGAATGAAAGTAGAAATAGCGTTACGTTATCCGGCAATTATTGGTTCTTCCAACTCAAGAAACAGCTGGAAGAACCGCAACTGCGCTTGAAACTTGAGAAATACTCCGGTTAAATAAATAACAAGTGGCGGAATGGTTCTAAATTACCTCTACACAAGCGACTTAAACCAAAGAGAGCATTTCCAGTCAAATAAATAATATATTGGTAGAGCGAAACAAAAAGTAAATTAGTGTTATATCGGCAAAAAGGTGGTTTTCTTTCTGCTACGTCCTGTCGATTATTTTTGACCCAATTGTATTTTCCTGGCGTCAAAAAATATCTCCAATTTAACTTAAATTTCGATTAAATAATAAATTAAATTTAGACAATAACTAAGTAAATTTAGATTAAATTTAGCTCGAGGAGTCTCGAGAGATAATATTCTAATTCTTAATGACGTAATCCGCGAAACAGTTCATGCGGTTTTCACATCAACCGCTGTTTCTTGTTTAATCGATATCAGTTCATTTCCAAGCCGCATCGGTTACTTCAGCTCTGGTCGATATCAGCGTACGATGCGTCGAATCTGATTGTCGTAACGCACCACTTACACGTAAACAAGACGCCCGCCAAGAAACCCATAAAACGTAATCTGAACAATAGAATTACTCGCCATACTCGGGTGTGTATACGAAGAATGACTCATAGTCATCATGGTCAAGTCCCTAGGCTGTCCGCCAAGTGAAGAGGATGTTGCACAGAGCAACGAGGACTGAGCACGTTCACCGTCGCGCGAATTTTATGTACATTGCCCGAACAGATCGAGATATGAGATGGAATAAATACATTGAAATATATTGGAATACGTAGAGCCACGGTGGATTGAAATATACCACGCCATAACGTTTCATTCTTGCAAAATATTATAATGCTTTTATGCACTTTGTCTCTGACAGTGTCGTTTGAGCGATTCATATCGTGGGAAATTTCTTAGTACGTGAAATTTGTCTTACTTCAACGATTCTAAAGAATTTAGTAACGTGGCACACCGACGACCCACAGTGCCAGGCGACGTGTTAACCTTTTTCACTGTGAATTAAAGCGACGATGTGCTGCAATAAAATTTCCAAAAAATATTGTTTCATATGAATTTTATAAATATAATTATTTACCTATTGATTAATAACCGCTTATACGGTAGATTTTGAAATAATAAACGTTTTATTCATTCGAGTATCGTGATGACGATTATAAATCTTAATGGATGTAAGTAAATTTGAAATTGTTGTATTTTACAAGCTCGTGCCAGCTTTACGATGTAAAAGGTTAAAGAGCGAGAAGCACGCGTGAATTTTGCATATAATTGTTTATCTGCTGACTAATAGCAGCTCATACGGTAGATTTTGAAGCAACAAACGTTTTATTTATTCGAGTATCGTGGTGACGATTATAAATCTTAATGGATGTAAATAAATTTGAAATTGTTGTTTTCTACAAGCTCGTGAGAGCTTCACGATGAAAAGGTTAAAGAGCGAGGAGAAGCACACGTGGATTTCAGATATAATTATTTACTTATTGATTAATAACTTCCCAAACTCCCCAACTTCCCATATGACGGATTTTGGAATAGCAAACACATTAATGATTCATATATCGTCGTGACAGATATAAATCTAAGCTATTTATAGTTTACCGTGTGCTCGCACAGGCTTCCCAATAAAAAGGTAAAAGAGCAAGGAGTATATCACGTGTATATCTAAGACATAATTACGTACGCATTGATTAATGACAGCGAATGAATATACAATAGAAGAATGAAATAGCAAAGATATTAACGATTCGCGTATCGTCATGACAATTATAAATCTTAATAGTTTTAAATAAATTTCCATTTATATATGTCGGGTTGACGTTAGACTTAGGGGCGTGTAACGTATCTTCATTAGGACAAGCCATCGTTGTTGTTCAATGGAGATTATATTTACAATTATATGTATAAATGTTGATTTAACAGAGTTTGACAATTATGCGCGGTGATTAGACACTCTAGATGTTAAAGACAATGTTCTTAGGTTCAATAACGAATCCACGGTCAACGGGCAAAACTCTTTGTTCAATAGAATATATTTTGAAAGACAAAGTAACGTTAGCTGTGTCGCTCGGTTTCTTTCTGACTGACAAGACGATGTGAGCAAACTCTCCAAGGTGATCACAGGAATAAAAGACTGATACGATCACATTTGTCAATTGCATATTGACCGGGGATATCAACAAAATTCCAGGCGCCGTTACTAGGCAGACCCGCGTAGAGCCGACATTGCTCCTGCCCGGGGCTTGTTTGTTAATACAGCGTGTGTCCCTCAATATTGGTACTTCTTCTGTTAGGTGAAAACGTTCATCCCGTGACCGTGGCTACGTTCGGCGACCAGTTGTGTCACCTCGAGCCCAAGCCCACTGTCACAAATCTCGGGCAAACATAATCAGATCGTATCACAACAACTACTTCTAAGTTCTATTATTTAAGTATAGCTATAATAAATAGTTCAGACCAAAGTATTGGAGATCTTCCCAAAGTTCCAAAAGAATGGCCCTATGTCCCTACATCTCCGACATATATTTCTACAAGCTCGTACGAGATTCATAATGAAAAAGTTAAAAAGTGCGAGGAGATGCACATGTGGCTTTTGGATACAGTTATTTACGCAATTGATTAATAACTTCCCATCTGGTAGATTTCAGAATAGAAAGTACATTAATGATTCGTGCATATTTGTGATAATTATAAATCTTAACACTAGAATTACCACATCATGTCAAATTGACTGGTTTTACAATTTTATTTTAAAATTCCTATTTCATGTTATATTGTTCTTCCGTAATGATGTAATGACTTTCGCAACGATAACTAAAAGAATAATATAATGAATTTTATTTTGTTTTTTATGTATTCAAACTCAAAATAATTTTGTATCAAGGCTACTTATACCAATACCAGTAAAAATGACTGGTACTTGTCAAAGTGTAAAAGGGTGCTGCAATCTGTTTATCGAACTCCAATTAACCAGTTTTCTCGTTTTGTACAACTTCCCACACGTTTTTAAAATTTTTACTCCGTATCATTCGATATGACGATATCAGTTATGAGGAAAATTCCGGATCGATCGCTAGATCGCTAGATGCTAACACTAGAAATACCACAGCAGTCAAAATGACTGGCTCTACAATTTTATAAATGTGTCAACTCTCGTTTAGGGATCATCCTTCCAGATGGATTAATAATATCAAAAATGTACTACATAACATGGAATTGCTTCTGTAAGAAAGTAATAAATCAACAAATATAAAGATATTCTACTATTACGTATTTTTTTAAAAGACCAGTCATTTTGACTGGCTTTGGTAGAAATAGCTTCGTGTTATCGCTAGTTCTAGTGTTAATAGATTTGAATAAATTTTAATTTATATTTTTCCACAAGCTCGTACGAGCTCCACGATGAAAGGGTTAGAGATCGAGGCGAAGCACGCTTGCATATTGGACACAATTATTTGCTTATTGATTCAATAAGTTCCCATATGGCAGGTTTTAAAACAACAAACAAATTAATGATTTGGGTATCGTCGTGTCAAGTATAATTCTAAACAATTAATTCTAAAGGTTTTCCATGTGCTTCGCAATAAAAGGGTTAGAGAGCAAGAAAAAGAACAGATCGAAACGAACGCAAAGGGGATACTCGTAAGATCGAGGGCAACAGATGTCATGGACCCAAAGGGCGGTGCACGTCCTACTTTACCAGCCTCCTACCAACCCAACTAGCCGCCAAGCTCCTACCTTCCCTGGCAACTCCATTTCCTCGTGCTATTCTCGTTCAACGATTTATTATTTTCCAGCGATTGTGTTCGAACCTGCATCTCAATTTCCGACACTTTTTCGACATTTCACGTTCTAACCCTTTCAAAGCGTAAAATGAGGTAAAACTCGACCATTATCGATCCAGTCGGATTTTTCTATCATAGTGAAATTTGTTGAGTTTAAAAGAAACACGACCGAATCGTTGTGATCTCTAATTTCAATTCAGTGTCGACGTATTTCTAGAGAAAAGAATTAGGTTTTCTGTAAGTTGTTCAAGTATGGGACCGAATTATCTGCCAAAAGAGACACGGAGAAACCTGGTGACTACGAAGTCGAACTGGAAGTTGAATTTATGGAAAACAGCATCGAGGTTTTTTATAACTAACCTAAGTCAGTTAGTTTGAGACACGAAAATTCGGGAAACTCGAGGGCCGTAAAGGGATTAAATATAACACTAGGAATTTTACATCTTCACGTCTTAAACGTCATCGTAGGTAACGCAATTACCAATAGATTATTTTCTACAAAAATTTGCAAGTTTTTATTTTTTTTTTGTTTGACACTAAAAAAACGCAGGAAATTTTCACGATGAAGAGATAATTATTTTCTAAATTACTCGTTCCAAATTCTCCATCGTTTTAAGAAGAAAAATTGATTTTTATATCAAATGATATATTCTTGAATTATATATATTAGGTCGTCCAAAAAGTTTCTTTCGTTTTAGAAGGAAATAACAGACGCACAATGTTTTTCGTTTTATATTAGTTTATTGAATTATGCACGAACATAATAATAGAAATAGAACGAAATATATTATATCTAATGCAATAAAATAATACAAAACTGAAATTCTTGTTCATCTATTATCACCTTATGAAACGAAAGAAACTTTTCGGACAATCTAATATATAAAGAACATTAATAGTACAGAATGAGATATTCTGTGGTTAATGCAAAGTTGCATAATTCATTGCTATGAACTTAAAAAATGAAACTTAGAAATTTATCTAAAGAGAATTTAGATTCTTAGACTCTTAGACTCTAAATTGTCTCTACTTTATCTCGTTACATTGTCTTGATATATTTTAAGTATTTCTCATATATCACGTGAATTATACACATTTCTACACCTTCAAGATTTCCATAAATCGTAATTCCATAAAAATCTACGTGATTTCTTGAACATTTCCATTCTTGTTTGCTAACTTTGGAAACTGTTTCACATATTTTCATACCCGCAGTCAGAGTGCAACAAACTTATTTCAAAATGCTACAGTATAGAAAGAAAATAGAAGTGAAACTTCTCGTAACACGATCAGTTGAATTTACATCGGAATGAGCAATTTCCTATGTACACGCTCAAATCGGAATAAGAACGAAAGTTCAAGCTATCCTCGCGCGTATCCTTAGACAGCACGCGAAACACGTCCACATTTGCAGATGCTTCTATACAGTTTCATTCGCCGGGATTGAATATGTGTGTCAACGAGAGAACGAAAGCACGGATTAATCCGATCTTGACCTGAAACGGCTGAAACGCACAGCGTGGAAGACGAGAGCGAACGCGGAACGACGCTTGAGCGGTTGCTTTATTGATCGACGGTTCTCTAACGCGACGACAGAACGCGAATAATTCGTTGATCCGCTCGCTGTAACGAACCTTCGAAAATGCACTCACAGATCTCAATGAAATGTTCGGTTGGCCGTTTCTTCTTTCGGAAAAATGCCACCGTGCGTCGTATATTTCTGCTCCGTCTCAGAATCTCGGTAATTTTATGCAAAAAATGTTGACACCAAATGCAGCCAAGCGTAATATTCTGGTGTCCCAAATAGCGTACAGTAATTTACGCAAATCGAGGATACGTGCGCAAATGACTGTCGAAGATGGTTTCGTGCATGTACTTTATCATCTTTCGAACTTCATTGCATGGAGTTAGCCTCCATTTTCTAAATCTCGATCTTTTTGTTGTTCCAAGTTATACTGCGTTTCTTCTACGTTGTTAAAAAAAGAAGAAAAAAGGAAAAATGACGATTTGTCTTGGAAGCTTCCAACCGCGTAAAAAGTGAATTTCTGACCAATTATTTTTTGCAAATCGAACGTTTAAAAGCTATCCTGGGTTGTTTCAGTTGTTTTAAACATTGTTGCAAACTATCACTTCAATGTCATATTTGGTTTAGGCAGCGCCGGCGTGACCTTTTGCGGGGCCTGAATACACATTGAAATCCTACACTTAAATTTTACAACGAGGAATTATTTATTTACAAATGCTGTTACGTGTTATATATTTTTTATAAGCAGTTTTTTTAAACAAAACCAGGTAATATTTTTTCGCATGCATCATTCTCTTTCAAGGGGCAAACAATTCAATGAAAGTAGAAAATCTGTAATCATGTACGACTTTTGCGAAGAACTATTGATGTAGTTTAATTTCTGTAAAATGTACATTTCTCCGAAAGCGCTTGGATTTTTTTTTATCTAAAGTAGTTTCCAGGATATGAGGACTTTACGGAGTTACACTGAACTTTCATGATTTTTCTCACTCCTTTAAACTGAATCATCGCTACTAAAAAAATGTCTTGCATCTGTTAATGGTATCGTCATTCTGTAAAAAGTTAATCAAAATCGGTGTTTTTTAATTGGGTAATTTTCGTGGACCGCGGGCCTCTCAAAACGCGGGCCAGGGTTCCGGCGAACGCGCTGAACCTGCCTTGCGCCGGCCCTGAGTTTAGGAGATAATTTGGGAAAGCTGTACCCATAAAACGATGGAAATTTCTCTTCATTTGGTAAAGTTATTCTTGTATTCGTGTTCTAGTCTTCAAACTTCTGTCCTGGATTGTTCTAGGGCTGTGAGTACGTGTTCTAAGAACTCTAAACTATTGTTCAAACGAAGAGAAACGTTCATTGTCTTGCGGGTACAGTTCTGCCAAATTATTTCGTAAACTAAATGTAAATATTGAAATAACACTTTGGAACAGTGTGTAAAGGAATCAGGACAATCCAAAATAATTTTTAAATGTTGGATTTGCAAAAAAAATGTGAGTCGGGTGAAAAATTCACTTTTTCGTGCCTCTTTGTGGAAAATGAAGGATAAAACTTGTCCGTCTAAGGCTTCATTCTCAAGAAAATAGAATTTGAACGCGTCTAGTTAAGAGCTGGTCTGGTACAGGCGTATTTTTGTCGGAAACAAAGCATCTTGTGAACAAATTTTATTCTACACTTTCCACTTATTTTCGCGCGTAGGATCACCTTCTGTCGATTACTTAGCCCTGCCCAGTCTGGAAATAGCCACGTTCAAGTATACTTGACAAATGTTCAAACTCGATTCTCTCAGAAACTATGCCGAGAATGAACAAATTATGTTCTACATATTTTTCTCCCTTTTCCACGAAAAGTCACGCCGTGGCCACTTTTGCATGCTATTCGATCGGAGCCTGTATGTAGCAGAGGCGCCTATCTGGGTGGTTGTCCTTTTATTTTAGGAAGTCGCTAAAATAACAGAATCCCCTTCCGAGCTTGAGTCATCGTACTGAAGATCCCGCATGATGACTTCAGATGATCGCTATGCGTTCGTAGGAAACTCGTATGTATTTGTAACCAGACCCATAACCAATCATCCTATGCAATTAATATGTCGACAGATAAGGCAACTATGTTAAATCTCAATTGATATAATTGTTCAGCCAGCATAAATTAAGGCAGCTGCAGTCAGAGAATGGCTTTCCATGTCACATTGGTTCTTGTATCTATTCCTTGTATCTGTATATTCTTTTTTAATTTCTATTCTTCATTCCTGTTCTCTCGTTCAATGCAAAAGAATTCATAGAAATTTTAAAGAAATAGAAGGAATTTTAAATCTGAAGATAAATTTTAATAGCAATTTTGAGATGCAGTGTGTGCGTTACCGAAATTCGTACTGGAAACTGTTACAACAAACCAAGAACTGTACAAATTGAACTCGTTTTACTGTGAACCGAAAAGAAGTGCATCAGATATTAGGTCTTTCCCATGGACGAAGAGCGTAAGAAAATTCCAAGACGACTTATGGTTACGTTGCTCTTCAAATGCTTTAATTTGCTGAAGGAAGCGAACGTCTTGTTAGAGGAAAAGCCAATTCTCCTAGAGAACCACAACTGGATCATTACCAATTTCGAATTGGCAATTTGGCGTTTAAATTGAACATTCGCGAAGCGCGTGTGATCGAATCGGTGGTGCAATTTTCTGAAATAGAGCTCATTTGTTGGTTTTGTCAGCAAAACTACGATAGCGTGAAGACACATCGTTAACACCGCGCGCCCCTTTAGCTGTAGCTTTTATTATAAATTTTATTTTATCGTCTATTTTTTTTATAAATATATTCATTTCCATTAATTCCAAATTTCTCTCGAAAGTTTGCCTCTATCTCTCATGGTTTTATCTCCAAGGCGATTGTTAACTGTACCTCGTCACCAGTGGAAAGTAAAAAGAACATGCAAATATATATAATGCATCGAGTAGACATAAACGATAGATTATTCAATGAGTTTTTCAAGTATTAAAATTTATTTGCCTCCGTACAATATTGTCCGTAATACTTGCAACCAATTTAACACTAGAACTACCACACCAGTCAAATTAACTGGTTTTACAATTTTATTTTAAGATTCCTACTTCATGTTATATTGTTCTTCCGTAATGATGTAATGACTTTCGCAACGATAAACAAAAGAATAATATAATGACTTTTATTCTGCTTTTTATGTATTCAAACTCAAAATAATTTTGTATCAAGGCTACTTATACCAATACCAGTAAAAATGACTGGTACTTGTCAAAGTGTAAAAGGGTGCTGCAATCTGTTTATCGAACCCCAATTAACCAGTTTCCTCGTTTTGTACAACTTGCCACACGTTTTTAAAATTTTTACTGCGTATCATTCGATATGATGATATCAGTTATCAGGAAAATTCCGGATCGATCGCTAGATCGCTAGACGCTAACACTAGAAATATCACAGCAGTCAAAATGACTGGTTCTACAATTTTATTTTAAGATTCCTACTTCATGTTATACTACTTCCGCAATGATGTAATGACTATCGCAACGATAAACAAAAGAATAATATAATGAATTTTATTTTGCTTTTTATGTATTCAAACTCAAAATAATTTTGTATCAAGGCTGCTTATACCAATACCAGTAAAAATGACTGGTACTTGTCAAAGTGTAAAAGGGTGCTGCAATCTGTTTATCGAACCCCAATTAACCAGTTTCCTCGTTTTGTACAACTTGCCACACGTTTTTAAAATTTTTACTGCGTATCATTCGATATGATGATATCAGTTATCAGGAAAATTCCGGATTGATCGCTAGATCGCTAAACACTAACACTAGAAATATCACAGTAGTCAAAATGACTGGTTCTACAATTTTATAAATGTGTCAACCCTCATTTAGGGATCCCAGATGGATTAACCCTCCCTTATTTCAGATAATTTAGCGTATACGTAACGCGTGTCTTACAGCTAGCGTAAAATGATTTTATATAGAAATTAACTTACAAAAAAAAATTATATTCTAATAATTGATCTATATTTACATGTTTGGAAATATGATTTTGTAATATTAACTTCTGTATTTTTTTATGATAATTTATAAAGCATTCACCAAGATGCATTCTTCGATATAATTGATCTCACTTTTCAACAGTTCAAAATCAAGTTCGTCTTCATTTCAGTTAATTTCACTTCCGAAAACCATTTTTTAAGGGTTTCTAAACTATTATACTTTTGCCATAATCGTCGAATCCAAACTAACTTTGCAGACGTTGTCACAACCATAGTTTCGGAGGCATATGGGATTAAATATCTTATC
Organism: Bombus cullumanus; assembly: GCA_014737535.1. Classification (NCBI taxonomy): domain Eukaryota; kingdom Metazoa; phylum Arthropoda; class Insecta; order Hymenoptera; family Apidae; genus Bombus; species Bombus cullumanus. Next base: position 2,314,368 of record JACXIX010000018.1, read on the forward strand.
TCCATTTTAAAGTCTAACACTTTACACTTCCTAACAAAGAACACAAAGAACTAAGGAACCAATTTACCAACCAATATTGCACTCTCGTCAATTGCAGGTGTCGAAATTTAACATGAACAGGGACTGTCGCTTCTCTCTCGGCACTGGAGTTGCAGCATGGAACGCCGTGGTGAGTGAGAGTCACCTTTCGAGTGCAAAGGGTTAATAATATCAAAAATATACTACATAACATGGAATTGCTTCTGTAAGAAAGTAATAAATCGATAAATATAAAAATATTCTATTATTACGTATTTTTTAATGGCCAGTCATTTTGACTGGTTCTGGTAGAAATAGCTCTGTGTTTAACTATCGGTAGTTCTAGTGTTAAATTACTGAAATTTGTAATCTACGTATTTGATATTTGCATAAAATTCAAAATAATAATGCGAAGCAGCAAAATCATAAAATATCGAAGTAATAATTTTATATTTCACAATAAAATTGTATATTTTTTCGCATCTCTTTATCTTCTTCGCTAATCAGTAACTTGAAACGAAAGCTATTTCACGATGGTTGTTTAATATGCTTGCAATTACTCGACGTGGATATATATTTTTGACGTAAAAACAGTCATTAGTGTTGTATATATCTAACAACATTTCGTGTACATGCGAAACTAAATTGCCATTTCCCTTCACCTACATACGAAATTACGGTGTAACTACTTTTCGAAGCTATAGTCGATATCGTCCGGATTTATCAAGCTCTCGTTTTAAGCTCACCAAGGTCTCATACCAAATAGATGACTTGCTAAAACGTAGAAGTTACATGTACGCCTATTTGTTAACTTAATCCTATTGCAAGTGATTTGACATTTCTACGAAACCTACGTTCGCATATGCTTGTTTATGTTTTCACGTAAGTGCTACAAATTTCAAGAAAAAACTTTGTTGGAAAATTTTATTTCAGTAGAATGGGCTGTATTTTAGAATTAGAGCGCATTAAAAGAAAAGAGCGCGTGTCAATTTTGTTATAGAAAATTGCCAATGAGATTCCCTTCGTAAGCTTTATAGTATTAAGTATATATAACATGTGATAATAACTTTGTATTATTTACGCTAAATTTGCGCACGCTTTTGTTGCTCAATTAATCTCCAGTTTGTTGCAACGTTCAAAGTGAATGAATTATACGAACAATCCATCTGTAACTATAATGTTAGTAGACATAAACTGTGACATTTATTGCGAATGTTTATTAACCCTTTGCACTCCTATGTCGAGTCCCACTCGATATTCTTTCGTATTCAAATCAATAGATGTCCTAGAAAACCAGGATTGCATCCTGGAAATTACTTAAAAATTACAAAATACAACAATAGTGTGAATAAAACTGGTATTTAAGCGAATTTCTTTCTTCCTTTATTTATTTGAATTGTCTCATTTTTTAGTTAAAGTAAATTTCAAATAAAACACTTAAAAGCGTTGGGAGCTGCTGGCAACGAAATTGAAATAAAATTCCGAGTGCAAAGGGTTAAGGTAAATATGAAATTGTAAGGAGATCCGAACAAAGTTATTTTTGATGCAAATTATTTGAAAAGCAGAGATCAACGTTTCTTTCGCGGCAGAGTTCCCAATTTTCAAGTTATTTTTCCACGAGTTTCCACTTCTCTTCTTATTATATTATGCATTACGCTCTATTCCATCATTCACGTTCCAAGTGAGCGATTACCGCGAGCAGACAGGTCTTGGTAAACTAGCGAATATCTCTGCACTCGTGAATAATTGTAATTTGAAATAGTCGAGAATAATCTCAATGCTTGGCTTGACTAACAGTCTGGACACACGCGGCAAGATTTAAGAGTTAAATGCACTGCATACGTTATTTTTATCTCAAGACAGATATACGAAAGTACTTAATATAGCGGCAACATCAGACTATCATTGGACCGTGGATTTTTATGCAAATTTATATTTTTCAAACGTAACCAAAAAATGGAATACAAACGTAGATTTGTTTCACTCATTAAAAATTATAACGAGCACTCTACTTTGAATCTTTTATACATTTTGACATACTATACATATGTATACGTTCCGCATGTTTTTCCATTTTGCCGATGAATGCACTAATACTATAAACAAATTAACTTTATAAACTTTACTAATTGCATAAACAAACTAAACGTAATTGGTTCAAATATATATAAGAAGTATCTTTTTTTAATTCAAGTTTCGATACGATAAGAAACATGTAAGTAAAATATGAATAAAATAAGATATACACAGCAAAACGGTGTAAGTTATCAATTTTAAAAAATGAGGATTGAAAATGAAAGGGTTAAAGAATTCCTTTTTTATTTTCTTCCCAGTTGATGTATTCTATGCATACAGCTCAATGGAAATGATCAAGTAAACAATGACGTTTACCCATCCAATTTACGACTTAGTTCTCCGCAGGACCTGGTTCGAGCTGACTAAAACCGACCGCGGCTTAAACTAAACTGTTTATCTTGCAAATCAAATTATCGGCAACGTCGTGAATAATAATGATTCTGTTAGTTAGACTACCCGATCTAATACGGAAAATCTTCTTTCGACGAACAAGAAGAATAAAAAACTTACACTCGCAATGATTTCCTCGTAATCTCCTAAAATTAAGAATTAAGATAAAATAAAATTATATGTAAAATAAAACAGAAAATTTTTTCAAAAGAAAAAATAATATTCGTAGAAAATACAAACAAAATTAAGAATTTCCTAACGACACGAAAGCGCAGTATGAAAAATAGCCGACAAAAAAATGGCAGAATTAAAGAACTTGTATACCACAGTTACCATATTCCTATTCGTATCAGGAGTCTAATAAATTTCGCTCGAAAAATTCCGCTTGAAATTCCGAGTATCGTTGATATTTCGCGAGAGGAACGATCCATTGTTTCCGAAAAGTCTGTGAAAAGAACTCGACGTCGGATTTAATTCCCTGGAGGGCGCTCCTCGGTAATTTTTTCTTTCTTTTTTCCTTTCTTTTTTGAGGCGGTTTTACACCGTTGTCTGGAGAAGTCTCTCCACGGAAGACTTTTTACGCTTCCATAATTAGTGCAACGCATTTCAGGTTCTCTTACGGAGGAGAATTCTGTCGATGTAGAAGCTGTAATTAACGTGAGAGCCGTTTGAATGCCTTTTCACGTTTTCGGAAGTACGCTGGTTTTGTGTTGGTACGTCCGCCCTCATGCAAGAACAAACGTTGAGATAACCGTATCGGGATAATCATCATACTGACGCTTATTTTTCCTTCTCTGTTCGCTCGCTTGAAGAAAACAGGAAAGTTGAGAACGCGATCTCCGCCCCGGCAGCAACTTTTCTACCTGACAGGTAACGTATCTCTGGTCGTGGGAATTCATGTTAATTAACAATTCACTTAACGAGCTTGTTAACTTAGAGAAATACTCTCGAAAGATATGAAAGAAAAGTTAAGTAACGTTACAATAGCCGGAGGTAGCTACGTATCTTGATAACGCGAAAATATCTTTTGTAACTCGCATAATTTCTTTTTAATAGATGTTATTAGTAGTAAATTTGATATGAACGCGTGTGAACGAAAGTTTCCGAAATTCTCTTAATTCATGGTTACTAATCATGCTTGCTATTTCATCCGCAGAATGGAAAATTTATATACGTTGAAAGGAATTTATTTTGTGTTGCTCTGGCATTCCAAAGTACCAGAATGTTAGAAATAATTTTTTGGTTCGCTCTATTGCAGAATATATTTTTTTATGTACAGTAAATATTTACCATAAAATGGATAAAAATAGCATTTTTTTAAACGATTAAAATATAAGAGATACGACTTGCTTACCTACGTAATTAATTTTACCTAATTAATTTTAAGTTACAGCTAATGTCAACGTTTCGAAAATTTTGTATAGAGCAATTGACTGAATTTCATTTATCATTGTACGATGCAATTATCATCAAGTAATTGTACTATGTCCAAACTTGTGTTACTTTCGTTTCGTAATCGCTACTTTTATATTTTTTAAGGCGACACGACGTTTGATTTTCTTTTAATCAATTCGTGTCATCAAACTCTGCCGATGGATATTGTGATTATGAGAAGGAATTCTAAGAATTTGTTTAATAGTATTTTCGTTATCGTTTCTGTTTCCGCTTAGACGCTACCAATTATGAAACTTGAAGATTGTTTTATGTCTTCAATTTATACAACGAGTTTCTGTAATATATTGTTTTAATATATTTTTGTACCTTGATAAAACGATAATTTACTTTATGTATTTAATAACGTTACGTTTATGCAATTTTTAATGTGTGAATAATCTACCAAAACAGAATACAAAATGTCTATGTCGAAATGGATAGAGCCAAGAAGCAATACCAGAAACCGTCTTCAATTTCAATTTACATAAGTATTTACATTTATTAATGCTGTTAAATTTTCGAAATTATTATATTTGGATCTTTGATGCGTTAATAAATTCGCAATGAAGAACACAGAACGATATTAAAATCGACAGAGTGAAAAAGCAATGTCACAAATTGCCTTTAATTTCAAATTACATTTGTTACATATATTTACATCTGTTAATAATGTGTTACGTTTATGCAATTTTACATATTCTTTCACTGTTTGGTTTTTAATCCGTTAATAAATTAGCAATAAAGAACACAGAGCGATATTAAAATCGACAAAGAGAAAAAGCAATAGCGGAAACTGTATCCAATTGCAATTTACATTTATGCAATTTTGATATATCCCTGCACTGCTCACTGTCGAATGTGTTGCTAATCTTACAATACAGAATAAAAAACAATATTGCAATTCACAAAGCGAAAGAGCAATAGCAGAAACTCTTTTCAATAACAATTTACCTAAGGATTTACATTTGTTAATAACGTTAAATTTTCGCAATTTTTACATCTGGGTCTTTAATGCGTTAATAAATTAGCAATTGATTAGAAATAAATACAGAGTGATATTAAAATCGACAGAGTGGAAAAAGCAATAGCAGAAACTGTCTTCAATTGCAATTTACGTAAGAATTGACATTTATGCAATTTTGATATATCCCTACACTGCTTACTGTCGAATGTATTGCAATCTTACAATACAGAATAAAAATCGATATTGAAATCGACAGAATGAAAAAGCAATAGCAGAAACTGTCTTCAATACTATTTTATCTAAGAATTTACATTTATTAATAACGTTAAATTTCCGCAATTTTTACATCTGGGTCTTTAATGGGTTAATAAATTAACAATAAAGAATAAAAATTGATATTGAAATCGGCAGAGCGAAGAAGCAATAGCAGAAACTCTCTTCAATAACAATTTACCTAAGAATTTACATTTGTTAATAACGTTAAATTTCCGCAATTTTTACACCTGGGTCTTTAATGCCTTAATAAATTAGCAATTAATTAGAAATAAATACAGAGCGATATTAAAATCGACAGAGTGGAAAAAGCAATAGCAGAAACTGTCTTCAATTGCAATTTACGTAAGAATTGACATTTATGCAATTTTGATATATCCCTACACTGCTTACTGTCGAATGTATTGCAATCTTACAATACAGAATAAAAATCGATATTGAAATTGACAGAATGAAAAAGCAATAGCAGAAACTGTCTTCAATACTACTTTATCTAAGAATTTACATTTATTAATAACGTTAAATTTCCGCAATTTTTACATCTGGGTCTTTAATGCGTTAATAAATTAGCAATAAAGAATACAGGGCGATATTAAAATCGACAAAGTGGAAGATCAATAGCAGAAATTATTTCCAATTTGAATTTACGTAAAAATTTAATAACGAGACTTATCGAGTGTCTCAGGAACCAGCCTTCTCTACATATTGCCGACTGTTTAATATTTTACGTGAGAACAGTATCGTTAGAGGCACAATAGGGCCTCTTCATCCTCCATTCAACCTCTTATTACTCGGCTTTGTGGACGGGTTTAATTAACAGTTACGCTACGCCCAGTTTCCGTATTTCTGCGTAGTCTGACGTTAACAAGATTCCTTACCGCCCCTTATGGAATACGTCTCTTTAATTGCACGGTCAAGGATATTCTGGTCGCGTAAATGCCGGTAAATTTCCTTGCAGAATCCTCGACCGGGCGGAATCTCGGATCTTATCAGCCGAATAGCCATTATCCGATTTAATAATCGCGCTTACTCCACGTCGACTATACGTGCTGCGCGTAAATTGACACCCGTGCAGCTTGTGGATCAGCTGGATCTTTAAAATTCAATTACTCTTGATCAGTAACATCACTACCAATGTAGGATAATACGCGGATGTTCGCTACGGACGTCCGCGCGAGGGTTCGTTTGCGAGCAAGATAACTCGATCACTATAAATGAGGACGATTTAATTTATTTGCCTCGTTGTCTACGTTCGCGCAAATTCTCGTCCAATCGCCTTCTGTATCAGCTAAAGGAATATTCTCGGAACACGTGTAACTTTTACGATATTGAAAAGTTTATTTTTGTTATTTGTTTATCTGTTGCTGAATGTCCGGTTCGTAATATATTTAAATCTTGCTACTGTCGATCCGATAATTCAAAACGACGATCTCTACTTTTCTCATCATTTTACGATCGAAAATATAACGTCAGAGTATAACAAATGATTATTACGAAATATAAATAATGGTCGATATTTATGCAAATTCATATCTTTCTAAAAACAATGGTAAAAGCGAGATCTAAGTAGAAATTTATCTCACCTTCTGAATATTTCTTTTTATAACAATTTGTCTAGACGTTTGTCCTTAAACAAAATTGGTTTAACAATGTTGTAATTGTTGTACGTAGACGTTTATCCAGCTCGAGGGTAATAATAATTGCATAAATGCAATTGCGTTAATTCTAAGTACAGTAAGTTATATACTATACTAAGTATAGTATTTCCGATATTTTCGATATTTCTGCACACTGTTGTAGTATTTATACCTGTATTTTACTATATAACATTCAATGAAGTGTAAAATTGATATAGTATTCTGCTAACATCAAAGTCGTTTATTTTCGCATAATTATGGTTTATTTGATCCATTTCTTTTCCCCTTTCAAATTATCCGATATACGACACCGTAAGTAGTTTGACGAGAGTACTTGATAACTGACGAATAATTCCACTAGAAATTAGAAACGAGAGCTAACGCATAAATCAAATTCATTACATGTCATGAATTTACATGTTAAAGTGTCCTTTCCCCTTTTGAGAAATTGGCTAACAAAAATTCTTTTGCTATAGGTTTCTATACAGCATAAGGTAGCAAATTAATCTAAAATATCACTGGCTATATTGCTGGTAAAGATACTGCTCGTTAGCTCGCTTGTATACGTAAGAAACCCACCACCCCATGTATATTTATAACACTAGAAATATACGATCGTTCCCCCATGGCTGGAAACTTCTTATTTCCGAGTTTGCTGCCATTTTTAGTCCTTTGACTATGTTGCTCAAAACGCTCTCATTTTACATCATTCAATTCAGGAATAAAAATATGAAATACCGTGACGATTAAACGGAAAAATTGCAAAAATTATACGTTTCATCAAATGATTATTTTATCAACATATCGTTAGATAGATCAGGGATTTGTGCCAATATTGTTGCGTGCCAAATTTTACAAACCACAGGTCATGATTTAACAGTGCCAATAAATTCTATTATACGACAGCAGAGAGTTCTAGCAAGGAAAAACGAATGGAATTGTACAAATAAATGTAACGAATTACGAATCATCTCAATTTACGATTCATTTCAATCGTTTGATTATAAAACTGCAAATTCGTGTTTTTATCAACATACTTGGAAAAATAGTAGCAATAAATTTTATTACATTACAGGGGCAATTTTGGTAAGAAAATACGACTGAAATTCCACAGACGCGTTTGACAAGATGCTAATCATTCGATTATCACGAGACTATAAAATTGCAAATTAATATTTTTACGAACATACTTGAAAGCTAGAAGCCAAGTAAGAAGTTAGTTTTTCCGCTAAAGAGTACAACGAGTACTTACAACATTTTGGATATTTTATATACAGGGTGAGTCATCGAAGAATTTAAACTGAAATATTTTCCATGTTATTAGTTATATCGGAAAATGTTCCAGATGAAAGTTGAACGGTTTTGATTCAAGGGGCACGTGTTTTGACGTTATTATTCTTTCCGTAGGTGGGCGCGTGAAGGTCATACGGAGGTCAATTTGTTTTTTTTATATGCTTAATTTAGTAGATATTTTAACTATCAGTTTTACAAGCTTATCGTATGAAAGACGAGGAAAACAAATACAATTTTACAAGCTAAAAATTAAAATATTTACTAAACTAATAGTTTTTCCACATATACAGCTTAATTAATTTTTAGTAATTAATTAATTGAATAGTTAATTAATTTCTTAATAATCAATGTGCTAAAAAATATATGCTTCCATTTAAAAAGGCAAAGTTGACCTCCGTATCACCTTTGCGGGTCCACCTACGGAAAAACGAAAAATGCCAAAAATACTTCTTTCTAAGCCATTCAATTTTCATCCGAAACATTTTTCCATACAACTAACCGTATCGAAAATATTTCAGCTTAAACTCTCACGCGACTCACCCTACTTATACTTTCGCGTATTATTCGCATTCTCTGCATCTTTGCATCCTCAAATTAATTATTACTTAATAAATGATCGAACAACAACATCTACAGTACGCAACTGAAATTAATCGTACATGAATTTTTCACGCTCTCCGTTCAAAACTGCCAGCTATGTTCATTTTTTCTTGTTATTTTTGATTACGCAGAACGTATATGCATAACGTGCCTGAAAAATCCGGCGCTTTTACGCAACCAGCCAGAGACATCAGGCCAATAATGAATTTATCAGAAGAACGCGACGAAATTTACAGCCGCATTTGCGATCGAGTTCGGCGAGTCTCAACGTTTACGATCCACGGAAGCAATCATTTCGCCGCGTTGTTGTGACGATATCAGTGGATTGCAGCCATCCGCGCACGCCACTGCCATCGACCAAATACCAGCCCGCTAAAACTCGAATAAACAGTCGCAGCCATCGACGATTCTGTAATTTGGTCAACCTGTTCGACCGCTATTCGAACCATGTTGCGCTTTTAACGGAGACGGTTGAATCGTACGCGAAGAACGTCGAGTGGATTTCGATGGTGAAATCTACGGAAAATTACGTACAGCGTGTGATGTTAAATTCACGTCCATTTAATTAGAGAGCTCGCGGGAGAAAGGGCGGAAACGACGAAATGTTTGATTCGAGGAAATTACGGATAAAATTATATTTCAACGCAGAAATCTGTATTCGCATGTTCGAACGCTTAAGGTGTGTTATATTAACAGGCTGCACATGTTCATACAGATTTATGTTTGTACAAATGCAACCAAAGAGATAAAAATGAGATTTTTATGTGATAACGAGTACACTCTGCTTTGGATATTTTAAACCCGCCAGTTTACTTTTGCATAAATGCGCAAACACCTAAAATCTATTAGACAGAAACGTAAAGCCTCGGAAATTTCAAATATAAATTTATAACGAAAATAAATTCTCGTATCCCTTTTGAATTCATTTTGAATTCTAGCTAATTTTACGTATAGGAAAGGCGTATCCATTTGCATTGATTCCTTCAACTTTTAACAATATGTTATTCGAAATAAAATTTAGTTCCCTACTTGAGAAGCTTTTTCTATTATAATGTACTATTATAATGTACGTCTATAGAATACTATGGATCTATCTGTTTATTTGCTGTACTTATACTGAGCTGTATCTCTGGATACCATTCAGAAGTAAATGTATTTATGAATGCATATGTATACAAGCTATTATGACCTTTGGCCTTTCCACTGACACTTTTCACCTTTTCTCGAATTCTTGTGAAAATATGTAAACAGTGCTCATAACCATGCACGAATTCTGTACTGTTTAATATACACAAATATTATTGTATAGTACGTGCACATGAAAACCCAGAGTAAACCCATGTGATCCATATAATACATTTAATTTGCAACGTTTACCAATCAATTTATATCATTCAATTCGCTGAATGCTTTTTTCCTACTATTTTCCCTTTTTATGATTTTACATTGACTTTACAACTTTATACAATTTTTGTATCTACTATTTTCCTACTATTTTCCCTTTTTACTATTTTACATTCACTTTACAACTTTATACAATTTTCGTATCTACTATTTTCCTACTATTTTCCCTTTTTACTATTTTACATTGACTTTACAACTTTATACAATTTCTGTATCTTCGATTCGTTAAAAAAGCGGAGATCTCTTGTTCTAACACATTTTTCTACTTCGAATAACGTAGTTAATAATACAGTCATAAATATTGTTTCAGTGCTCAGCCTCCAAGTAATAATTAATTAACGAATGGCCGACGTTCATATCGCGTATCCAATTGCTTTAATATCTAATTAAATTATTGACTGTTTCTAAAGCAATTTAGCGCTATTATACATCTACCAATTAATTGCGATGAAATATCAAGTTTCGCCACAAGGGCTCGACGAATGTTTGCTGACTTTCGCGGACCTTCCCAAAACGATTTCGATAGAACTTCGTTTATGCGCACAAGGTCCATTTATTTCAATGAAATTTTAGTTAGTATCCGATTAAACGATTTCCTGCTGATTGAATCCACTTGTCTAAACTTCTATTACACGTATGAAGCCTAGTTACATGAATTGCTTGCCCTCCGTCAAGTTCGTATAAACTAGCAGTAATTCTGCTGTAACTGCCCAACGTACTTGTCCGCGTATTATACTTAATTTTGCCCGGCCATATTCTTTATCTATTATTTTTTATATCACAGAAACTCATATAATATTCATATATTTCTGTATACATTTACTTCCCGGCTCGAGTAAAAATTCCATTCCCGGTTTCGTGCGAGCACCAATATAAATGCGAATATTATAGCCACTCTTTGGAACTCTGACACATAGTGCATATTCGTGCAAGTATACCGCACGAGGGTTAATATTACGACACAATATTACGACGATATACGAATGAAAACTATACAGGGTATCCCAGTATTTTTCGATCAAACGGTGTTAGTAGATAGTCGAAGATGAGGAAAAAATCTCATATAAACATACGTCGTTGGAAGCTTCGTTAACACGTTGACTGCCATGGGGGTCACCGGTGACCGGCGACGCAGCGAATATTGAAAGTACATAGCACGATTGTTTGAAAAAAGGACAATCGTAATAATTGTCTACAACGCTGTGAGAGTCACCGGTGGCCCTCACCACGAAAAATGCTTCAAGCATGATTTTATAACTCATTTTATTTGCTGTAAATAATATTTCAACGTAATATGCATCGTATAATGAAAAGTTCACGTCGGCGCCTTGGGCAAACCATGGAAAATTCGTCTGGCAGTCAACGTGGTAAAGAATCATAACAAACGATACACGAAACGAGCAGTAAACAGTAAAGAACGTGCTATTATCACATAGTGTTTTCCTAGCTGTGTGCACAAATATAAATTATATAAATTGTATAATATTAAATTGTAAAAATGTAAATTTGCTTAAAAATCCGCAGTCTATGCATTATCTTTCAAAAGTAAATAATAATAAATTCACGAAGTTCTGCATAAAACTGATAGAATAACCAATGCTATCAATGTTTAGCCGTAAAGCCAGCTTTTTGCTGTCTGACCATCGTTACTCTTCTACTGAGGAAACAGAAGATTCGACTTGTCACGTTTCTCCTAGCGCTAGTCTTCCTGCGCTTTTAGTGGGGGAAAACAAATTGGAAAAGAGGGAAAAGGCAAAGAGGAAGAAAATACACACGTCACGCTTCACTGAAATGAAGCCAGCATGGAGACAAGAGCGTCTGTCTGCATCCTGGTAGCATAGCGATGCTACCCAGGATAGACGCGTTTTGTCGACGCTGAATGCGCCAGGGAAAACGAAGGAACACTCTGAAAAATGAGATTTCTGTAAAGAGAAAGGAGTGAAAAGCAGACGTAGGCTGGCGTTGCGATGGAGACAAGGCAAGAGCCAGCTGCACTAGCGAGCATTGGTTCGGAGGCGAACTCTAGTCCTTGAGATGTGTCATCCTTTTCAGGATACAGATGGGGCGCAGGTACGCGCACGGCGATGAATGCAACTGGTATAGGCGAGGGCGTGGCTCGTTTGGATCGGGAAATGCACAGACAGAGGCGCAATTCAATCGGATAGAAATTAAGAGAGTGGAAGCTGAGCGCGATTCGGCTTGAGCGTAAAGCGAAGGGGACTTGGCTATCCCTTGGACAGTTGGACGAAGTTGGCGATCGCAGAAAACCGCACAATGTTCGTTTGTCCACGATTTGCCCGGCTGAAATTTTCGCCTAACTATACTTAAAAAAAAAGAGAACTACCAAATGAAAATATTAAAAAACTGATAATTTCTTTGGATGGATTTGGATGGACAATCTTGAACAGATCATAGACGATCATATCCTACATAAACGTTAACGAAAAAGTCCATGTGGCGGTGATGTCAAGTTTTTTTTTAATTTTATTCGCTAATAATTGTTTTTTCAAAGGCGGACAAATTAAAATTCTGGCTGGACAAATGCGAACGAATCGTGGGCGATCATATTCCACATAAAAAACAGTAGAAACGTTCATAGGGTGGTGATGTTAAATTTTTTTTAATTTTTATCTGATAGCTTTTTCTTTTATTTTTTTTTTCTTTTTGAGGATGGACAAATGGAAATTTTGGTTGGACAAATGTGCACAAACGAATATTGTTTGGATTTTTTAAAAAAATCTGAGGGTGACAACTTCACTCAGCGTTTTTGTCCGCCGTTATATTATACCCGAATCATGGATCGAATTTAATGCTGAAACGGACACGAGAAACTAGTGAAATCGGAAAGATCCCTTTCGTGGACGTCGTTTAAATCGTCCACGCCGCGATATCTCGTTCCATCTGATCGAAATCCACGGAGAATTCCGTGTAATCTCTGATGTTTATGGACCCATTCAGCGATTCTCGCCATTGCACGTCGTAAAATTGACATAAAAGTTGGACGCTGTCCATATTTTAGGATTGCTAATTATGTAAATTGGTGTATTCGCCACGAACGGAAATGTGTGTCAAGCGTTCGGTTTGATGATCCCTGAGATTTGACTCTCGAGCGAAATACTTGATCCAAGTCCATGATTATCGAAATGGTAAACGCTGGAAGAAATATATGGCGTGTTCCGAGCATTTCTAGCGCCTTGAACATGTGACTTATTTTTAGAGACGTGGAACTTGTAAATAATATGGTACAATAAAATTTTTGTAGATAGAAGTAGTTGCAGGTAGAGGATTTTCAAAGATGTCAAAGTTATTCCACTTTTTTTAAAAGTTATATTGTGTAGATATTAATCATTTTATACGTAGAGAGACAGCGAAAAGAGAGTTTAAAGAGTAAAACGGGGAAACTGTTGTAATATGGCGAAGCTGAAATATAATTGACAAGAGGAATCGAGTTTCCCTTATCCGAGCTAACAACGAGACAAAATTGTGTGGAAAATAGAATTTTAGGATAGCAGAACAATCACTTTCCCGATATGAAATTTCATTTGTTCAAATATAGATTAAGATCGATCGACAGTTTCTTCAAATATTTATGGGTCACATACGTTTTTGGCTGCTAACTCACGCGATTCTTTCGAGATCAGTACCTACATAATATTTTGGATTATCGTAAGAGCGAATGTGTGGTGTGTGACTGCAAAAATGTAACTTTATATTATGCAAATGTTTCTTGGTACATGGATTGTGTTATTAGTAGGAGCGAGACACCTGAGATTTCCTGATTTTTTTCTTTGGTTAGTTACATCTCAATCTTTGGAGAGTAAATCAGACGAGAAATACGTTAAATTAAATAATTATTATGGCTTTTAATTTATTACCTTGAACCAATATACAGTTACTTTCTTTTTCTGCTTCGAACCATCGAAGCTCCTTTACGAATGCAACGAAATGCTTCGCCATGAGAAGGCACCTTTTTGTTACCACTTTCGTTTGTTCTTTCCATTTATATAAAATCGTCGTTATTTTCATCCTTATCGCGATGAAATTGTTTCGCTACGTCAGTATGTTTAAGGTTTCTTCCATTGCCAGTATCGGAAAAATCTACGTGTTCTGCATAATTTTCAATATTATCTTTTTTGTTCTTTTAATGCCTGTGAATGTGGTTTCTCCAACTGTGTTTTTGCCAATTCTGTTGCATTTACGCTTCCAATTTTTTCAATTATACGCGAATTTGTTTCGGTTGTTACAACGCTATACTTGTTACTATACTCGATCGAATAAAGGAAAAAGTACATTTTATATGAACAGTACAATTGACATAATTACAATTAGCGTAATATAATATTAACATATATTAATATATTATACAATATAATTAATAAGATATGCACATGTTTGATACGTTCGGATATTAACACGTTGACTGCCATAGGGGTCACCGGTGACCGGCACTCGACTTGGCTATAGCGCCGTGAGGGCCACCGGTGACCGGCGACGCAGCAAATATTAAAAGTACATAGCACGATTGTTTGAAAAAAGGACAATCGTAATAATTGTCTACAACGCCGTGGAGGTCACCGGTGGCCTTCACCACGAAAAATGCTTCAAGCATGACTTTATAACTCATTTTATATGCTGCAAATAATATTTCAACATAATATGCATCGCATAATGAAAAGTTCACGTCGGCGCCTTGGGCAAACCATGGAAAATTCGTCTGGCAGTCAACGTGTTAAGGTATTCGGACAATGTATGTTCGGATATTAGGATATTCGGATAATGGATGTTCGGATAAGGCGAGCTCTACTGTACAATACAATTGTATATCCTACAACAGGCTAAGAAATGTTTAATACAAGTTTTACTTACACTCGTATAGACAAGTATCAGCTTTAAACTTCCTTCTATCCACCGCTATATTCATCGCTGCGTTTATCAGTCAAGAGCAATTACAAATTCAACAGCAAGTGTTAACGGTCAGAAGTTTCTTTTTTCTTTTAGTGATTCCTTACGTGAATTAATTTTCTACATCATTTAAATATATTTACAAAGAGCGCGATATCCTGTTTCATCTGATAGAGTATTTTATTAACCCTTTCGCTTCGGATGCCGCTTATAGGCGGCAACCACGCGACGATCGGCACCCCATATATCACGATATGAGCGTAAAGATTGCAATATTGGCTTATGTATAGATCCTTGTTTCAAAATATATCATTCAGAATTATGTTACCAATGTTTACATATTAATATATCAACTAATTTACTTTTCATAATTAATTATATTAAACATTTTATCGTAAAGTCTTGTAAATACGTAAATATGTAATATAATATTACCTGTAATTTTGTAAGCCTTTTCATATTAAAGATGTAAATTATACATATCATATTGGAACAAAGATTGTTTTATTATTATTTTATTCAGCACAGTTATTATTTAAGACTTAGGAAAACATTTATACAGCAATCACGCCATCGTGCGCATTTGTGGCGCGCGCCTCCGTACAGGGAGAGCACTTAGGCGGACTGGACTGCCGAAGCGAAAGGGTTAAACGTGGGTTGGCAACTAAGTGAGCAAGTATTTGAATCTATTTCTATAAAACACTTTACAACCACGTGAATATCGTATGGAAGACACGAGTATCATGATTTTATCACTATAGTTTGAAACAAGGCAGAAACGTTAAAATACTGAAATATATCCATAAATCCTTCTCGGACTTGCACGACTACCCGTCCGTGGTGTCCGTGGCGTTAGGAGGCGTGTTCCCTCCTGGCGGTCAAATCGACAGGAAGGACTCCCCAGAATACCCGGGGAGTAGACGAAGGAGTGCCTCGGCAGTAATTCGAAAGAGGCCCCGGGACACTCCTGCGAAACGTCAGGATGACCACCGTGGGGTTTTAGTCGGTTTGAGTCCGACACTACCCCGTCGCCTTCCAGAGGGCGGCGGGGTGTCCGCGAGGATTTCCCCACGTTGAAAAAAAAAGAAAAAGAAATATATCCATAAATATACATGTACATAAGATATATTTACTTGTAGTGAAGCAATTCTGCAATTATTATGTGTATTTCCGAATTGATTGAGATATTTGTCGAAGTGGGTCTCACTTCTAGGAAAACTCTACATCTTCTCTAGTGTTTAGTTTTTGGCACAACGATTCTCTTCACAGCGGCTTCTCTCGTCTCTATCATAACGTTGGCAACTAACTGATTGCGGATTTTGTCATTAGATGGTATTGACAAAATCCGCAACCGCTTAGTTGCCAATCCAATGCTTTCAAACATAGTGTACAATGTGATAAGAAAGGAAAGCTGAATTTGTGACACGCGAAGCGAAATTAAAAACACAAGTGTTCGCTTTGATATTACACTGAACAAGTTATCTCCAATCATTTCTACTTTACATCGAAAACGAAGATCGAAGAGATACTTTTACCAACGTTGTAAGCTCGGAACAACAAGCGGCTATTTTTTGTCGCGTTCTGTTTCTACTGTAAATAACCATGCAGTGCAAATGCCGTCAGTCACGCACATTTTGCTCGTGCGTATCAACAAACGCGAATCGACAGCACCCTGTCGAATGATTAATATCGTATCGTTAAAATTAAAATCGATTTCAAAAGATACGATCTTTGTACGCCCACCTACTTCCCTCGTTTATAGACAAAACGTATTATTTACAAATTGGCCTTTGAAAATGTCACTAGAATTACCTTAATTAATTGGTAATTAATCGCTTTGAGAATTGGAAATCAGATACAGTAGAAAGTACAGTTTACATTACATTAACATTACAGTAACATTATAGTTAGCTTGAAAATAAATTCTTGAACGCGTTATCTTTGTACGTGCGTGTATTTGCAACTTGAACTTTTTATTCTGTTCCGTATCGAATGTCAAAGTACGCAATTCCTTTCTTAACAAAATCATTCGATGATCACAGGGAAGATCGTTTCCATTTTATAAGAATTAAATTAATGGAATATCGTTCATTTGTAGTTTCATTTGACTTACAGTAAGCATCCGATTTACAAAGAAAATGTGTTGACAAATTCGACTTTGGAGATCACGTGCAACTAATTAACTAAACCACGGACATTTATACATTTTTGAGAAATGAAAAATCCTACAAATCTACAGACTTCAGATAATATGCAAAAATATATTTAAATATATATATAATATTTAAAATAGAACACTTACTGTGATATTTAGTAGACGAAATAAATTTCTATTCACAATTTCTATTCCATTTAAATTATGTTTACAAGGATAGAAAATCGCATAGAACATCCGTAGTCTATTAATTACTTAGAGAATAATACGATAATCAAGCGGACCAGATGCATCGATCAGCCGACAGTTTGCCTAAACAGGAAAGTTACGACCTATAGTTCTATATTTATTTCGAATTGGCACGATCGTTGCTGATCTGCGAAACAAAACGTGCAGAAACTTAGCAACTACCTTTGTTCTCCTGACACGATCCAGAGACTTCGCTTACTATCCTTGGCAGACTTTTCATTTTAAACATTGATGCATTTAGCGAAGGAATTAATCTTCCAACGATTGTTAACTCTGCTTTAAGAACGAGACTTCCTGCTAAAGTACAGGAAACGGTTCGTTTCATCCTCCAAATGCGAATTTCAATGTCACTTTTCACTGCTACTTTATCACCATATTGTGTTATTAACTTTAGTCTATTAATTATATTATCTTCTTGCTATCTGCATGATACTGTATGTTTGTGCAACGAAAATTTAACATATTTTTATAGATATCAGTGTAATCATCTTTTCACTACAATCTTCGTAAAATCGTTACATATTATCTGGTCGAATTCTAGCAATTCTGTAAACGCGTTTTCGTAATCGTATTTTTATCGGGTTGTCCGAAAAGTTTCTTTCGTTTCATAAGGTGATAATAGATGAACAACAATTTCTGTTTTATATTATTTTATTGAATTAGGTGTGATCCATTTCGTTCTATTTCTATCATTATGTTCGTGCATAATTCAATAAACTAATATAAAACAAAAAACATTGTGCGTCTATTATTTCCTTATAAAACGAAAGAATCATTTCGGACAACCTAGTATTATAATCTTCATTGCATTCTAGTGTAACATGATTGAAGAACTGCTTTGGTTACATCCAAAAATCGTTAGATTTCGAAGACTCAAGGTACAGCATTTATTCATACTTTTGCACGTATCTGATGAGCTTGTTAATTATAGCACTCGGAATATTTTTATCTTTCCAAACGATCTTCCTATTTGCCACGTCACTTTATACTCTTTTCGTCCTCTCTGTCGTCTAGTTCATTTAAAATTATTTGAAACATTTGCAACGTACGACGTATCCCAGCATCTCATAGCACTGCATGGCAAAAATCTGGTGAAATCCAGCAAAAGCTTCCAGAGAATCGAAACTTATCGTTCTAGACTTTTAGAAATGCACTATTTTTCAGCTTTAGAGAACCCACAATTGTAATGGACGAGTAAACGTTGATATTTTCATGAAAGGTGTTGTAGCAATTTCATGTAACGCGATGCAGAAGCCAATAATTAAACAGCCAAGTAATGATAAATCTATAATTTATCTAAAATATATTTACAAAATAAATGTATAATATATTTTGTCTGCGATAAATATAAAACTTATACAATAAACACTTTCGACTTTTAAACTTCAGCATAGCATGAAAAAATCACAATAAGATTTACAAGTACAGTGGTTAAAGTATCGACGCATATCGCATTTCTATCGAGTTTTATGTTTCATCTGCATGGGATCACATTTTTGCAACTTTGTGAGGATACTGCTAGATATCATACAATTTTAATGTACTTGGACCTAATTGATTAGTATGCGACGCTTTACATTGGCGTGGTGATACCTTCCGCAGCCACTGTATCTACAGAATATCGGATTTTAATACTTCCGTGCAATTATTTCCTCAACTATTCGCTATCGAGAAAATGTTGCAAATGAAACACCGTCTGTTTCGAAGTGGATTACGGATGGCTGCCAATAAATTACTGGAACAAGTTTCGAGGGGTTGGAACTATTCAGGGTCAGAACGAACCAATATATTGATTGGCAAAGTTGTCCCCTCGAATACGCAAGATAAAGAACAATTTCTAGGCAGTTGGCGAAAAGAGATTTTAAACGTTAACCCTTTGCACTCCGAATTTTATTTCAATTTCGTTCCAAGCAGTTGCCAACGCTTTTAAGTGTTCCATTTGAAATTTACTTTAACTAAAAAACAAGACAATTTAAATAAATAAAGGAAGAAAGAAATTCACTTAAATACCAATTTTATTCGCGCTATTGTTGTATTTTGTAATTTTTAAGCGTATGATATATCTTGAAACAATTTCCAGGATGCAATTCTGGTTTTCTTCCGCACGTTTCACGAAAAAAGGTGGACATGAAAGGATGTCGAATGGGACTCGACAAAGGAGTGCAAAGGGTTGAGAAATAACGTTGAACGATTATTGACTGGCCAAAGGGCCAATGTATTTTAGCAAATTAGTGAATTCATTTTTGGAAAAAATGTCATTTTCATGTTTAGCTCGATAGAAATATATTTAAAATCCTAGAGAAATTTCAATAGGATATTTTCCTCAAAACACGGTAGGTTCTATAGTGTCCATTTTTAAATTTGTCGTAATATGTTAAATATATTATAACGTATTGTATTCTTATTAATAACATAAATCGATGAGATATGAATAAAAGATTGACAAATTCGTTTGTATAATTTTACATTGTAATACAAGACAAAACTGAAGATACAGCAAACGAAGGCTTTTTTCCAAAATCTGGAAACAATGAACATTTCTCCTAAAATTGTGTTTTCGCCTGCGAAGAAATGTAAACTCAACGTTAATTCTGTTACGTTTTCATTCAACGTTTAGTGGACTTTTCTCTACTTTTAATTGCTTCTACTAATTCGTTAGGTATTTTATTATTTTTCCAAGTAACACGATATTTTCTAAGGTAACTTTTGATCTCAAATTTTTCTCGCTAGAATTCCCCACAGCTTCTCGATCGGTTCAGGATTCCATGCTGGCCATCGTAATATTTCTACCCGGGAAAGTTGAAACTAGTTTTTCCTAGCAGCGGCTGTACCAGTAGCCGCTGAAGTCTCGTTGAAGAATTGTCTTTTGTCTTCTATTTCGGCTACGAAAGGCAATAATTCGCCATGTAACATCTCCTGATATCCCATAGCGTCTAATTTATTTATTTACAAAAATAATTTCGCTTAACGTATCCAGACACGATCGATGATTTCTTGAAAATGTTGAAGAAACAATGTTTATAAACGTAAATAAAAAATATGTTTGATTCTACGATTATTCACAGCGCTGTATTTAAACATACAGATTTGTTTAATAAATCCGTCTTTGTAAACATGGCTGAAAAACAGTGTACGAGAGCAATGTACATTATTTTGTTAATATTTCAGCAACATATATATATATGTCGGAGATGAATGGAAAGCCGGAGTCCTTCCTTTGTAATTTTGGGAAAGTCCTTTAACACTTTAGCCTAGATTTTATTATAGCTGTAATTGTTCGAGATTTGTAATAACGAGATTGGGTTCAAGGTGACAACTGGTCGCCGAACGTAGCCACGGTCACGGGATGGACGTTTTGCTTGATGAAGGTGTGGAGTGATTGTATGATTTTTCCTAGTAATGTGGTTGTGGTGGCATACAGCCTCGAGATTGGGCCTAGTCATATGGGATTGTATTTTGGTGATGTTGATATAATGGGACACATGTCGTATTAATAATCAAACTTCAGACAGAATTACTTAGTAACGGCGATTGGAACTTCCTCGATGTTTCCAATGGAAATATAACAAACAAATGCAATTGCACAGCGAGGAAAATTTCCTTCAATTGATTATTCGTGTAATTACCCTCGTGTGTGACACATCAAGCAATTTCCTGTGCATCTCAGTAATCGCATTTTGTGCCTAAAATTATTTGCGCTTAGTAAAGAGTTATCCCGTTGACCGTGGATGGATTCGTTTGAACTCAGAACATTGTTATTGGAGTTTGTAAAGTTCATTATTTGTAAACTTAATTACCGTAAGACATATTGATCGTTAATTTTGTTGTTCGCTCATCTATCAGTTCGAAAAACATATTATATTATTCATTTGTCGTGTTATTCGTTAAATTAATTAATTGTTAAACAAGATATCCGTTAATCTAATTTTTCTGTTAAACTCAATATTTATAAAACTTTGTTTAATTCTTGTGTGAACGTGTGACATAATTTTGCCCTATAAATAATGGCTAATTCTGACGGAGAAGTGTCTCTTGCTCAAAATTCTAATGATAATCCGACATATATATCAACGCAGCGTTTTGCTTAAATTTGTCGAGCCGTATATTCCATTGAGAAATATCTCAAACGCAAAGAAATATGTTACGCGTGTGTAACGTGCGCATGTTATCAGAGATTAATAGCTACATACATCAGCGATTTCTGTGAGAAAGTTCATCGACCTGCTATCACGCGTAACTCTTGATTGAACGATTTCGAGAAAGAAACATTCGACCTTCGATCCTAATAAATCACAGTTAAACGTTTACGGTGCGGATTCTCGTCGAGAGGATACGATCACGCAGTGAGAAACCGAATCCGGAGCTGTACAATTTAGATAAATTGTCTGGGTGGGCGCACAGGGGAGAACACGTGCGACCTCTAACACTGGCATTGCAATCTGTCCGCTGTAACTCATGCTTCGTACAAACACCTACTTCACCAACCTGTGAATATAGAATTCCTTTCCTTTCCTTTTCTTTTTTTTTTTTTTTTTCTTAATCGTTCGCGTTCTATCATTGAGAAATCCATCGAGACCGCAAAGTTCTATTTATCGAAAACGTGACCAGCTTGCAACACAGCGAGCGGAAGGATAGAAGAACTAGCTTACTTTGGTTTTATTACATAATTCTCGGTTATCCGATAGTTTTACGTAACACTTTCAACGATTTGTTTAATGTTTCTCCTAATCGCTAGTTCTTTTTTACATTTTTTTATTACACGTGTATATATTGTATTGGGAAATTAAGTTTGATTGACAATTTTTAAGTAATTCGATCATTTCAATGGTAATAGTAATGTATCATATTTCTCTATTGATTAATTCAACTTTGCTAATAAGAATAATTTCTAATATTTCTATATTAATTAAATATTATATATTAGTTAAATATTCTATATTAATTTAATATTAAACATTCAATGTCAACAGTAATGTCTCATATTTCTCTAGCAATTAATTCAATAACCTTGATGATAACAGTAATTAGTCGTATTTCTGTAACAGTTAAATATTCAATGTTAGTAACAATATCTCATATTTCCTTATTTATTAATTCAATAACTTTGATGTGAACGACGATAATTCCTCATATTTCTGTATCGATTAACTCAATACCTTCAACAGTAAAAATATTTCATCCTTCTCTATCGATGATGTATCATATTCGAGGAACGAAAATATATTCCGCTAACATACAAGAACAGAATGGGTTTCATACCCATTTGTCTCGTGTTTCTCTATTGATTAATTCGATAACTCTGGTACTAACAACAATTCCTCATATTTCTGTATCAATTAGCTCAATACCTTCAACAGTAAAAATATTTCATCTTTCTCTATCAATAGCGTATCGTATTGGAAGAACGAAAATAAATTCTGCAAGCATAGAAGAACAGAATCGTCTCGTAGCCATTCGCCAAGAATTTTCACTTACGTTATTTTTATCGTCCATCTGGTCGATTGCAACAGAAAAATGATTTAATAATATCAATATCCATTGTCATACGACATGTCATTTCTACAACATTTTCCCGAACGTATTAACAAGAAACAAGCGCGCGTATCGAAGATAAATTTCCGCTGTTGCTATGTTTTTTAAAAAACGTAATCCCGCGTATCGCAAAGAAAACCAATTTTGAATCTCGCGTGAAACTGAGAAACGTCATATGTCTTCGATACGATACGAATGAAGAGAAATGAAAGGCGCAATCTCAGCGAAATATCAAAACGTCGATCACACGTGGCTTTCGAGAAACTAGCCACTTGGGCGCGAAAAAGAGGCATGATATTCAGTTTCCTAAACAACGTGCAGCCTGGAAACTTCATGTTTCACCGCACGTCGAAAATTCAACGGGAGCGGCCATGTCAAAAGCAGCACTTCGGCTGCGTGTCTTGATAAATTGATGTTTTCCAAAGCATTTTTCTTTTTATTTTCCACGCTCCGCAGCATCAACGACGGTTACACGCGTATTGCAGCCAAAATTGACGGCCGACATAACAAATTCCCGAGAAATTCGTTCTCTCACCTGCCGTTTATATCCCGTTCGCCGAGCTTTTCAAATTTTTAAACCGCACCGACTGTGCCTGGCCCACGAATATTTAATGCCGCCTCTCTTTACGATTCGGCGAGCTTAAGAAATTTACAGTCGCAACTTCAAGTTTACAGCTGACCTACATTCAGACGCTGGGTCGAGGCCTTTGCATTTCTTCGGCGGTGTCGCACTTTTTTCGTCGAAAATAATTTCATCTCGAACGTCGTTTCGTTTTCTAAGCGTTTTACAAAATCTTCCAAATGCAAAGAATTTCGGTGAAAATTGTGGGAAACGATTTTTGCTGCTGTCGCAAATATTTGAATTAATATCGAATGGTAGCGTTTCTTTAAGCGAGGTTTACGTTTCAGTTACGTTTTTATTACACTTACATACGAATATTGCATATCTTTCTTACGATGGATTCGCGCTCTTTCGTTCGACGCTTTTATCGGAAGACTTTATTGGAGAATTAATTTTCTATTACACATGCCTTTCGGATATCAGCTGAAACCTTCTTTGTATTTAAAGCACGTCCGATGTATGTACTACGTATAGGTTCGATGAACTCGGTTAAATATAGAGACGACAGCGAATAATTTAGCAAGATCTAATCGTTTTCAGATTTCACATTTCACATTTCACATTATTGTCTGTTTCTGACGTATTCAACACGCCACGCGAAAGATTCCAATAAAATAATATCATCGCTGATTGTAGCATCTTTGTTTGAAACCTATTATTCTTACTATTATCTCAGTCTTGTTGTTATTATTATTATTGCATCTTATACATATTGTACAGAATTTTGCAAGTTGATATAACTTCAATTGCGTCTTGTACATTTAATATACAGTGCCGTGAATAATTATAAATTCAAATGTATTTTTAAATTTTTCATAATATTAAAAGAAAAATCGAACAAGTCGTTAATATTATTTCATGTCGTAACGTAAAGCAAAGATGAAGATACAACAAACGAAAATTGTGCTCTCTTCAAGTCTAGAAACAATTCAAATTTCTCCTAAAATTGTGTTTTTCGCTGTGAGAAAACACGTTGTCTTTGATTATTTCTATTACTCTGTTAGGTACACTATCCGCTAATTTATTTAAATCTTCGTTTCTCACGGGTTCTCGATCGAGTTCAGATCAGGACACAAAGTTGATCACGATGATGATTCCATTCCAAAATCTTGACACCACTTTTTTGTAGCGGTGACAAGATGAATAGGAGCATTGTCTTGTTGAGAAATTGCCTTTTATCTTTTATTTCAACAAACATATCAAGACATCTTGAGGTTTCTTGAGGATATCGAAAAAATAATGCGAAGGGAACGTGTTCAAGTGCAAAATTATTTACAGCACTGGATCAATAGCCAATTAATCACCAACAGTATACTTAATTATCTTTATTTCTGCAATCTAACTTTTATTTGTCACTGTATGTCTTCGTACAAGTCCGGTGTATATTTAAATCCACGTTATAAATCACCGGAATCGCTGTTTAAGAAAACATCCACCTCGAAATATATCAAAGCTGGTTTAAACACTAAGAAAGATTTATCTGACATTTTTTTAAATCCTACTTTATAAAACCAGAGCCGACTCTTTCGCCAGAATATTTGTACACAGTAGCGAACGCGCTACGTCAACACCGCGGGAACACATAAAGCAGATATCCGCAGATGAAAATTGTCGGGTTAAAGCCGACAACAAGATGCTGCAGGAGTCGCAACGCGTGCGACTGGCCGACGGAATAATTTGATAGACTCGTATTAGCCTGAATTCCTACAATCCAGTTAGCTACCCTAGCCCTGATCCAGCCTCGTCCTGAATTTAGAGCAATTGACACGAACTGGAACACGCCGTGATAAAACTAACGTTTCCGATAGGCTTCCTAAGACGGGTCGAACCGGCGTTCTCCGCGCCGGAAAACTGTAAAATGCCTTCGAGGAACGTTCGAACTTGTTCGATTGTTGCAACTTCCAGATTTCGTTATTTCATTTACTGTCCTTTGCCTTTAATCGCGATCCATTTATATCGAGTGTTTATAAGATGTTGGCGAATGGAAAATTAAATGGCGAAATAAGAACAAACTTTCTACTTTGTATTTTATACTTTATATTTTATACTTACAGAAGCGTGTGTTTTAAGAAACTGAAGAGTAGATTTTAACGATTGGTATTTTATTGATGATCGATCGAGTATAAGCATTTAATTTGTGGCTGATGTCTCGGGTATTTGTGTTGTTAAGACGTGTTTCTTTAGAATTTCTCTATAAATTAATATTTGTTACTATTCCTTTCCCTCTTGCAAATTTATACGATCTATTAAAACAATAATTATGATTATGAAAAATAATTATGAATCGCGTGGCGCTGTTTGGAGCAGAGGTATGGGGCTGGAACATGGAAGAAAGATTAGATACTGATAGAAGAGTGCAAGCTAGAAGAAATCAAGGAAAAAGCATTAAAAAGAGCAGCAAGGTACGAGGAGAAAACCCTAGAATTGAAAAAGGAGTTGGTAAAAGAGTGCATAAAGGAAAGAGAGAGAGAAACTGGGGAAATGGCCAGGGAGGGAAAAGAGCAAGAAAGAGAAAGAAGGGATTAGAAGAGGTGAAAAATGGAGGGGCACAGAGGGAAGCAAGAGAAGAGCAATAAAGGTTGACAGCAGACCAAATTATAGAAGAAAGAAGGAAGAGAGAAACAGAAGACGGAAACAGAGGTGGGGAAAGGGATAAGGGAATCCAAATATAGCAGATACTATAGAAATATAACCAGATGAGATACCAAAGTACTTGGAAGGGAGGATGAAGTGAAAGGACAGGAAAATTCTAGCCGAATGGAAACGAGAGCAAAGCGAGGGAATACTGGAAAGAGGAGGGAGAAAAAAGATGCAGACTATGTAAAAGGAAAGAAGAAGACCTGAGACATGTAATAGAAGAATGTGAAATAACGGGAGGACCAAAAGACATGGAAAAAACACTGAATGGGACTGGAGAAGGACTAACGGAATTAAAAGCAATAATAGAGAAGAGAAGGGCAAGGGCAATACAAGACGGGGAGGAAAGACAAGAAGATAGCACAGCAAGGAGGCAAAAGACCAAAAGTGGCAATAATGTGTAGTCATAAGTTGCAATAATTTGTAGTCATTAGTTTTAGCTGTTAGAGATAAGAATAAGCTAAGGAGTGCAATACAATAGAGTAGATAAGAGGGGAGGTAGATACATAAGGAGCAAGATAAATGTAAGAAATGTAAATCGAAAGTTCGTCCAAAGCCGAAAGCCACGGACTAAAATAAATAATAATAATAATAATAATAATAATTATGAATCATGTAACTGTGATTATAGTAATAAAGTATTAGTAGTAACGCGATCAATCGTAAATTAATCCGCTTAATTTCAACTTATCATTATTATCGCACGATTTTAACGAAATTTATTACAGACAGATCGTATTGCAGGCAAATATATCTTCTAAAAGAATATTTTACAACGTTTATGAATTTGTAGATAGCCCCATTACATAAATCGTAATTTTTACGAAGATACTTTTTGCAGGAACAATATCGATAATAAAGCATTTGAAAATATGGAGTTCCTATCGATAACAAGAATCATATAAATCAGTCAGAGAATTTATTCTTGCAATTCGTACGATAAAAAATTATTGTATACAGTGTGTAAATATTTGGACTATTTAGACTATGTCTAAACGTTGATAAATATGCGTAGAAATATGTGTAGGAAGCGTTTATTTCCACATTCCCATTTAGTCAGATACAATTACATTAAGAGAAAGTGTTGCTGTTCTGTAAATGTACGTCGATATTTTAATTCAGACATATTCTAAACATGAAATAGTAAATCAAATATTTACATTATTTGCTACTACGCGTAGAAACCTGTTGTTTGTCACATTTCAAATTCTTTTTTCACGTTTAGCGGGATTCAATGAAATTCAGAGAATGTTTCGCTACTCTGTACACGCACGTCGATGTTCAATTTCGAACATAGTCTAAATACCATAATTTAGTCAAATCTTCGAACTATTTATATTAATCTTCAAACTGAATATCGACGTGTATTATTTTACGGAACAGCAAAAGTTTCTATCAATTTAATTAAGTCTCGCTAAACGAAAATATGACAGTAAGTGGTTCCTACACACAGTAGCGTGACCATGTTGTTATCAACAATATTTTATTACTTTTCAGCAACGCGGAGCGATGCATTGCGATAAATACGATCAGCACGTTCATTTGTTACTCGCCAATGGCGCGAATCTAATCTTGGAATATTAATCTGTGATGATTTTTTGCCATGTCAATCTGACACCAAGTGATATATAACTTGGAAAAGTGAGGTCTGGTTGATGGCTAATAGACATAACATAACATTAGCATTATTTTCTTTCGAACTTTGCTCTACGACTGGCGGCAAAGATTATTCGAATTTGATGTTTGCTACGCAAATTCAAGACGAACGTAGAGTATACAGAATAGCGCTGAATAATAATGATAGATATGTACGTGGTGCCACGACTCAGGCGGAAAATTTTTCTATTTCCTCGGACGTTCATTGAATAGCAATGGAACTGCAAAGAATAAAGGGAATATACGTTTAAAGTTTCTGCTCGAGACAGAAACGTTCCACGCGTGTGTGTTATACTGTAAACTGTAGAGCTATACTTTGATCAGCCTCGTTGCTCGACAATGAGCGAACAGTGGAGCATAAATTCTCATATTTGGAGCCGAGGAATGGAACATTTTTCTGATACACCGTACGAAATACACCGTACTATCATTTTATAATGACGTGTGGAATTTATTTCCATCTTTCTATAAAATGAGTTCTCGGTATTGCGAGTTTAATGGAAATTCAATTTAATTTGCGAAAATTGTCTTGCTAAATGAGAATCGAGTTACGTGGAAATATTAAGGTCTAGTAAATTTAAGAGTTGATTTGAAAGTCGGATAAACGAAGATAATTTCATTTTGCTTTAATTGTAGGTTTTACGCGAATGAATATGATACTTTCGAAATTGAATTCGTTAAGAACCAATATTACGTACATTCACAAAAATTTATTTACTTCTCTGTATTAGATTGCTTAGGTTAAAATAATTACCCACGTTTGTCTAAAAGGTTTATTTAATCGACGAAGCATGCACTATTTTGCTTTAGTATTCTTTGTGAATGGACACGGTCATTTCAAAACTTCTGTTTTTGTATCAAGAAATCTGGAATACACGTGTTTCTACATTTTTTAAATTATTTAACAATCACACGCAAAAAAAAATTTCCAAACGTTAAAACACAGTTGATATTTCAATATTAATATTAAATTTTTGAACGAAAGCGTAACAATTTCTGCTGCATTAGATTCAGAAACGATTCTTTTATGAAATGTTCATAATTTTGTTTTTCATTGCTTTCATTAAATAATATGTAATTACAAACGATATTGACCCATATTATTTGTATATTCATCGCAGTTATATTTATAATACTTTACAATATTCTTCAACTTTATTATGCAACCTAGTAATTAAAAAGTGATTGAAAGAAAATTCTACTGTTTGAAATTGCTTGGAGATTTTCTACGGTTTCGTGCAAAAATTCGTTACGTATTTTACATTGCGCGTTTTACGTTTCATTCGTTACAATCCATTAATATTCAATGACAATGCCCGATCAACTGAAAATTAACGCGCGTGGAAAGTTCTTTGCTTTGGCATTAAATAGAAATCTTCCAGTCCTTGCTGCGATTCTGCTTCTAATTTTAACTTATTGCATGTAGCTTAAGTAAACAGTTATCATACATTGTTAGTTAAACTATCACGTGTTGGAAAATTTGTTGGGTAAGTGGCGGCGAATGACGTATGCTGGCAAAACTTTCGATAGGTGATGTAATTTAATCAGGCCATCAGGTTTTTATAATCTTCTCTGTTAATCCTTCACAAGCATATGTAGCTAATTACGCTCGAATATTTTCTGCAATTCTAGACATCCAACATTTTCCGCTTCGTAATGTAGCAATCACGAGTACTGAGGATAATTTAAAACTCAAGATCAGGCATTTCCGAGATTTGTATTTTATGCGCAAAGTGTTTCTAAAACGTCAGGGACTTGTGTATTATATAACTTCAATCTTCGTACGAAGTTTCAATTTTATCAGAGAGTAAAGTTTTATTGTAATTATACTACGAACGTTTGTTTAAAACGTGTTTATTCAAAATGATAGCAAATACTGTGGCTACCACTCTATTTATTATAACATTTATATACTATTCTACTCCAAGTATACAGGGTGTCCGCGAAATTATACTACAAACGTTCGGTTGGTGATTTTAGAGACAAAAAATAGTCGGAAAAGAAGAATAATAACATTTTTCCCTTCGAAGCTTCGTTTTCCGGAGAAATTAGCTGGAAGATCCGTCAGATAGCCGTGTGCTAATTGTAAGTTTCCATATAATATAATTATATATAATATAATAAGATAAGCAGAGTTATGTGTACAGCAACGCGGTCGACTTGTTACGTAAATAAAATGATTTACAAAAAAATAATACCCTTGTCCTTATTTATGAAAGCATTCCAAACGCGGACAGTGCGGAAATAAGATAACAGCAACGATAGGAAGCAAACCGTGACACTGTTCACGTTGATAAATATCGACACGAGGGGAAAGAGAAGTCGAGTAACTGGAAACCTATAATTAGCACACGGGTACCTGGTGGATTTTCAAACCGATTTTTCTTGAAAACGAAGCCTTAATCTCTTAGGTACGATGCGCCACTATAGTGGCTTTCGCGGATATCATCTTATATTACGATACGCCACTATAGTGGCTCACTCTACTTACTCATTCGCTCACCGTTTGAACTAAATTAATTTTTTCATTTGTCTTGCTTCACACTTCTTTTGCCCTCGCAATGTTTTATAACAGTGTTAACGATATACAGACAGAATATATAGTCTTTGTTTTTGATACGCCAGTATCAGATAATAATTGTTGCTTTTCGTTAAAATAAATATACCATTGTTAGATGCTCTTTTTAACATGCCGATCCGTATCCTTATAGTTTTGTAGAATCTTCCACCTCAAAATGTAGTTTCAAAATAGAAAACGAAGAGCAATTTGAAAAACACTATCGCGCTATGAGTGTAAAAATTGTGACAAATTCTATGTGTCATACAGTGCTTTAAAATATATCACACGCAATTGTAATATTAACACGTTGACTGCCACGCTTATTTTCAGAAAAATCTCCGTCAGGCCACGCGTGCAGCAGTACCGAGCGTTCTCTGCTCGGTACTTCCATCGATATTTTTGTAATGCGGGTCGCTCAATTGGTGGCCTTACCTCTCGTTTCCTTTGTTTCCATTCCTTCACATTTGTTTCTCATTTCTCTACTTTCTACAAAATCAATTTGAATCTTGGACGAGAAACGAACGGTACAACTTAAAATCTCTGTCGTAATTCGTTACAATGTCGAAAAGAAAAATTGAAAACTTATTTCTTAATGAATCAGATAGTAGTGAAAAAAGCTTTTACGAGGTTTACACAAATTCGGATAGTAGCGATGAGGAAGAAATCAGATTTCCTAGAAATAGAAATATGAATAGAATTATATCGTCTGATTCTGATTCTGATATTGATAAGTGCAATCGTATTGATACTGAATGTAATGAAGATACTATTGAGCAGATTTTACAAGAATTGGTCATTGAGGAAGAAAGAACAACTGATGACACCGATGAAAGTACAATTCCATTTAGTGAATGTGGAGAATTTAGTGGTCGGCAAAGGTCATTTTCTTTTCCCAAGACAGGTGGCCTCATTAGGCAATTTTACATTCTAAATAATTTTTTTAATAAATCACTACTTTTATAACAAACCATATTCGTATTACTTTTATAATAATTTAACAGTTTTATTATGATGGAATATCTTTTCAAATACCTACGACGATCCTTCGCAAGTAGTCAAATAAGCGAAACCCGAATATGGGTTACGTGGCCTGACCAGAAACTTTGCTGACACCCGAATACGGGTGTCATGGCGGTCAACGTGTTAATTATTAAAGTAAATCATTAAAGTTAAAGTATACGCATCATACCTTTAAGAAAAATTAGAATTTAATTATCAAAAACTTCCTTTCAATGTTCTTGCGTAGAGAACAGCATTATCCGTCACACATTGCAGTGCTGTATCGTTTACGCGTCAAACTCTGCCGTACAGAGAAACAGCCCCGTACAAAAATCAAGAAGTTAGAGGAAAGAATGTTATTCTTTTTCCACCTATTTTTGTGTGCAGAATTATCAGACAACCGCTTATACCGTGATTTCGAGGCACTCTGTATTAAATTTCCTATCGTTCAGAAGTAGAGATGAAACGTGTAGAACCTGACTGAAAAACGCGCCACTGGAAGACGAGAACAGGTGCAAATTGCAGAAGACTAAAAAGCCTCTGTATGTTTGAATGATTAACAACGTCTCGCCGTTGAATATGTGTTTACCAAACAGCAAATATTGCTAAAATCGTGGAAAAACGTATCGTTGATGGCCTGGCATCTGAGAAGGGAAAGTATGGTTACGCACAGACAGAATGTCGACTCACCAAGCATCTTGGCGCCCTGAACAGGACTCAGAGGGTAAAAATCGCCGTGGAGAGGGCAATGGAAGCCAACCCTGCGCTCCCTTCTTCGCGCCCTTCTAGTCAGCATGCAAAGCAGGACGCCGAGGGCGAGCATAAGGGCGCCCACGACTATGCAGATCGGTCCCAGGATCCGCGAGTTACCCGTGAACGCGATTCTAGCCGCGTACGAGTCCTTGTCTTCATCCTGGCCGGGACCGCGATACGACGCAGCTGAAACAGAAAAATGAAGCACGCGTGAGCACCGAGTCAAGCGATATCGGTCATTTTCCCGCCCTCTGGTGAACAATCAATCGGCACCTTTGTGGCGGTAATTTCTCTACTCTCTTTGCTTCGACTCTCCTTTCGAAACGATCGCCTCTTTTCTGTTCCTTTTTTTTTTCTTTCTTTTGTTTTCTTTTTTCTTTCTATCGCTTTCAATTTCTTTTCCTCGTATTAAACGAGAACCCGCGAACGACGATGGAATTTTTAAGGCGCGGCGGATAAAGGGACGCGTAATGAGGTTTCGTAATTCAAAGCCCGGACCTGGGACCAGCTTCCCTCTACCTTCTTTCGGGATTTTCGGCCGCGTTATTAATGTTTCAAATTTAATCTCGCCGAGTGCTCGCGGCTAAGTTCACGCTTCCACGAACGTGCGCGCCATATCAAACTGCTGGGCAATACTCGCTGTGAAGAAACGGTCCAAAAGGGAACAAACAGAGAAAGAGAGAGGGAGAGGGAGAAAGAGGCGAAAGAGAGAGAAAGGTGATTTTGCGAGGCAGGTGATTTTCAATTAAATAAGCAAGGAAAGACGACGGTGGGACGGCTAGTACCGTTCCCATTACGGGGAAATTGGTACTTGCCGCGTGAAAATTATGATCGACGGTAATATCCCACCGTCGTGGTTAATTAAGCTCCTTCAAATTGCGATAGACGTTTGTTGCAAGGACAAGTTAAAGAAACAAGCTTTCTAGCAGTGTTTTGCTACACGCTGCCGTTTCACTTTTGGAGATAGATGCAGACCAAGTGACCAAAATTTCGGCTTGATCAATTTTTGTTGTTAAATGCTGCAGCCGGTAAACGGTAATTGCAGTTTGAAATAGAAACGCCATTGGTTACGTGAGAGCAAAAACAAAGGAATTGGCTGTTTCCAGAGTTTTCTGCAAAGTGCTCTGTTTTTTCGCCAATGCACCATCTTTAATTTCTATATTGAAATTTAGCTCCTAAAATGACGTATCGTATTAGATTTCACAAATTTCAATTAATAAAAAGACAGTACCTTGTAATCAACGTAATTAAGGATATTAGGTGACATAAAATCTTAGAATATAAGCAATAATACAATGATATTGTTGACGTTATTTTTAAAAACTACATTTCTCTGTTTAAACATATAATGTAGAAATATTGACGATAAAGAATTTGACGTTTATTTGTTTAATAAATATAAAATATTAATAAATTTCTACAACACAAGTCTCGACGCCCTTCCAGTCTAAACTCTCTCTGCTATACTCACACGAACCGAATGTAAGCATTCAATAATATGAGTATCACGTTAATACCATGCATTTCGTTTATTATAATAAATTAACTACATTTGTTCCCATAAAAAGCGATATGTTTAAGGGGCCCAAATTTCGTTCGCTGATGAATCTTTCTTGTTAAGTGCTCCTGCCTGTAAGTGGCGATTGGAATTTAAAATAGAAATTCCGCTAGTTCAGTGACAGCAAAAACGAAGGAATTCGTCACTAGGTTACGTCTTAATATTCGAAGTCGTATTTCAACATCTAAAGTACGTGATTCTAGAATTTATTTCTAGCGACGCTTGTGGCATATTGCTCCTATTTTTATATTCCAATGTGGCCATCTCGTTCTGTCACTCATCTATATATTAGTGTTGGCAATTATATTAAAAAATGCCTTCGAAATTAAGGACGCGTGTTTCGGAAAGAAATTCGAAGAGAGTCATCGGATGAAAGCGAAGAAGAGCAAGAGGTGGCCTGTTTTATACGTGGCAAACAATTTTCGAACGATACAAGAGAAGAAAAATGGATTAGATGCATCAAGAGTATCATTTTTGTGCAACCTAACTACCGTGTCATACGAGAGTTAAATCTCTATTGTTATTAAAATTCCACCTAATCTCAATTTGCATAGTATAAACAACCATAGATGTAAACGAAATGATTTAATTAATTTTTCTTCCAAGAGATGGAATTTCTCGTCTCTAAGAACTACAAATTCTGTGCAAAATCTAAAATTTGCGAATGAAATTTGTTAGAAATCACGGAAAATTTAAATATCTTATTGACGAGTGCACATTCGTTGTGCTTGCATCGTACGAACGTGTGTTCTTATTACCAAATTTTTTCAATATTGTACACGCAATAGACTTTCATCGTTTGTAAAT
Organism: Bombus cullumanus; assembly: GCA_014737535.1. Classification (NCBI taxonomy): domain Eukaryota; kingdom Metazoa; phylum Arthropoda; class Insecta; order Hymenoptera; family Apidae; genus Bombus; species Bombus cullumanus. The sequence continues at coordinate 2,348,887 of JACXIX010000018.1, forward strand.
GCTGCTTACGCGTTTATGGGAAATTTAACACTAAAACTACCACACCAGTCAAATTGATTGGTTTTACAATTTTATTTTAAAATTCCTACTTCATGTTATATTTTTTCCCCGCAATGATGTAATGACTTTCGTAACGATAACTAAAAGAATAATATAATGAATTTTATTTTGTTTTTTATGTATTCAAACTCAAAATAATTTCGTATCAGGGCAATTTATACCAATACCAGTAAAAATGAGTGGTACTTGTCAAAGCGTAAAAGGGTCCTGCAATCTGTTTATCGAACCCCAATTAACCAGTTTCCTCGTTTTGTACAACTTCCCACACGTTTTGAAAATTTTTACTGCGTATCATTCGATATGACGATATCAGTTATCAGGAAAATTCCGGATCGATCGCTAGATCGCTAGATGCTAACACTAGAAATACCACAGCAGTCAAAATGACTGTTTCTACAATTTTATAAATGTGTCAACCATCGTTTAGGGATGATGGTCCCAGATGGATTAATAATACCAAAATTGTACTACATAACATGGAATTCCTTCTGTAAGAAAGTAATAAATCAATAAATATAAAAATATTTCATTATTACGTATTTTTTAAAGACCAGTCATTTTGACTGGCTTTGGTAGAAATAGCTTCGTGTTAACTATCGGTAGTTCTAGTGTTAAATACGCGTACTGCACATGAAAACAGGCTGAAATACATATGTAGCGGCACTGGACAGTAAACTTTCCAACAGTTTCTGTCCCGTGTCTCGCTACACAAAGGCCCTATCCGTGCGGACAGATGATACATTCTTACCGAATATTTACAGCTAGCCTAAGGACCCGCTATAAATCTTAGGATTTATTTTAGCTAAGAGACAAATAGACTTTGTTTTATCAATCTCTAAGTCGATCACCTACCGCGGGAACACACAAGAAATCTGCTTTCTCTCACGTACGACGCTTTCCGATAGCAACTTCCTCTCAAGGGCAGTTAGCATCCTTTTCCAACGACCAACACAGAATTCACCAATTAACAACGACGTCCATTTCCCTCACTATCTGAATCAAAGCTTTCCTCAACGAATCCGATGATCTCGCATCCTTGGACACACCCCATCACGGTTTTCCTTCGCAGCATCATCGTGACGGAAAGTCAGTCTTCTACATGCAGTCCTTACAGTTAGTCTCCTACATGGAATCGTTACACAACGGTCGTTACAATCGCACGGTCTGAGTCAATCGACGATCCAAGTCTTCGGCATCTCGTGCAATCATCGCCTAACTCCCATCGCATCAAAGTGTACTGACCAGAAGTCGAACGGTTAACCGCGAATCGCGCATCGCTAGTAGAAATCGCGAGTCCCGCGTTTCCGTGTATATTCAGAATAAATACAGAATAAATACTTATTGTTAACCATATCTGAGTGTTCATTCCACACCTATCACGACCTATCATCCACCTCACATAAAATATTCAAAGTGTAGAGCTCGCCATAATATTTATCAAGAGAGAAATGTCTCTACTCAACTTCCATTTCCTTAGTCTTGTTCGTAAAGAAATATAAATTCGCATGAAATATAAATCTGCTGTTTATAAGTAATTAATAAACACGATGAAATTTTCTTCAGGCTACTGGCGGCAAGTATCGTAGATGCCTCGATTTTAGAATAATAAAAGCATACATAAACATACGATGGCTAACGCACATACTGTCAGATACAATTCACAGGTTCGATGTTAAAATTAACTTAACGCGGTACGGACAACACTAACGCGTTCGTGTCACCGTGCTGTTCACCGGAACTGTGAACGTCGTATTACAAACTAGTCTGTGTATGAACATATAATATGCGTTCTATTGATAATCACTAGGTAAATCATGCGCTCATGATGCAAGTAAATTAATTGGAAAACTCCTGTTCCATGAACGTCAAAACCTGACTATAACGTTTTCGTCTAAATTTTCAGTATAATGGGACGTCGAGGGTCCTAGCTACAGCCGATTTGCTCCAAATTTAGAATACTCTTGCTCCTTTTTAATACCCTTAGGCTATATTCTCCTCTACCACGTTTTTAGGATTAAACCAACCAATTAATTCAATTTCTGCCATCTCTTTTCAAAAGTCATCAGAATTCCTTCCTTGCTTTAATTCTCCGAAGAATAGAAATTGTGAACTAAAATTACATAAAATTTCTAATTATCCATTAGAATTTATTACACGTAATTTCATGCTGCTATTATCTTCTAATTAATTTCCTCGGTATCGATATCTTTATCACCTACATTCAGATCTCTGTGTTCTTCTTTACAACAGATTTTTTTACCTAAATAATTACCAAATTGTCGAGCAAATTAAATTTTGCTATTAAAGTAGCTATTATCTTTACGTATATGAAGATGAACTGCTCCGTGTTAGTTTTACATACCGAGAACACTGTTCTATTTCGCAGATGTTAACGATCGACATCAGTTACAAATGACGAAGTTAAATTGCGAAATAGTCTGGCGTCTGTTAAGATCTGGCACTCTGACGACGTGTTTATGAGCAACTCCAAGTGCTGAAGTTTCATTTGTATGCAAAAGTTCTAATGTAGTAGCTTATGTCAAAGACCTGACAAACTTACCTACCACTTATCTCGTACCGTGTTAATATGCACGATAACAGTACACGCGTATGTTTGCCAAGTGGTCGTATATAAAACTGATAAACTCGACTGACAGATCTTATTTCGTGTTTATTTTCACATTAATCCATTAATTTGTGATTCCAAAAGAGATACATTTTCTTCTAACGGAAACTACATGATCACGAAGAGGATTAGCATTAAAAAAGTGATGTGATCTGCGAGATCTCTCGTTGCATAAAGAAGACATATTTTTCTAGTCCAACTAGAAGGAACCATCCAAATATGCATTTTGAAAAACACGTTCAAACATAGAAGCAGCCACTTCATTGCATAAACATTGAGATTACGTCGCTGGAGGTCGTCAAATAAAATAGAACGTAGCTTAATACAACGATCACTAACTTGATCAAGCTTTATCATCTCAAAGCTTCAACAAATCCGATCGTAAAAAAAATTTTTTAAATGGCACGCAGAGCCATGGTAAGCACAATCTCTTCGTTTTTAAATTCAAGCACTAAGAGATCTGAGAAAAATGTGGCAGACGTGTATAATCCTCGAGAAACGTTCATCCTCCTTCTGATAGGATTTTCTCCAAAATGGGATGCTAACGATAAACATTGCAATCTCCGCGTAATTTCAAATTGCACACATCAGCAAGGAGAATGTATTCGTTAGATAAAATCTGATAAGCCACCGTCGTATTGTAAAGAACGATTACTTGGCTGATGGCGTGAATGTCGTAAATAGTAGCCAACCATCTTCAAGGAAGACATTCGCAATCCTGAAGGAATAGCAGTTTTTATGATTATGCGACAATTTTCTTCACGCTCCCGTTAAAGCTACTTCTCGTTTAAACTGGAACGTATGGCTGTCTCGATGTCATGATTTGTTTAGAGAGACTTGTCCGGCTGAAAATCGTACGTTCAAAAGTATCGAAATTTTTAATCGCTTCTAGTGGAACACAGAGTAGATCGTGAAAATAATTTGAATTTTCTATTATTTGTATTGATATAAGTAATATTTACATTATAATGATATTATTAATATATTTATTATTATTATTGTATATAATTAATATTATAGAATTATAATTCAAGCTACACTCAACAATAATATTACGTGATTAATATGATTATATTATTATTTATTATTAAATTTATTCTCTTTCTACGAGTCTTACGTATTACACCAATATATTTCCAATATTACGTATTTTTGTGAATACTACGCGTTCTGTCAGACATTTTGAAATTTCATTGCCACTTTAATGAAACGCGTATCATATTGTTAAAATTTAAAACGAATCTGGAAATGCATATGCATAAGGTATTTATTGCAAGTATACGCTTCGCGGATATCGCCAAAGTATCTGAACATTGCATTAATAACTCACGATATTCAGTATCACTATGTTTAACATTGATATATATATTTGAGATTAAATACCATTCGTGTCATATAATAATTACTAGCTGTATGTTTGTCATAAATATCTTGTAATTTCAGGGAACAACAATCGTTCTACATACTCGTACATGAATACTTAATTAAAACATTTATAGCAAAACGAGATAAACCTGACAAATTGTTAGAAAATTATTCAATTAATTCTTCGATCGATCAAGGATTATTATCTCATTAAGTGTGAAATCTTAATAAAGTTGAATATGCTAATAATTCACATTAATTACCATATATGTAATGAGGTTAATGCATTCATTGCTTCAGCCAATTTAGATACTCGTGTTAACAGGTTTGCAATTACTATAGATCCCTTATTATATTTTTTCTATCACAATGTACCGTATTTTATATATATATATATCTACTGAAATTTCAACAATTGAAAAGATTGCAAATATCATTAGTATAGAGATAATCAATACTAATGAATCAACAAGAAATTTCGTTTCATCATGATGACAGTGATCAATCGTATACATCGAAAATATCACGAACTATACAAAATATGTACTGTAACTGGAATCGTCTATCAACTTTTAAACAAATGATCAGTTTGTTTGTTGATTTTTTAAAAACGTGATGAGTGACGATTTTCATCGTCTTTTTTGCACGTGGTACCAGCTACTACAAACCGGTTCGACTATCCAGATGATTACGAGTTAACTATACAAAATATGTACTGTAACTGGAATCGTCTATCGACTTTTAAACAAATAATTAGAATTTGTTTGTTGATTTTTTAAAAACGTGATGAGTGACGATTTTCATCGTCTTTTTTACACGTGGTACCAGCTACTATAAACCGGTTCGACTATCCAGATGATTACGAGTTAACTATACAAAATATGTACTGTAACTGGAATTGTCCATCGACTTTTAAACAAATAAATAGAATTTATCTTCGAAAAAAAAAAGTGATGCTTTGGATCATTTTTTATTCGTGTACTATTATCTACTACAAATCCTTTAGTCCATTTAGATATTTATAAGCAACTATACGTATCGAGGTAAAAATGCGAAAAATACACAAGAAATCTTACTTCTCACCGAGAAATCGGATACAGAGAATTCCCCTGGGTTTCAAGTTGATTCACGTTATACTTTCATCATCTTTTTCGATCCACCGGAAGATAGCGATTACTCATGGAAACACGTGGGAGAGTATTAAACGAGCTTTCCTGCGAGCCACTGGAGAAAGTCATTCTCCTATGCAGCGATCTTTATAAGGGAAGAAACTCGGAAGACAGAGAAGAAATGGACGAGGCATACGTAACTTAACTCGTTCTCGATTTCATTATACGCGAAATCTGTATGCAGATTCGAACGCGTAGGCAGGCGAGAAACTGCTTGTAGCGATTGAAAGAATCGTTTAAAATTTAAAAACGCTTATTACGTGCATTAACGTTCGAAAGTCAAGCCAGACGCTTACCTGTTCCAAATGTACCATTATGTGCCTTACGGACATTAATATGTCACTTTTACGAATTTCATTCATCAATTTGCTACATAACAAAGTATTTCTTTTCGTTTCGATTATGAAAGAAAAACAAGAGCAAATGTCAAGGCAAATAATAATGGAACAAATATTACTCGTAAAAAAATATTGAGCTTCTGTGTACTCAAAATAGATTGTAAATTAAAATTAATAATATCAATGGTAGATCCTACAAGAAAATAGAACTCGTAAAACTTATATTTTTAGCTAGAGTACACATGTAACAGAGCAACGATCTCTCGGGCTGTTCCCCTCGAACCTTAAAATTTTCGTTTCAGAATACAAGCTGGTCAAGATGACTTTTAACGACTCAAACTGCAATTAAATAAATAAAATATAGAGATTAGAGTAAAAGGTGCATAAGAAAAAATAGAAACCAAAAAGATATTTTAAAAGCGCAACTAAGAATAGTGCAATTTCTAAGAGACAAAAATAGTTTAAATCGAATCAAGTGCAAGATTTTAGTCTTTTCCTTGACCATCTCGAGAGTGAAACTGTGTATTTTGAAGATCTACGAAGACCAGTTCTCCAAATTCTATACAAATATTAAGATGAAAGCAACGTTTTACCATTTTCTGATCTCACAGCAAACCATTCACTTGCAACGTTGCAGCAAAGCGACTCGTCAACGCGAAACCTTCGTGGGCTCGAGCTAAAGTGAATAAAAAATCTTGTATTTTCTCTTTTGATGTTTCTGAAAGCTTTACGCGAATCAGCTTCGCGTAGTCTCATCGAGCTCCATGTAAATCCAACTGAGACGAGAAAACATGCAACTTTTACCAGTGTGAGATTTAGCTGAAAGCTACTTGCACATTGTTCCGAAGAAACCTGTCAACCTTAGACCTCGATAGCTGGTGAAAAATAAGAAATTTCCCGATACGTGATCCAACATGTAAAGTAGCCGGTTGGTGAGCGTAGAAGGAGCAAATGGCGGGGAACGAAAGGGAAATGGGCTACAGGACCGGTCTCATCGACACAGCCAGAGGCAAGAAAAAGAATGGCGAAAGAGGTTGGAAGGACTGACCGGTTTTGATAAATCGGTTGGTAACAACGGTCCGGACCCGTATCCGAGAAACCGTGGCCAAACAAGTAAACGACCAGCTGTTGCCCGTTAGTGAGTCTTTCTTCCTCTGCTTCTTCTTCTGCTCCTTCTCCTTCTCCTTCTTCTTCTTCTTCTTCTTCTTCATTGCCCTCTCCTTTTTCGTGACATAAACGCTGCATTGCCATCGCCGAGTTCGATCACCTCAAAGAATAGTGGTTCTCAAATGGTGTACCGTAACGAGCCGAGCAAAACGGCCGATAGATTCTGAAGCGAAGATAAAGGCTGCGTGACGCGAATTTCAACAGCCCTCTTAGCTGTGTATCAAGAAGCAAGATTTCAATTTCCAGGCTGCTCAGTTTCAGAGAGTTGAGCAAATATTCGTGCGTCTGCTCGGCTGTTCTTTCGAGCAGCTTGAAAGTGCGCTTTACCTCAAAATTCCATTAAAATGGTAATTCAGCTAATAGATCGTCCGTGGTGCTGCGAGATGTCGAAGAGGATTCTTCAATTATCCGTGTTACGGCGACTTCTTCGGATAAAATCGAAGAATGTAATCGAAAACGTCGCTCGTGAGACAAAGAAACTTTCTCTAACTACACGATACTCGGACGACTTTTCTTTGTATCGCTAGGTTGCGTAGCGAGTTCGATATTTCTTCAATGGAACGTTGACAATCACTGTGCGGGATCTAGGTAATCGACGCATGTGTGCATTATTCTGTCAAATTAATCTTTGCAAATACATTAACACGCTCGTCGCCCAGCGTGATTCGGCTAAGTTTCTTGCGGAGTACAAATCCGACCACAGGTACGCAGAACGTAAATAGAGCGACAAGCGGGAATTCATTGTTTATCGCCTTCGATTCATTGTAAAGAAAAGATTATTTAGTTCTGAAATGGAGAAAGTGATAAGCTTTCCAGCTAGACTATTCCGAGGGATCTCATGGCAGTTATTTCAGATCTTTCATTTAGTCGAGAAGCATACTTCTGAGACGTACATCAGTGATTTTTTCATCCTCAAAATATTCAGTAAACGGCGTGAAAATATATTTGAAAGTGAGGAGAGTAGTGATGACGAAGTCTACAACTATTGTTCAAAGTTCCCAAAATCGCCCCAAGTGTGTTTGGAATGTTTTAACAATTACCATGCGATATAGCATAATGTAATATTTTATCCAGGATATAAATTAATAAAAAGTATGGTATAATGTGTTTCTAATATTTTTATGCTGTATATCCTTTATATAATATCCTATATTTAATTAACTCGATCAAGAAGAGCGTCATCCATGCTTGGATGACCAGGCTCCCACGGAAGTATATCCGTCACATAGTTAAGCAGCTTATTTACTAGTAACTTTCGTTGTCTCATTAAAAACTTTAGATGCGTCTTTTATCAGCATCGTACACTTGGTTTTGTAAATGGATCAGGTAGCTCATCTACTCCATAGCTTCACAGATTTCGTCGTTTTATCAAAAAATTTACACACTTTTTTTGCCCAGGATTAATAGAGTAGAAGAGAGTTGGAGAAATTTTTGCGAAAAAAAAAAGAATATTTATCGTAGACTTGGTTTTGTAAATGGATTAGGAGCTCATCTGCTCCATAGCTTCAAAGATTTCGTCGTTTTATCAAAAAATTTACACACTTTTTTTTGCCCAGGATTAATAGAGTAGAAGAAAGTTGGAGAAATTTTTGCGAAAAAAAAAAGGAGAATATTTATTGTGCGTGTACGTACAACTTGGACACGACTCACACGACAGTTCTATCCACGTGCAATCTCAAAAAAGCTGAAAATTAAACTACATACGATTTACCAATTACATCGATTTATTCTAACATTTTTGAATCCAATACGTTCGCTATAAATAAATATTCAACTACGTTTAATCATCGCAATGATAATCATATTAAATATTTAATCATAATTAACACTAGAACTCCCACACCAGTCAAATTGATTGGTTTTACAATTTTATTTTAAAATTCGTATTTCACGTTATATTTTTTTCCCGCAATGATGTAATGACTTTCGCAACGATAACTAAAAGAATAATATAATGAATTTTATTTTGTTTTTTATGTATTCAAACTGAAAATAATCTTGTATCAAGGCTACTTATACCAATACCAGTTAAAATGAGTGGTACTTGTCAAAGTGCAAAAGGGTCTTGCAATCTGTTTATCGAACCCCAATTAACCAGTTTCCTCGTTTTGTACAACTTCCCACACGTTTTGAAAATTTTTATTGCGTATCATTCGATATGATGATATCAGTTATCAGGAAAATTCCGGATCGATCGCTAGATCGCTGGATGCTAACACTAGAAATGCCGTACCAGTCAAAATGACTGGTTCTACAATTTTATAAATCTGTCAACCCTTGTTTAGGGATCCCAGATGGATTAATAATACCAAAAATGTACTACATAACATGGAATTGCTTCTGTAAGAAAGTAATAAATCAATAAATATAAAAATATGCTATTATTACATATTTTTTAAAGTCCAGTCATTTTGACTGGTTTTTGGTAGAAATAGCTTCGTGTTAACCATCGATAGTTCTAGTGTTAAATACATAATCCTAAATACAGTGTTTCTGCCCTGCCACGAGGAAAGTCTGCAATTTGAACTACAGAATAACAAGTGATACTTTTATATCAAATAGTCGTAATATTCGTTTTTTCTGCTGCTTCTCTGTTACTGTCATTAAATGATTGAAATACAAGCGTAAGTTCCTGTAATATTTTTTGGAAATGTATCAAAGTCGAACAAGCTCATTGCACAGCTGACTATTTTATGTCGAAACTCGGTAGACTATGCAAAGTCACTTCCTTCGTCGTAAATTACATCATAGACGATTTTTCGTCTTATGATTTCAATATGCGTTTCCTGACGTGCTTTCGATGAGGGATATTCGTATATGGAAATGCGCGGTCTGATAAAATGAAATAAATTTTAAGCAGCAACAAGAAGCAGAAAAAGAAATAGTAAGCCAGTTATGCGCGGCTGTTAACGGCTAATTAATTCTGAATTATACGGGCGCGTAATAAATCATCTACATATTTTATTTATAAGATGTCGGGTTGGCATAGGCAAATCGATCCTCTTGAAACCTACTGATCATTTGCGATGCAAATAAGTATTTCCATTAGTTATGTATATTGACAAAGACAAAGTAATAGAATTTAAATAGAAAACTAAAACTCGTTAAACGCGCCATACCAATTGCTATTATTAATCGTGGTGTCATATCTACGTAATTTGTCATAGGATGAGCCTTTTTAAGGAGAAATATCCTTAATCTGATATAGAAAATATTAAAGCCAATAGAATTTTATATTTTTAATAGTTCGCAGCATTTAACATTGATCAACGTGAAAGCTCGCGTTAAAATACCAGTACGACGATAAAAATGAATTACAGAATTACAGAAAATGTTCGAAGTAAATTGTACTTATTTAGAACGTGAGATTCATAAATTAAGTTCATTCAAATTTGCTATCGCAAAAATAAAAGAAAGAGAACATTGATCGTTCGAGAAACAATAATTTTGTAAATGTAATATCCAGATATTGTGCGACGTAAAATAAAACAAAAACATATTTCTGTGTTTTATTTAAACATTCACAACCTTCGTTGTGTCTCTCTATTTTTCGATATTTCTTATACTTTTCATAATTTTCAATTGCTATTGCTATTATATCGATAACGTCTTTTATTACTAACAGCTCCTTACTTGTAATTATTACCTGTAATTAAATAAAATAAGACCACGGATATTTATATATTTATAGAGAATTCGAAAATGTAAAAATACACAGAGTGCACCCGATAATCAAAACTATATAAAATATTGTGAGATCACAGCTTATACTGTTCAAGAACGAATCTCTGTTCAAATTTCGCTGCTTCTGCTGCATTTATAAAAATATGAATTTTCGTCAACGTTCACGATCTGCACCAAACGTTTAAAATGTTATCCTTTGATAACAAGGTAAACTATAGTGGGATCAATTTACTATCAGGTTTTAGCAGAAAAGAGGGCTTCTGGCAGAAGGTTAAGCTCGCGTGGATCGGGAAACGAATGAAGGATTAAAAAGGAATTACGTGGCCGTATCCGTTCAAGACGTATCGATCGCATTGAAACGAAAAAACGGCCGGCAGCATGTAGCCAGCGTCGCTTTGTTGTGACTTGTAACAGCATTGCGTAATAAGGATCGAGAATTCGTAGCTAAAAAAGAATCCTCGTTTCTGTATAATTTCCACCGGCTAATGTTTGTCGATCGTACGAACAATCTTCGATTGTTCTTTAGTAAGAAGCCTACCGTTTATTCGTCGTCCGTGTAACTCGATCGACGCAGTAATTTCCTTCGAATCGATCAGTCGCAATGACTTGGCCGTTCAAACATCGACTACCAGCTCAGCCTAGAAACAAGGCTTCTTATTCGACATAACTAATCGAATTCCGCGAATGCGACAGAGGCTTCCGTCAGATCACCGGAGAATGCCGAGCTTGGAATGGTAAACGTTTGCATTATGCTATATAACGCGTGTTTCCTAGTTCCTGCGTGTTTGTCCATTTCGCAAAAACCGTCTCTCTGTTCAGACGTTGATTAACCCTCGATATTGACGTCTAGGCGTCTGCTAAAATTAACTTCACCTGCGGAGTAATCGTCTCTGGATGAAATTGAAATTTTTATTTTATTGTCTGAATGTAGAGAGGAACTTTGCAAGCTCCGAAGCTTAATTATTAATTATATTACTATATTTAGTTAAAATTGTTTTATTCGATTGTAACGAAAACGATATATCATTAACACGTTGACTGCCATGGGGGTCACCGGTGACCGGCACTCGATTTGGCTATAGCGCCGTGAGGGCCACCGGTGACCGGCGACGCAGCAAATATTAAAAGTACATAGCACGATTGTTTGAAAAAAGTACAATCGTAATAATTGTCTACAACGCCGTGGGGGTCACCGGTGGTCCTCGCCACGAAAAATGCTTCAAGCATGATTTTATAACTCATTTTATTTGCTGCGAATAATATTTCAACGTAATATGCATCGCATAATGAAAAGTTCACGTCGGCGCCTTGGGCAAACCATGGAAAGTTCGTCTGGCAGTCAACGTGTTAAATGAAATAGTTATATCGAAAAATTGAGGCAGAGAAGGTGGAAAGGGAGGAGAATTGAATTGAGAAAACAGAGAGTAATTTAAGATACAGATGAACAATACCGTGAATAATTATAAACTGAAGCCTATTTTTAGATTTTTCGCGATATCAAAACCAAGTTTGAGGAAATCGTTTATACAACTCGGTATTATAACATAAAGCAAAACTGAGAATACAACAAACAAAAATTCTCTTCTTCCGAGGTCTGGCAGAAATGAAATCTCTAAAAATTATTCTCTTTGGCTGTGAAGGAGTATAAACTCAACGTTAATTTTATTACGTTTTCGTTCAATATTTAGTGGATTTTTCTCTATTTCTGATTGCTTCTACTAATCCGTTAGGTACACTATCCACTAACCTATTTAAAGTTTCCTTTCGAATATCCGCCCACGCGGGTTTTATTCTTTTTTCAAGCTCCACAATACTTTTTTTTAATAGCTGCCTTCTTCTGATCGTGAAATTTTCTCGCTAGAATTGCCCACAGATGCTCGATCGGGTTCAGATCAGCACTCAATGCTGGTCATCGTAATAATTCTATCGCGAAATTGTGAAACCATTTTGCTGTAGTTGCGGTTGTACGTATAGGAGCATCGTCTCGTTGAAAAACCGTCCCTTTGTCTTCTATTTCCGTTACGAGAGTTCTATAGCGTTCAATTTATCTTTTGCGAGAACAACTTCATTTAACATATCCAGTCAAGATCAGTAGTTTCTCGAAAATATCGAAAAAATAACATAGTAAGCGTGTTTGAGTCTGCGATTATTCCCAACACTGTACATAGGTAGATATTATTGTTAAGATTTATTTATTATGTATGTGTCTTTGGTTATGTGTAAGTTTATGTCTATTTTTTTAGTTGCTTACGTGCAGGCTGCAAGGTTATTTTTCTATTGTATCTGGTAGCATAAATAATTCTATTCTGTTCTAACTGAAACAATTTTTATAAAACGTCGGTTTAATAAATAGGAATATTTCGCAAATTTACTAATACCACAGCGTTGGTATATAATCTGAGAAAATGTGGCAAGTACATTTTTGAAGATTTTATAGCTTCCATGCCACTCGGTGGCTAAAAGAAAGACTTTAATATGAAGTAGATAAACTGCACACGTAATATATAAAGTATAACACACGGAGGGAAGTATCGTACCTTTGTAGTCACATTGTTCTTCAACAGATAAAACAATGCATTCGCAATTTTATAAATTTTGTCGGTGCATTAGTTTCGGTATGCGTTATAGAGAAAATGATAGAAAATTCACTTTCTGTCCCTTTCACGTTGCTCAATGGCTAAAAAGGAGATTTTAACACGTTGACTGCCGGGCGAATTTTCCATGGTTTGCCCAAGGCGCCGACGTGAACTTTTCATTATGCGATGCATATTATGTTGAAATATTATTTGCAGCAAATAAAATGAGTTATAAAATCATGCTTGAAGCATTTTTCGTGGTGAGGGCTACCGGTGACCCCCACGGCGTTGTAGACAATTATTACGATTGTCCTTTTTTCAAACAATCGTGCTATGTACTTTTAATATTTGCTGCGTCGCCGGTCACCGGTGGCCCTCACGGCGCTATAGCCAAATCGAGTGCCGATCACCGGTGACCCCCATGGCAGTCAACGTGTTAATATGCAGATGAATCGCGTAATATACGAAGCGTAACGAACAGAAGCAAGTACACATTGTACTTTAACACCCAGTTCTTTCATAATCACATTTTCCTGCAAGAGTTACATCAATGCACTCGTAAGTCATCAGATTGAATTCTGTTTGAGAAACAGAATTTGTTGTAGAGCTTCTGCTTAATTTTATGAGTTGCAGTATAGAAATGTTCTAAGGTAAACATCGATATTACACGAGATGCTTCACCTTGCAATACCGACAATCGACAGATATCTCACAGAAAGCAAAGTTGCGTTCGTTTTTTCTATTTGTTGACAAAGTGGAGAAAATATATTTACAATTGAAACCATCCACTTTTTACCTTGCGCTCGTTAAAAAGGCATGAGAATTGAATGAAACGTGTAGACGTTACATTGCACATTAACATACACAGTTTACGTAACGAGCAAACTTGACACGACACGTCGAGAAAGAGTAGAATTATACTTCCTTACGTTCGTTTCATGATGTAATGACAATATGGCTTCGAGGAAGACTGCTATCCGTGTTATGTGTGCCCCACAGCTATTACTTAACCTCAAGTTTAGCTTAATCTGGAGTTTACGAACTAACTTCGTCGGATTAATATACCGATCATGTAGCATGATAATGATCAAATATTGCGAACAGGTAATTAGTTATCTGAAGATATTAGGCTTACCTTTAAGAAATGTATATAACAAACGAATAAAACGTTAACTTTTGAATAGTAACAATGGAACTGAAAAACATTTAAAAATATATATATATATGTAAATTCTACAGAATCCAAACTACGCGCCAACCGACATTTTCTACTTTTCTTTCGTTTTACCGGCAGTCATTTGCTGAATAGAATGGATCACGAGAGAAGAACGGTAATTTAGGACTTAGAAAATCGATTCTCGATTTTCCAGGTAAAATTTGTAGTAGATTTGTTATTAACTGTTATTGTATTTAATTTAATTATTCCCGAAATAAACTCGATTTTCCCTAAGGATTTACATTATTAGATATATATATATTTTATATATTTTTTTGCTTTTTTACAATATATAATTTATTATATATGTCAGGTTGGCGTTAGACTTAGGGGCGTGTAACGTATCTTCATTAGGACAAGCCATCGTTGTTGTTCAATGGAGATTATATTTACAATTATATGTACAAATATTGATTTAACAGAGTTTGGCAATTATGCGTGGTGATTAGACAATCTAGATGTTAAAGACAATGTTCTTAGGTTCAATAACGAATCCACGGTCAACGGGCAAAACTCTTTGTTCAATAGAATATATTTTGAAATACAAAGTGACGTTAGCTGTGTCGCTCGGTTTCTTTCTGACTGACAAGACGATGTGAGCAAACTCTCCAAGGTGATCACAAGAATAAAAGACTGATACGATCGCATGTGTCAATTGCATATTGGCCGGGGATATCAACAAAATTCCAGGCGCCGTTACTAGGCAGACCCGCGTAGAGCCGACATTGCTCCTGTCCGGGGCTTGTTTGTTAATACAGCGTGTGTCCCTCAATATTGGTACTTCTTCTGTTAGGTAAAAACGTTCATCCCGTGACCGTGGCTACGTTCGGCGACCAGTTGTGTCACCTCGAACCCAAGCCCACTGTCACAAATCTCGGGCAAACATAATCAGATCGTATCACAACAACTACTTCTAAGTTCTATTATTTAAGTACAGCTATAATAAATAGTTCAGACCAAAGTATTGGGGATCTTCCCAAAGTTCCAAAAGAATGGCCCGATGTCTCTACATCTCCGACATTATATATATATATATATATATATATATATATATATATATAATGTTCAATTTTTATATATTATATAATGTTCAATTTATATAATGTTCAATTTTTAATGTTCAATAATAATAATTCTATAATAATAATCAATAATGTTTTAACGTTAACAGTTCAACAAAAGATAAGAAAACACGTTTTCAGTTTGCTAATGTGCAACGAAATATATTTTTAAGCTGTATCTTCTTTTATTAAAATTACCTATGAAATCTAAATAGCCATAATTACCAAATATTGAAGCACGCGTTACCGATATCAATATAATAATCGAACTGAATAGGATGTGATTATTCATGAAACATTTATGCATCCAAGATAGATCAGTAAGAAAAGTAGAAAGTGAAATTTCATGAATACTAATTCAATTGATCGCTTATTTCAAAAATTCTTTTTTAATAATACCATTAAGAATTTTTATCGAAAGAATCCTATAGAAATTAGGGAAAATATAAAAAGCTTCCAAGAATCATATTTCCCATCGAGGAAGGAATAATAATAATAATAATAAGAAGAAGAAGAGGAAAACAGAAGCGGATGTAAAAGTAAAAATACATAATTCAACAGAACGAAAAAGAATATGTTTTCTTGCTTATCTGCTCTTTTAAATCATCCTTATTGGTATTATGCACAGTAGTCCATGTAAGCGTAAACGTATCATATCCTCTTCCTTACTATAATCAAGAAACACTTTGGAAGAGAAAGATGAATAATTCCAAAGAATATCATATCTGCAAGATCACAAATTTTTTGCGGGTGCAGCACAATGCACAACGCGTGTGCATTTGAGAATTGCAGTATTTTCCTCGTATTGTTTTACGTAAGCGATGATCGAGGTAAAGCGATCGAGAAATAATTAGTTCGCGAAGTACTTCAAGTAAATATCATCGTTTAAAGAGATTTGAATTGCGAAATATTTTCTGCTTACAGCTGTATCTGATCCTATCTGTCCTTTTAAATCTTCTATAAAATCTCTAGGCCGCAGATGTATCTTATTTTTTCATTAATTTTATTATTTCATTAATTTTACACGAGATTAAAGAGAGACGTAATCTGACATACTTCAAAATAAACGTTTCCACGTAAAAAGAAAAATACTCCTGTTATCAATACGCGATGCTTTCCTCTCCATTTGTTTTCATGAAAGAAGCATTTATTTCCTGCAATACGCGTTTCTCTGTCTACGATAGAAAGCTGCAGAACACCAAATGAAAAAGACGTTGAATAATAAATCTCGGTTTACGCGAGAGAGCATGTAATCAAGCTTGCACGCACGTATAGAATTATAATCCGAAATGTATTAGAAACCGACATCCATTCGAAAGTTGCTAGACGTTAGAATTACTCGTTCTGAATTTTCACTGCATACATTAGACTGGCTGGCAACTGATTTACGAGGGTCTCGTCAGGCTGGCGTATATCGAAAATTAAATTTTCCACGCCCCGATATCTTGCAAAGAATTTTCTGGCGCCGTTATCTTCATCGAGGAGGAAAATCGCGCCATTATCTGCTTCGATATACATAGGGTTCGTCAGCTACTTTTATTCCCACCACTTTCCCACGAGTAATAAATTTATAAACAAGATAGAAGCTTCACGACAGACCGAGCAATTTTTCTAATGTTCCGTGTGCTTTTTGCGAAATGGAAAAAAACATGAATATTTTTTAACTGTCAGCAATTTTCTTTGCGTTCTATGAAAACGATTAGTAAGATAAATTCAATGACTTGCAATGTATTATAATGGGATTATTAAAACACAAAGTATATAAAATACAAAATAATAGAAAAATTACATGAGCACTTTGCAACGTCAATAACATTATTATAAGATACGATTACTTTAACTGTTTGAAAGATTCTATAGTTTTGGTCTCTGAATTCGCTAAAAACCCGAGGAAATTTTTCGTTTTTATATTTTAATGACACTATCCTGTCGTAGTTTATTATACATTATAATACATTGTAATATATTATTTATTTATATTATGTAACATTGATATATATCTCTTTATAATTATTATGTTGAAGGTATGACAGCGATCAATTTAAAAACGCTTAAGTATCATTTACAACTTAAAATATCTAATCAGAACATCGTATCTTTATGTTTTCTATTTTTCTCACAAATCTGTCATTTACGAATAAACGCTAAGTACTAACAGCTTAACTGTTTATGAGACGTACAGCATAAAAAATGCTGGCGGAAGTTGGTGCAATTTCCTGAGATGATTTTCTTGTTTCAAGATTCCAGGAAAAGTTCATTTCCGCGTAAAAATCAGATACGTCTTGAGCTGCAATCTGTTTCACAATCGTACGCGTTGCGAGTTGTGCTTTCCGAACTCGAGCCACGAGAAAAGTTTGCATGAATGACTATTTACGTCCAATATAACACGTACGAAAATATACACAGTAACGATAAAACTTTATTACACTCTTTTGAAGTGGGTGCAGTGTGTTAAAGCAAGAAAAACAAATGTCACTTTTATCTGAAAATGTTACATTCTCTTTCCCTTCTGAAAACAAACTTCGCTACTATTGCAAACGTTCAAAGAAAAAGAAACGAAGTTCAGCAAGCAAGTTATTAAAGTAAACCAAAGGCTGGGAAAAAAATTTGCGTAGTGAACTTTTACATACCAGCACACACGTACATGGTACATTTATATAAAATGTAAGAACAAATACTCGTACAAACCTGAACTCTTTCCACGATTTTAAAATTTAAGAAGAACGAAACGTTCGAAGACGTTAAATATAATATAACTAAATAAAATAGATATAATATAACGAAAAATTATTAGATATAATAATTCTTTTAACAATTATTTTATTTTATTTATTTCTTGTTGAAGAAACCAAGCTTATGCCTCTATGAATTACTCTTTAAAAAGTGACTGTAACTAACAAAAAAAAAAGCAGAATATCGCTGTCCACCCACGTTTAAATAAACTGGTTGTCGTGTTTCTCTCCCACTCACACCACAATCCGTGCATGAAGCAACATTTACAATACATATAATTCAATTTTTGCAACCACATACACATACATACTGGTCACAGTAATCCAACGTTATACCTTAAATTAAATACATAAAAAAAATACTTTATACTTCTGATTTCAGGGATTCGGTAATTTTCAGTAATCCAACGTTATACCTTAAATTGAATATATAAAAAAATAATTTATACTTCTGATTTCAGAGATTCAGTAATTTTCAGAGAAATTGGAAACGCAGCTTTTTGAGGAGAATGAAATATAAAGTTGCAGCTCCTACGTGTTTGGTTGAACATCCTGGCTCCTAACCCATAGCTTGTGCTCACGTTTAATTCTCTCGAAACAAGTTAATCTTTGATCATTTCTTAAAACAGAATGTCGAGAATCATAATAGACACAATGTTAATCTAACCATAGTTCTCTGAAGACGCGCTCTATAATATGTAGTGTTATGTAACACGAAAACCATTGTGCATCATATCTCATCTTAGACCGCAACAAATTTGCTGCTGTTAGATCATAATTTAATGGCAATTACACCAGCGTAAAAGATTTCAGACTAAAACGCTTTAATTAAACATTACGATTGTTAACATTTTCAAAACAGGCTAATCTTGCCGAAAAATTATGACGCTATAATTATAACTAATTATTATAATCTATAATTTCCACTGAGTCGTTAATAACCTACTATAGCGATTGACGTAATTGTGAACAGTCGGCTAAAAAGTATATTCCCCTTGCTGATGCTGAGATTGATGCATGGAAAAAATATTTTTATTGTACGCGCATAATATTCGCATTTGCGTATTGTATGAATCTACTGTTTATACTAACAGTGATATACGTATATCGATGTATTCGTCGACTTTCTCGTATAATTCGAGAATCATGTGCATCCTGTGCACTTTCTCCAAAATGGAAAGTACCGAGCCACTCTTCGCCACGGTGCAACAATTATTTTGCATTGAATTACGAGTTCAAGATACCGATCCATCGCTTACGCAAGTTTATTACGCTTTTGCATTTGTTTAATCTTCACTATATCGACTGCTTACTGCGCTGAATATTAATGTCGTCAGTAAACAGCAGATTTTTATGCAAACTCGGGTTTCTGAAATAATTTGATAAATAGAGTCTCTGTGGAAAATTGTTCTACCTACGAAATGTTACGCAAACCGCCATGTTTTGCATATTTTATACGTTCTTTTTATATCACGTAGATTTTGCACAATTTTGCGCCTTCAAATTTCCCACAAATGAATAAAAATCCGTCTAGTCATAAGCAATAATTACGAGAAAAAGAACACTAACACGACGACTGCCTACGTACTCGATACATTTTCACGTAAGAAAACAAGCACACTTGTGGCAAAGAAGTTTGAAACGAATGAATTTGGACTTTAAACTGAAATATCTTTTCTGAAAGATAACAGCACGTTTGAAACATCATTTCAAACGATACGAATATAACGACATAATGCACGAAAGAATAATCAAGCAGTCAAAGAAAATCGAATATCGATATGTATTTAAAATAATGTATTCAAAGCAGGAAATTTTATTTGTTCCTATTGAACATCAATAATTTTATCTTCCGTAGAGTTTAATAAGCGCTCGTTGATTCCAGTAAAATTAGATGAGAGCATGAAAGCAATCAAACAAAAGAGGCGATTGCGTGAATTTAACAAATGTTAAAATTTCAATTGAAAGAACATGGAGAGCACGAAACGTAAGAGCAATGCGAAGAAAACAAAGAGACGTTGAAACGCTTGGGTTTCGAGCTCTATGAAAAAACTAACAACGTGAATATTATACTACGAACTGGAGAAGTCACGGCGAAGAAGAAGACGTTGCAACACGGTCATTTGCCCGTGAATGTTCGCTAGACTTCGCTGTTTCCTCTTATCAGAATAAGTTTAAGAAAAGTCTTTGTCTAAGGTTCTTGACGTTTTCGCGATCGATAACACGACAACAGCTTAATATCCTCTTGAAAAGAAAATGTTTCGTTGTTATGCATCCTTATTTTCCTGCTTGTTATCGAAACAATATTCTGTTACTAAGAAACAATCTCGTTGTTATTGCGTATAACCAGCGATGTACTTTTTGATGCATCGATCGATGTAACTCGTTGCGCCTGCAAGAATATTCATTAACACTTTCGCTTCGGGTGCCGCTTATAGGCGGCGCCGGCTAGATGACCTGTGGGTACGGGTGCCGCTTATAGGCGGCGACCACGCGACTGTCACGTAAAATGACAAAAAAATTAAGAAAGAAATTTAAGATGAAAAATAAAAAAAAAAAGAAACTTTATTTTTTTCTAACACTGGGTTTACAATTTACTTCCGAACTCTATGCCTGACTTACAACTCGACCTCCGATCGGATTCGGTTATTTGTCTTTTGTCACCCCTCAATATCCCCATTATCCTTGAGTTTGTTAGGCGTCCGCGACTGTTGTCACGTACACCTTCTTCTCGAACATTCTGCGGGAGAACCGTTGGGATATTGATGGTTCATTAGGCACTTCGCTTCGGCGATATACATTGTAGCCGAGTGCCGCCACATATATATCTCCGATTTTAAAAGTGAGCTACCCCACAATCGGCACCCCATATATCAGGCATACACCAGTGCCACTTGTAGTCAATAATATATTTTCTCGTTACCGGCAGAACATTTTCTGTTGATTTTATTGATATATTGGATTAATCGCTTCTTAAAAGTTACTTATTGTTGAAACAACGTCAAAACATTTCACGCAATATATTTCATATATCCAAACGATCGTATAGTGTTTCATGCGCCTCCGTACAGCGAGAGCACTTAGGCGGACTGGACGGCCGAAGCGAAAGGGTTAAACTATCGATGCTGAGTAAATCGCCAATTCAAAAGATGTTTTAACGTCGTATGCAGTGGCTCACGAAACTATTCGAACGATCCTAGAAACATTTTATGTTCGTATTATACAATTTGTACAACAGATTATACATATTGTAGAATTTTGAAATTTCATTAGCACTGTAACGAGATACGACTATCGAGATTACGTTGGTAAAATCTGAACGAATCTGAAAATGCATATAAAAATTGCGAGATATTTATTGGAAGCATACACTTTGCAAAGATCACCAAAGTGTTTTAACAGCTCATTATTCGTTGTATTAATAAGCCACCATATGTATAGAGACCATCTGGTGCTAATTGTTGTTAATAAATAAATGTTTAAGAACTGTATAAACGAACTTGAATACTATTCAAATTGTATACCAATAAGCAAAATCAATAAGTCTATATATATTCACAATAAATGTCTTGTAACTTCAGTATACATTTTCTGTTCGCTTTCAAATATCCCCTATTATAATCAAGACAGTCGCGTCTCGTTACAGTAATCACGAAATTTGTAAAAAGTTTCATACAACGCATTCGATATATTCGTAAAGTACCTTCGCGAGGAGCCGTATATTAGACGGAATTGTAGCACAGAATCTCACGCTGTTTCTTTAACTACAAGAGCAAACATCTATTAGGTTAAAAGCGTTCAACCGTTTCTTGCTGCTCGGCAAGCGAAACAATCCTAATCGATGCTCGATACGAACGAGTAGTTGTGTCATGTTGGCGTGCAGCTGCTTCGTTTGGTACGAGGACATTTTCACGAAATCGTTAACAACGGTCAAGGATCTGTCGTTCGTCACTTTGTCCCGATATTAGCAGACAATTGGAAGCAGAGTACAATGCTGGCAAATATAGAATATCGATATTATGTAGGTAGTTGAGTGGGTGGAAACAATGAGGAAGATACAAACCAGTGAGCACAGCGCCGACGAGCATGAAGAGAAAGCCGAATGCCGGAAGAGCAATCTGGCAGTTCGCAGCTATTACAACCCCAGCTACCATGAGACCGCCCTCGATCTTCTCCACCCTCAAACGTGATATAGGGGTTGGACATTTTAATTTCGCCCCGAGTCCGCCACTCAGCGCACCCTCCTCAGCCGCCATGGTGCTGGGCCTGGAATAATAGATAAACAACAATGCTTTTAGTCAATTGCACCCGCACAACAGGACGATACTGATTCTCAATGAGTTGATAATAATATTAACGAGTGACAATGGGAACGACGCGCTTTGTCTGCGACGACGATCCGAGCGTTGCCGGATAAAAGAAACACCATGTTCGACAATCATTTGAAATTTAACAGGTTCTCTGACATTTTCACATTTATTTGTTTCGTCTGAAGGAAAATATACTCGGTGGCGATTAATTAACGATTCTTAGGCAATTGGGTGTATTCTATGTTCGATTATCGCCATGGAATCGTATTAGCGTACAAATTGTATTCTATTATTATTTTATTATTTTTATTACTATGTTATTCTATAATATTTTTATATTATTTTATTATTGTTACATATGGTCAGGTTAAAATGCTACAATCATATGTCTTGGAAATATTCTGGAAATTGGAAGGTATCTGTAGAAAAATGAAGTAAGAATTAAATGCAACTTAATACCGTAATATTTAATAATAATAATACCGTAAATATTTATATCAGAATCGTAAAATATACATTTCTTTGGCGAATTAAAATTTCTAGAAAAACACGGAACATGTAAGAGGAGCTGCTTGATTATTGTTATTGATTGTTAAAAAACGCGCATGTTACGAATTTATTTCGATGTTTTGAAAAAATATACGGAATTCTGAAAAAAAAAATAGAAAAATTACAAAGCTATTAAAAGAGCGATCTATAACAAAAATAAAAAAAATTCGCGGAAAAAAAAATTGGGCTCAGCCGGGATTTGAACCCGGGACCTCTCGCACCCAAAGCGAGAATCATACCCCTAGACCACTGAGCCGCTTTGTTTGTTCTTTGCTATACTTTCACCGCAAGCTGAAGCTCGTCCTAAAAAATTCTACCATTTTCCAAATTATTCTTTACACGTGTTACCTACTTACGTCAAAACGATCCAATTACAAGAAAAACATTTACACGTAAATATAAACGTACATATAAAAAAAAAAAAGAAAGGCCTCATCTAAACATAATTTTGATCGTTTCTTCCAACTTTACTTCTGAAAAGATTATGAGGACGATTCTTATGTTTATAGAGAATGTTGTATGCGAAAAATATATTTTTGCAAAAAAGTTGCGAAAATGTGCACGGGCTCAGCCGGGATTCGAACCCGGGACCTCTCGCACCCAAAGCGTGAATCATTCCCCTAGACCACTGAGCCCCCTGGCGGAATACATTTCGGGATATAAAATTCTGACTGAGAAGAATTTTACTTTATAAAATCTCTTTTCCTTGTTAATTCGTTATCAAAATTAAACAATATCATATCCTAAATAGTAAGGACGAGACATTTCAAAAACTGTACTTTGTTAGACTCTTTTACACTGCTATTATTCCAATAAGAATATCTTACGCTTATTACGTATATACATTTCGTATATTCTACGAAATACGTACGTTTCGTACGTATGTAAGTTTCAAGCGA
This sequence comes from Bombus cullumanus, assembly GCA_014737535.1. Taxonomy (NCBI): domain Eukaryota; kingdom Metazoa; phylum Arthropoda; class Insecta; order Hymenoptera; family Apidae; genus Bombus; species Bombus cullumanus. Next base: position 2,372,639 of record JACXIX010000018.1, read on the forward strand.
AGAGTTTGTTACTTTTAACGAGTATAAGTAATACGTACTTTCTATAAGATAGGAAATTACAGGGAAACGATTAATTGTTTGAAAGGAAAATTTTCTTCTAGAAAGAAGACTTCTTCCCTTGAACACATACAAAATGTTTTTAAGGCTTCTTAAAAGCATAAAATTGAAGCTTAAAATTCAATCAAACGCTTCACTCATTTAGAAACGATGCATTACAATGACATTAAAACATCAATTTCTTTATCTATCATTAGATTAACTTATACGGTACAGTATACTATATATTCTATTAGAAGAATTAATCGGGGAAATTTTTTTCTAATTTAACACGCTCATTAACTATAGAACTTAATTTCGATAAGACGTATCTATAATTAGAAATATTTCGCAGCAGTTTTCTAAGTTTAGCAACTAATTAACACAATGCCCATCTTCTGCTATCTATAATATCTTATTTCCAGGTACTTTGAGTAATGAACATTTCATATAGATGAAAGCGTACGGATCGATAATATTAGAATATCAACGATCATTAATTTCTCGATGCTCTAACAATTAACATTAAGTAGTTTGCATACTGCAGTTTTTATTATATTCGTTTACAATTAGAAGAATTGTATGTCACCAAAGAACATCCTTCCTAATTTTCTTCCTCAAATTATTTATGTATATTATTATTATTTATATTATTAGTATTTAATATTGTGTACAAATTAAAAGAACACAATATCTGTGGCGGATCGGTAACAACAGGACGCTGACAGGTCGAGGGCAGTCAATTACCAAAATAGTATTATCCTCTCCACCGGTAGGGGAAGCCGCTCACAGGGAGACGTCGCAAGAGAGGGTAGAAGATCCCAGCTTTAGATACAATGCCGCCAAAAAGGGAGATCTTGGTTACATATCCTAGTATAAGTATACCAATGTCTTTCCTCTCTTCTTCCATTATGTCTAAGGTAAAAGTCTGCTAGGTAAGCCTTACTGATGAGAGTCCTATGCTATTCCTCTCTTCTTTTCCTTTATTTGTCTGCCCGACATCATCCACATCCTATCCCTGCTTTCACAAATTGTTGTTATGTTTTTAATTACATTTTCAGCAGCTGTTTGTGAAACCAACATATGGGCAAAATGGAAGATGGATTGATTGACAGAAAGGAAGCGGAGGACTTTCGCGACATTCTCAAGTCCCTTGAGCGGCCTTTTAGGAGAGAGAACAACGACTCAACAAATAGTTCCTATGCCTGAAACGAACAGTATTCACGAGCATTTAAGGGAAAGCGGATCCACACCTCCTTTTCTTCTTTTTACGGATGGCATTTTCACCCAGCGGTTATCTCACCACATCTCAGCTGTCAAGTGCCGCCACAGTACTCCTTTACCAGTGATAACGTTTTTCTTCTATGTACGGTAAAGCGCCAGCCGTTTTGTTGTCAAACTTGTCACCAATTTGAGGTGTATAGGTCCTGATAGGTGCGGAAGCCTAGTGCTGGCTGGGTGTGTGGAGGCCGTGATAGGTTCTGCTGCGGATGTAGAGAGATGTCGCTGATGGGGTACTGCTGTTTTTCTTCCATTTTTGATGCATACAAGAAAAGCCAGAGACTCCGGCCGCCGGGATTCGAACCCGGGTCCCAAACGTTTGTAGCCTAAGGCGCTAACCACTACACTGACGTTGTCCGGTGGTCACCAATTTATAGCGGACCCACATCTCTTCTTCTCTTTACAGATGGCATTTTCACCCAGCGGTTCTCCACATCTCAGCTGTCGTTTGTCATTTGTGCTGTCGAGTGCCACCACATATCGATAACTAACGATAACCGTAAGAGGAAACAAATTCTGATTTTTACACACAAATTAACAAATTCGTCTTATTCCCCGTTATGAGTTTATCGACTTTTGTAACTGTCAGACTTTTGAGAGTTGCGCACTTAGTAGATGGAAAGGGGCGATCAATCAGGTAGAAAGATCTCCAGTTAATTATCGCAGAAATACGCGAAGAGGAGCATGTGTTCGTGACGTCGAGGTAACAATGGCAAATCTTGTAAAGTAGTTGAACGTTCATTGGACAGGAGCGCAGTGTTTACGAGGTCGAATAATTGAATCGGCCTGGCGTGCAGTGCAACGTCTGTTAATTCCATGGAGAAGCCAGAGCAGGCGATTAAAACGCATCTCCGTGAAGGAAAGATAATTGGCACAGATGCCCTTTGCAGGCCATCGGGTCGTTAAACGGCGCGTTCTGTCGTTCTTCCTAATTCGGACAGTCGATTCATCACGAAACCGCGAATGTTTATGCGCATTCAAAGGAAATTTAAAATTTCTTCTAGCAAAATTGCACAGATTATACCTTGTACGTTGCATGTGATAAAATTCCATGATAATTTAAATTCGATATATTATTAATTAGTCTTACACGGTTTACAGTTTAGTCTCGCTTATTCGAGTCCCCTTTAACCTAAGCTCCGTGTTATCCGAGGTGATTTGAACTTTATCATAATTTCATTCTTTTCCCGAATTTTAACGCGAGGAGTAGGACAGAGCAAATAGCAAGAGATATTATGAAAGCAGCTAAACGAATTTCCAACCAATTAAATAATGTGTTAAAACTAAGTACGTGTACGAAGTTACATTATCAATATTTTTCTATGATTTTATTCTATGATTTATAAACATAATTGACCTTCCATTATTATCCGAATTTTCGCATCACGTCGGATAATCGAGGCTTTTCTATTTTTATATTACTTTATTTATTATTATTATTATTACTGTAACATTATATTACTGTATTTTCATTGAGTTTTCGGATTAGACGTATTTTTGTCGCTCTGTCGAACATTTTAGTAAACATTCATTTTAGTAATCTCGAACATTCTAAAAGATGTTATTGATTATAATATTAATTACATCATTGGTTTTATATAATAGCGTATTTCGTAGATGGACATATCTGCTCAAAAGTTTTAAGGTATCTCTGATTTTTTTAATAATATTGTAGTATCATGGATGAGGGGCCTGGCGGGTGCCGCGTGAATTATAAACGAGCGGTTACTGAGCATGTATGTAGTGAGGCTAGGACAAAAGACAAGGGGTTGCTAGGGGACAAAGAACGAATTAATAATAGTACGAGTTGAGATGTCAAAGGATGCGGATTGCGTTGATGAGAGTCGAGTCGTTGATTAATTATTTAGTTGTGCTGATTATTATACGTTTGCTGCGATTAGTTCATGTTTAACGAACGTTATTCTCTGTACAATTAACACCTGTTCAATCTACTTATCATTAATAAACTAACTATAGTAGTCACGATACTACAATATTTTGGTACTTGGTGCAGATTATAAATTATAAATTATAAATTATATGCTGTTCTTTACTGAAACTGTTAATATGTCACGCTCTACTTGTTTCTTTATCATATAAAATATGAATTATAGTTATAACATGATTCGTCTATAATTTTTTCCAATTAAGAGAAAATATAATAATTGACCGGGGAAATATCATAACATGCGATACTATGTTTATAAAATATCCCAGGTATAGTACTTGATATAATATTCAGTGGATGAAACGCCGGATAGATTCCATTTAATCAGGTCTATAATAATATAATATATAAGTACCAATTTGCATAAACATTTGCAGTAAATTCGTCATCGTCCTAGTCCTAACCCATAGAATAATACACTTGAAAAGGCCTTCGGATTTTTAATTAATTCGTTTCAATTAACCGGTTCCAAGAATATTTGATAAATTTCATCGGATAGATGTGACGTAAGACTATACCCAACATGGAATTTCGTCGAGGCGAAACTATTCTCAGCTGATGTTTAGTGGTGAAACATGGAAACATTGCGACTGTGAGTTGGAAATCTATTTCGTAATTTACGATAGGAATATTTGCTGTCTAATTATAACGGAGATTTCTATTATCTAAATACATTTAACGTGAAATATCCTCGACGCGTAGTAAATTCTGTAGTTCATGGATTAATTTAATCGGTGAACCACGGGTTAAGGTATTTCGTGATTAAGGAATTTGGGTGTTGTACAACTTTGATATTCAAATGTAAATATTCAAATGAAGATATTCAAATGTAGTTTCGTCATTCAGATGCACCATCAAACTTTCTGGTATAAATAGTCCAAGTTAAGTAACGCGACAAAGATTAATAGATTACGATACAATTTTCGTGTTTCGTTACCCAAAATCGAAAAGAACATTCTTTTGCATCTATACGTACAATATTATGTACTGTTAATAGCATTCTTTAATAGCACGGAAAATATGTTCTTTACTCCTCCTGTATTTCCATAATATTGCATAAAATAACACAGATATCAATCAGAGTATTAAATCTAATCCTAATTAACAATGTAATGTAATAAACTAATCCCAATTAATTCTAATAATATGAAACAAATCTTATAAAAATTCACTGAATTATTAAAATTATTGCAAACTACCATATTCAACGAATATTACGTGCAAAGATATAAATTATAAAACTAAATTGTGAAATTCTTTAGCGCTTTATCCCCAAAAAAATGTCCATCTTTTTCATTCGCTTTACGTAGAATTTCATGGTAAAAGAGGTCAGACATAAAGGATAGCCCTGATCTGTAGAAGCATGGACGAACGTACCAAGTTTTACATACTAAAGCTTGCGGCAGTCGTGTTTTACAAGGAAGCCGAAGCTCGCTGTGAAAAACGGTGGGAGGAGCGCAAAGAATGGCGGGTGTCGCGGAAAAAATTCATCTTTCGCCAAGTTTTCCACAGCGTGCTCGAGCGAACCGGTTCTACGACGATCAACAATGTGGCATTCGCTACGAAGAGCTTGAAAAGAGCAGGGGCGTTGGTTTTGCGCGACGGAGTTAAGCTCTCGAGCTTTGAGCTCCCGTCGCCCAATTAACGTCGACCAACCTACCCGCTCTTCATTAAGCAAGCCGACCTCTTGCGTCGCATAATGAAAAGGGTACCTCGTTAAATCCATGTCGATGCACGAAAGAAAATAGGGAAAAAAGAGCGAACGGAAGAAAAGACCGGGGAGAAAAAAATGAAAGTTCTCGCCGATACGCTTGTACACTTAAGGGTAAGTAAATACCATAGTTTTTTGCCGGACAACAATTGTGTGGCTTGCGTGGAAATATTTCTCCCGTTTGTATAATCCTATTCTTCCTTCCTCCATCTAGAAACCACGCGGGAATCCTCCATCCTTTGCTCGGCGTAGAAAAATCCACTTACAAAGGATTTCGTAATTTTATGGTATAACGTGACACGGTGGAAAATATTCAGAATCTGGACTGTATGCTGGGAGATACAAAAGATAGCAGGGTTTGAAGATAGTAGTACGGTAGAAGTTAAAGTATTAACTAATTAAATAGTTAGTTTTTATTTATATATTATAGTGCCAACTAATCACAGCAGTAACAACTACTGTACAAACTAATCACGACACGAGCTGTTCGAATAATTGATGAATTTTATTTTCATATGAGAGAGAGAGAGAGAGAGAATGATATCTTAATTGTTTTAGGAATATTCGTTTTATAGTCAGTTTTGAACACGAATGTTTTTTTTTATTTATTTATTTAAATTTTACAATTTGTCCAGTAGGACATTTGGTAAAATATTATAGTTTAGAGAATAAAAAAAATATAGTATGTGGATGGTTACCCCCAGCGGGGTTCCATCTTCCAGGTTGTTTATTGTATTTCTATTGTGAGGTCTGCGGGATGCTTCTTCTTCGGTCTTCTTTCTATTATGGTTTTATTCGTTTCAGCAACCAGCTGGTTTGGGTGTGTTACAAGTTTTTCTTTATACTTTTTTGCATATCTGGCGATTTCCTCTTTGACTGTTGGAATTTTTAAATCTTTTCGTAAGTCTTCATTTCTGACGTACCATGGAGCGTTAACTATTGTCCTTAAAGTGAACACGAATGTAATACGACTTCTGGTTTACCAATCATTGATTATATTAATAGCAAGGAATTATGCTTAAATTTTCCATTAATCGATATGTCGATAATTAATCATTTCGTTGATCTATTATTTAATAATCGATAAATAATACGATTTATTGTGTATGTATTTCTTCAGTTTACGATATATAAAGAATTTCATGTTTACATTTGCACGGGAAATGTTAGTTAGGAGAAAAGAAATACAAATGGAAGTGAACATAAATGCTCTGTCCTAAATAAACATAGTAAAATATTTATGTGGTAGTAGACAAGACAAATTCATATGATTTTATGGATCGCTGTTCTTTATTTTACTGCACGCACGTGTTAAGATCGAATATTAAAAATTGTGAAGAAGCGAAATTTGTCTCGTAAGTCCGCACGACCACACAACATGTTCTGACATCGTGGAAATACCATTACGCGTTGTGGACGTTTCCCTTTACATCCATAACGTGATGTGACACTGTGAGACTTTCAACTTATTTCTCTTCAGTTAACGCGCGATCGAGCTAAGGATTGGTACTTTCTACGTGTTAATCTGCTAACATCGAGGTGAATCGAACAAACTCGAAAGTAGACGACAACGCATCGATAAAAACTGCAAGCAATACAATCGATATATATATATATATATTTTTTTTTATTTTATTGATATTTTATTAATATTAGATCGTCCGAAAAATGTCTTTCTTTTACAGACACGTCTTTTACAGACGCATTTTTATACAAACACGAAACCTAATCTGTTGAACGTTGTAATCTTTATTTTGATAGAACAAAAAATGGATCATACGTAATTCAATAAAATAATATAAAACGGAAAATGTTGTGCATCCATTATTTCCTTATAAAACGAAAGAAACTTTTCGGACGACCTAGTATAATATAATGTAGATCTAATTAAATGCAATAGAAAAGATCATTTATCATTACAGCAGCTGTTACAATAATATTTAGAACCATATTGCTTGAAGCACCTTTGCAAAGTTTGCAAATTTTGCAGTTTATTATATATTTATTATATATTTTATTATATATTTATATAAATAATATTAAATATATTTGTCAGTGGTCAAAATAATATAAATATGGTTTGTTCATAAAACAAAATTGTAAAAGTACAAAAATATTATTCAAGTTTTTAGCGAATAAATCATCAAAATTCTACGATGAATATTGACAACGGGCCAGTAATTACGTTCTTAAGCATCTAACGTTAATATCTTATGCAAAATAACGTTTACCGATGCCATTTTCAAAAGGCACGCACGCAAAGGATATTTCCCGAGAGATTTATCTGAATTTTAAAAATCAAAGCCATTAAGCAAATACAATTTTCGCAAAACTTCGGAGTAAAATTAACGAGCGAAATATATATTTTAAAAGAATTCGGTATAAAAAGCATACTCGTTTTCTGGACCATTTTATATATAATGTTTATTAACAAAATATATATTTTAAAAGGATACATTTAGAAGGAATTTCTGTGATCCCGCCAATTATTACATCGCTTGTGAAAATTTATTGTAAATGCCATTTATCATTCATTCGGATTCCCTTCTTTTTACTGACATTTCATTAAAACTTGCCTATCGTTTCATACAGATGAAATAACAAATACTCTATATACTTCGGTATAAAAAATATACCCATTTTCTGGACTATTTTATGAATAATGTTTATTAAATTATATAATTATTATTTAATTATAAAATATAATTAAAATATAATTAAAGATAAATTAAAAATAATTAAATTTATTAAATTATATAATTATGCATTCAGTTATTCTAAATTAACAAGGTATCAAAAATATACTAATTAAATATTCTTTACAAGAAGGTGGTTTCTTTAAATAATATTTCAACAATGATAACAGTGTTGAAACTGTACTCTTTGTTTAAAATTGATTGCTTATTTTCGAACATATGCTTCTTAAATTTATTGTTATTATTAATTACTTGTTTCTTCGTTACTTGTGCATTTTACAACTACTCTCTGTTAAAAATATATTTGTATAATACTTAGAATACAATTGGATAGAAATTATTGTACATGAAATATACGAAGCAACAAATATGAACTAGTGCAGACTACAGATTCGAAAGATTTCAATTCTTACGAAATTCTCAGAAGGAAAAGGAGAAACGGAACAAATAAATTTTAATAGATTAATTAAATCGAACGAATCGCATTGTTTCCCACGTTATTAAGCAAAGAATAAAACAGGTATCCATTGTTAATGTCTCCCTTGCCAGTATTTATGTTTCATGATCCAGAAAGATTAACAACAGATGTTGAAACTTTCGAAAGTGAACAGAAATAAATCACTTTCACGTAAAAATACCAAACTAATCTCTACAAATGTACACGTTTCTTCCAAAGGCAGCGCGTTAATCGCCATTTTTCGTAGCAAACTCAGATGGATATGCGATCTTAAGAGAACCTCATTAATCAAGTTGCGATATAAGCGCTTCACAAAAACTTGTACTCAATACACAATATACCTACTACGTGTTATAATATCTGTTTTTTATCTTCTTCGATAACAAGGAGATCCTCGAAACCAGAACTCACGAAACGTTCGCGAGTTACGAAAACTACCGACTACAATACAAAATTAATTGATTGGTTTAAAAGATATTTTAACTAAAGGCGAGGAAAAATATATGTAACAAGATATTCTTATACGTTCGTTTCTTTCTTCATTTTTTTTTTTTTTTTCTAGAGAAAAGAGGGATGCATCGGTTGGTTTATGGAAAAATTTGCAGCTACATTTAAAAATATAGAACTATCCTTAAAACCTTCGAAAACTATTTTCGCTATTTCCCAAGTGCACGCGCATGATCTGTCACGCACTGTTCCAAACCATTTACATTTTTCCTAATGAAATTAAGGATCTTGGTGTAAAAGCTGGGCAAGAGCAGGTTTTAAAAAAGGTGCGAAAAATTGAATAAGACTGAATTAAATACGACTCGTTTAAGCAATTAATATTTGGCCTTAGAAAGGCATTGGTACGACGAATGATACAGGAAATAATACTATTACATTTTTTAAAAATATGCCTATCTCCTCCGACATTTCGACTTGTCTGGTCCTTGCACGAAAATGCCGGGTACTTGAAATGTAATATTTTTTCACATCTTTATTTTTCCTCCACTTCCTTTCGTGCTCTACAAACAGTTCCTTGGATAAACCACTGATCGTCTTTCGTTGGCACATGTTTACTTCCCGATGACCGATACGATTATTGTTCGTCCGAAAACATGTCGAATCGACAGGAAGAAAGACACGCAATTAACAGAACAGTTTACCAGAACAGACATTTACAGAACAGAACAGACGCAATTAACAGAACATTCCGACCACGTTGGCTGACAGATTAACGCTATATTAGCGCCACCATTGCGATATTTTAGAATAAAAGCTGGACAAGTTCTGGACATGGCCGGTTCTTCTTCCCAAAGATCATATTGGATAAGCCGAAAAATTGTTATGAACGTATTAAACTTGTCTGATTTTTGCATAGATCGCTCGGCAATGTATAAAAATACACAAAGTTTGAACAAGTACGATTTTTCCAAAAAGTGGACTTGCCCGATCTTTGTACTTCAATTCTTCTCTAACTTGCAATATTTCAGAGCACTTTAAATATACATAACACAACCAATGATAAATCGTATTAGCGCCACAAGTAATAAATTTATATAAAGAAAATACGTAGATATTATTATATTATTTATATTCGATCGATTGATATATCGCTATATATCTATATGATATGATACCGATATATTTCTATACTTGAAATTACATTTCTCGCTCGTTAGAAGCATCATCGTTGCATCATCGCTCAATTACGTAAGCTCTCAAAGATTAGCAATTGATCTAAAAACTTTATTCACGCGGGATAACAGAGGAGAATTTGAAACGTAGAGACATTCACCTAACTACGAACGATCGTGAGAATTTCGGATACGTTACGTAATACTGCGATACAGCTGAGAGATGATCAACGGAGGCGCACGATTTTCTCCGCGTTAGCGACGCTTTCGTTTCCAAAGGAATCTCGCACGAGCGAAAGAAAGATAGAAACAAAAGTTTGAATCGTCGCGCGTACCAATGAATGAGGATCTCCGTTAGATAAATTGCGATCGGCGTGACCTCATTCTAAAGATCTCGATGAGATAACCCGTGTACCCTCGACTCTTGGCTCGCTCTTTGCCCCATTTATCGGGTGTGTAGGTCATCAGGGACGAAGAGGAACGACGAAGATAACAAATTGATGCAACAAGAACGAGTACCACTTATTCTCGGTACCGTCGCTATAAATAAGATTCGACAATGATGACTTAATTTGTCGAAATTATGATCGTGCTTAGCCGAATCGTCGCTGTTTCTATACGAAATATTATTACATGAGGTGCATGAAAGGGGATATAAAACGCTTTATATACGCTACAGAAACGTACTTAACGAATGGGCCTTCGTAAACCAACCAGATTATCTGGTACTTCAGTGAAAAGGCAAGTATCCATTGAATGCTGAGTTTTAAATGCGTTAGGAATAATCTCGTAAGGTCAAGGTTCAGCATAAGCCAAATTATTGAATGTAGCGACGAACTAAAGTAGCGACGAACGCTTCTCGACGATCACTTTTCGAGCAGTTTGGATATTTATACCACTGATATATATATATATAAAATGTAATAGAATTATTGTTGTATATAAAATGTAAAATTATAAAAAAATAATTGTTAGTTATTATTAGTTGTAACTGACCTCTGCTCGGGGTCTTATATAATTTTTTTTAATAATATGGCTGACGATAATGATGTTTTGTGAACTTCTATTAGCTCGGTAAACGTTCTGCGACCTGTGAAACAGCGCCGGGTATCACGCAGCGAAGTCGTGAAAGCTTGTGACATGACGCACGCCGAAAAGAGAAAGACATTGCTTGGAGGAGAAGGTCGTGTCGTCTAGTTATATCGTGGCAGCGATTATAAACAAAACACGATCGAAGCGAAGAAGGTCGCTCGTGCGAATATCCGCAAATTGTCTACTGTTTGTATTTTTGGTTCCTTTTGGCTCGATCCTCTAACGCTCATGTCGCGAGTGATTCATAATTTAAAATCCTTCTTTAAAGTTAAACATCTGAACCTTACTCGTGAAACGCTCTTTAAAATAATGAAAATGCATTAAAATCCATCCAGTTTCTCAGGAAGCTGGAGAAACTCAAAAGAAGGTTCTGAAGATTAATTCGAACAGACACTTACCAGAATAATGTATAAATAGATATATATATATATAGATAGATTAAATAAAAAAAAGCGAATTTTAAATAAATTTGAATATCCACGTGCGAGTTACTATATAGTTATGTTTAAATTACGCCAGGAAAACTAATTATACTATTTTAGAGTCGAACTGAGATAGAAATAATATTAAACGTTTGATCACAATGTAACACAATTGTTTGGTTACGTAGATAAAACTAAGATTAAAAGAAAAGGAGGTAGTTATATAATTAAAGAACAATATAACAATCGATTTTATTAGGCTGTCCAAAAAGTTTCTTTCGTTTTATAAAGAAATAATAGATGCACAATATTTTATTGAATTTTAATTTTATTGCGCATTATTATTTTATTGAATTATGTGTGATCAATTTTGTAGTAATAGAACAAAATGAATGGATCATACAATATAAAACAAAAAGAAAAAATGCACATTTTACTAAATTTTATTTTTATTATACATTATTATTTTATTGACTTATGTATGATTCATTTTGTAGTAATGGGAAAAAATGAATGGATGATACATAATTCAATAAAATAATAATATGCAATAAGAATACAATTCAATAAAATAATAATATGCAATAGGAATACAATTCAATAAAATGTTATGCATTTTTTGTTTTATGTTATTTTGTTGAATTACATGTGATCCATTTTGTAGTCGCAGAACAAAATGAATGGATTATAAATAACTTAATAAAATAATAACGTGTAATAAAAATAAAATTCAATAAAATATCGTGCATTTTTTTGTTTTATATTATTTTATTAAATTACATATGATCCATTTTGTAGTCACAGAACAAAATGAATGGATTATACATAACTTAATAAAATAATAACATGCAATAAGAATACAATTCAATGAAATAATAATATGCAATAGGAATAAAATATTCAATAAAATATTGTGCATTTTTTGTTTTATATTATTTTATTGAATTACATATGATCCATTTTGTAGTAATAGAACAAAATGAATGGATTATACATAACTTAATAAAATAATAATATGCAATAAGAATACAATTCAATGAAATAATAATATGCAATAGGAATAAAATATTCAATAAAATATTGTGCATTTTTTGTTTTATATTATTTTACTGAATTATGTATGATCCATCTACAAAATAGATCATACATAATTCAATAAAATAATATAAATAAAAAAATGTTGTGCATCTATTATTTCCTTATAAAACGAAAGAAACTTTTGGGACAACCCAATAAGAAAGATATAAGATAAATAAAATCGTAATCGTAATAATACGTAAATCTTTCAATAATGATTATTTGTATATATAAATGTAACCTTACTATTTGTTTTACATTCTACTGATCTATCCAAAATATCTATCTGATATCTCCATACGAATTTCAATGTCGAGGAAATATACCATACATTATACATTATGCGAAGATTGTAAATTTATGGCACGCGTGTTACAATGCCATTTTCAGTGTTTGAGCTGCTTTAAATCATACGAATCATAGGTGTAATTTCCTCGTTATTCTATTCGACTTCTGAACGGAAGGAAAAAGAATATAACGTTATACGTTGATCGCGTACAAATCACATCGTTAATAACATAACTAAGCAAACTTCCACCTGATATGATTACGTAATGAACAAGACACTGTCGTAGATAATATATGCAAAGATAATATACAATAAGAAAACGTACATTACTGCAACGTTTCGAAATTTCTGTTGATAATCATCTTTGACGTGTAATTATATTTTAAATAACTTTGTATAATGCTATTTGTACCTCTCGGAAATCATTTGATTACAATAATGCCATTAGACAAATATATACATTGGTGATCATATAAATGGGGAAAGTCCTTGCTCAATCAAAAATGTCCTGCATAAATTACAAAATGCTTTTTTTCGTGTAACGTCACATGCCAATGGGAACAATGTGGCGTAGAAGTTAAGAGCAATTTCCATTTGTAAATAATTATTAATAATATTAAAAGCTGGTGCCACCGTTAAGTCCAACATCGCCTCTGTATAAAACAATATGAATTTTTCTATAATTTTATAACAATCCTTACTCGTGACAGTAGAAAATATACTTCTATAATAAAAATAAAAAGAACATCTCGAAGAGAGTACATTTTCTGGTTTCCTACAAGTTATCAGGGACAAATAGGAATGGCACCTACGGTGCTTCCAAATTTAAATGAATGGCACATTCAGTTTTCTCTACGACTAAACGGTGACTTTTTCTGATGAACTTTGTCTATATTAGCGCAAAATCTTGGTAGAAAATTTTGTGATTCATTTGATGATTACCGTACGCTTAAGAGCACCATAATAATCAGACGAAATAATCAGAATTTGTGGGAATAATTTTAAATCAGAGAAGTTCCTTTCTCCGTTAAAAAATTTGACTTTTAGCACTTGCAGTGCTGTCTACAAAGAGTCTTTGTTATTCAACTTCTGTAATTTAGCAAGTTGATTATTGCCATAAGTAAAAGTTTGAAAGTCAGTCTATAATTATAACGTTTATATCACAAAGTACAAAGAAAGTATATTTAAATCTATTAAATATATTATATGCGATCGAATAGCAGATAGAAAAGAAAAGAAATTAGATTTTTCACAACGCAGTTAATTGAATTTAAAAGTAAGTGCATCATGCGCACACATACTTGTATATACTCTGGCTACTATACCATGTCTCTGAACTTATTTCCTTGAAGGTTAATAAGGATAATAATACGGCTTACTTTCTGGACAAAGAAAAACCGCGTCTTACATTGAACTCGTGATTCATAAAAATTGCCTTAAGCAATCACATTTCCTATTAACCGAATGATGATGTTTCTCATAACGTAACTATTTTCTTGACAACGTTGACACGTGTTTTCCCAGAGAATAGATCAAAAGAGATCGAGCGCTTTGTCCACGAAAAGAACGAAACGCTGAACTGACACGTGACGGTTCAAGAGACACGGCTAATGTAACTTTCTAGCTCGATTCTTTGTCTTTGAATGAAAAGCGAAGTTTCGTCAGCGTGCTCTTTCATATAGAAAATTACAAGCGAATGATGATCATCTATTCGCAGAACTATTTCATTGTATGAAATAATAATAAAGTAAAACATTAATTTATATTTAATTGATCAACAATTTACTCCAATTCACATCCATATTATGACAATCTATTCTCCAATATCGAAACACATCAACCTTTCTCTATTTACAAGCAACGCGAGTTTGTGTACAGAACAGACATATTTTAACGTTATTCGATACATGAAATCGAAAATGCCACTGTGTTTTGTAGCATTTCGAACAGTTCATTTATAACTTTCATAAACCGTTTTATATATAACAAAATCTAATTTCCTATTCTTCGAAAAATGGTGAAGAAAAATTACAAACAAAAATTGTCTTCTCTCGAAGTTTCCAAGAAGTGAAATTTTCTCCCAAAACTGTGTTTGTGCCTCTGCAAGAATATAAACTCGATGAAAATAAAATTTTGTTACCTTTTCATTCAGCGTTTAATGGATTTTTCTTTATTTTTTATTACTCTGACCCAAGTAATAATCATAAAGGCTCGTTGCTATGTACGCAACGCTGCGTGTAAATATTTCCTAAAAACATGATTGCATGTGAATGTGTAGCCTTCGACTTGTATGGCGTTATAATGGATTAAAGCGTTCGATCACTCTCATGGTTTTATAACGAGATCGTTTGCCAAACTTGGAGGACGACCCTCCAACTTTTTAAGACTCTTGCTTCGTTACAAAGGCTGCGGGACAATTTGTTCCGACCTTCCGACGCTTCCAGGATTATTAATCGCGTCTCTCGCCTCAAAAAACTGGTTCACTTGTGACTTCCACAAAGCTTCTTAACTTTGAAACGACGAGCAGGAAAGTATCGCGCCCTCGAACAGGCAGATGACTTTAATGACTTCGTGAAAGGGAGTTATCACCGGCGCGACAACCCTCATTACGTTTTCTTACGCAAAAGGGTGGAAAACTAATTAACTTGAGTGCAGCTTCTTCGCAAGACTTGTAGCCGGTTAAGAAAATTCGTTGAACTTGGCGGAACAGGGTTACTCGTAGGTCTTCGAACAACGAACGGAATAATTTCCTCGGTGTTCGTAAACTTCTCGAACGGTTCGAATTAAAGCAACGAATAGCGGAAAGTTCCAGCTATTATCGTGGCCGGCAACTTCGGATGAAATTTATCCCAACTTCTTTCCTTCCTCTCATTTCGCGATACCGTAAAGCAGCGAACAGGATATTTCAATGTTCGAGTTTCGTTCTCGTGTGTATGACACGGCAGAAATTCGATATTTCGAAACGATAAAATCGATGTGATATATTTTAAGAAGATACAGCGTCGCTAGAATCGGAAACGTTTCTTGATAAAGCTGCAGCGAAGCCTCGCTAATGCAATTAAGCGAGAAAATGAAGTTTCTTAAGCTGCGCTGCAATAGGAGAATCTGCATTAACCAAGTTTGATTGAAGTATGATTGAGCTTATTGTACAGAGTTTGAATTTCCATGACATTACTTGCATCGCACTTTTTAAATGCGATTTTTAGACAAAATTCTACGTTCTGGCCGGCTAGAAGATTTCTTCCAGGTTGCATTTGAAAATACTGTGGAAAAATGTACAAATTCTCCAATTTGTTGTTCGTAAATCATGATCCATGTTAATAAATCAGAACGTTATTTATATTCTTATAACATCAATTTGATAGAAATTATTAAAGCGAGAAGTTTAACCGAGTTCAAAGCGGCATATTCAAGATTCACCCTTGGAATATTCAATCATTGACCGTACAAAATAATTAATTCTCATCTACTTGCTTTTATGAGTCACAATATCTCTGTCGTACTCAATTTTTGGTTAATTAGAATTCCAAGTATAATCGCCTGAAGCGAAATTATCACTTTCATATCAAAAAGGACAAGGTGAAATTTCCAAAGACCTTCGCAAAACATAATATAGGAAAAATGTTACACTTTACAGAGCAAAGTTAATAAATACAAAAATACAGCATAAATTTTACAATCTCATTTACCACCGCAGAGACGCACCACCGACGAACCTAATAAAGCAATGAAACGATAAAACGTCGAAAAGATAAACAAAGAAACAAGAAAACTACGACGCCGGTAGATCGACGTGACTGAATCAACGTATTATAAAATTATTCCGCTTTCGAGGTAAAACCGCATCCGCTGGCAGCCGGTTACAAAATTCCCGATTCATCGAACGTATTCATCTCTCGGTCACGCGAGTGGCCGCGAAACAAAGGCAACGACAGGTCGAAAGAATACGCGCGCACTAAAACGAATCTAACAATAAGTAAAATGACCTTGCACAAAGAGTCAGCAGCGTGGCAGGTCGACGACCGGTTAGCACGGCTCACAAGATGCAATAAGGAACGCCTTTCTACAGCCTTGACTGCAACCTCCATTACGTTGCTGCCAGCTTCGTCGTCACGTGTAGACGTGCGTCGAATGACGTATCACTGTCGCCGTCCGATATCGTCCACGCATGTATTGGCGCAACAGCCGTTATTGCGTGGGTTAGATATTTTTATAATCAAGCAGCAAGCGTCGGCGATTTATCGGAGCGTCGTGAAGCGGACCGATACGCCCGAATACACTTAGCCTCTGCTAATTTCTACGGAGCAGTGTGCACGCTCGCACGTTTGCCGCGTGCGTTAGCCTCCGATTGATAAGCACCTGCGGCCCCAACTGATTTACATCGATTTTTTCGCCTGTACCTTGTGTTGCGTGTCCCGCAACGACTTTTTTTTAGATAGCCGTTGCGGCGCAGCGATAGCATCGTACAGCCAACGAGTGTTTAGTGATAGTTGAAGCAGTCGACGACCGTTCATAATCAAGTAAAACGCAACAACGCCGAATGTTTTGGAATTAGCAGGCAATTAGCTTTTTTCCTTCGCTTAAACTCGCCGCGCTTTATTTTATTGCCAGCGAACCGTTAGTCGGGCACTCGAACGTCACGCTCACGACCTGTCGCTACATGGTGCGACCGGTACGTACAGATGTTGTACTTTCTCTATCCTGGAAACACGCATTCACCGATTACTTATCCTCTCCACCCTCTGGATATCGAGAAAATGCCAAGTGAGGACTACGAGTGTCCGTCCCCAGCAACTCGTCTAACTTCAACTCCTTTTCTCTATCATCGGTCTGCGATAGAAACTTACTTTACTTTACTCGACAAGTTATTTTTTTTTATTATTCTTATTTAATTTGTACTTTACAATTTGTCCAGCTGGACATTTTTCTAACTTAATTGCTAAATAACATGTGGATGGCTACCTCCAGCGGAATACCATCTTCGAGTTTGACTATTTTATTTCTTTAGTGAGGTCAGTGGAGTGTTTTCTTTTTAGTCTTCTTTCTATGAGAGTTTTGCTCGCTTCAGCAGCCAGCTGGTATACTCGACAAGTAAACGCGCATTGCTTCTATGGATCCACGCGCCTACACTGGCTTTTTCCCAACGGTCCTTACGCTTTGAAGAGATAATCGCAATGAGTTTCACTTGCAGATAATCGAGCGATAATTGGCGCGAGCGATCTCTATACGATAACGATGAATAGATCGCGGATTTGTATGCTTTGATTTATAACGATATTATGATTGATAATGATAGAAACATAGAAACCACTTTAAACCTCTTGTTTTAAAAAGATGATCTCTTGCTACGACATTCAAACAGATTAAATGAAAAAATGTATATCGTAGGTGACCAAAGAGCGAGTGTCCTACATGAAATTCAATATAGACGCATCTTGCCATGGATTGGCCGACTCTTGCCAAGCTCGTTCAATAATATGTCAAATGTATCATTCGAAGATATTTTTATTGTTGAGAATTGTGAATCTTAATTGCCGAAATAAATGTATAGGAACACTTAGGTTACAGTTAGAATTGATATCAAAATAGTTTCAGATTTATTTAATATGCGATTTACAAGATATTCGTCGATACACATTTGCACGCGTCTCAGCGCTCTCTTTGTCTCACCATCTTCTTTACCACATTACCAACGGAACAGTTGTTTTCTTCTGTTTTACGAGACACTGTGCACGCACATACCCCCATACACTCATACTCATATATGTGTGTCACTACTACGCGGCTAATCTAGTGTAGCACAGAAAATTACACATACTCAGTATTTATATATCGTATAATCGCATTAAGATTGAAGCTAATGCTACAGACAATCTAGACTACAGGGATAAACAAGAATTGTCTTTTTCCTGCGATCTTGAATTATAATTAGACTGCGGATTTTCAAGCAAGTTCCTTTCTCACGAGAATATAATCGAAGATCTACAACCTCGGTAGAAAACTGTTTTATCTACCAGCTATTACACACAAAACTGTGCTTTGAATATTTTACGTACTTTTTCGTATCACGTGTATCCTGTGTAATTTCGCACTTTAAAATTTCCTACAGGTGCGTAAAAATCCGCGGTCGAATTATAATGTACGATATTTACGAGCCATTCGTGGTATTAGAGCAGCGATTAAGCAGAAAAATAAGAGATGAAAACACCGAAAATGAAATAACAACTGATAATGAGAAAATAAGCATTCGGTGTGACGAGTTTGCTATTATCTCATTCCTCGGCGCACTTTTTCGACGTGGCGCACAAGAGTGGAACCTAACAGTCGCCTAACAGTCGAAAATTACTATCGTCATGCGATCCGTGAAACGCACAATGATGTACCATAACCTCGAAACCCATTACCGCCAAATAACCTTAGGCGAACCTTTTTCCTTTGCTTACAAAAGAACCATGAAACCCGTTTGTATGAAACCATTTGTACGTCTCTTTCACCGAGGCTTCACAAATATTTAAAGAAAGGAGAAAGTATCGAAGTTAAAAATAGAAAACATTCGTACTAATTAATAATTTGAAAAGAACGCGCCGTGGACGAAAATATCGACTGAGATAAGTCTTTCTCCATTATCATAACTGCTATATAATTAGATTTGAAATTCTATTAGAATTTGAAATAAAAGGAATGTAGCTTTTGTTATAGACACGAGTACGGTTACATCACAGTAACTGATGACTTGATTACATGAAAATTTGCATCGAATAACGGGCAAATCACTACATTCCTAAGTGATTACTATATTACAGTGAGCTCAGATATCGTATTACGAAGCAATAGTCCTTTCCACCATTAAATAAATATACAAGTGATGTAATGTAATACGATTTTTCAAACTAACGAAAACAAAATTTATTTACCTACTTGAACTGCTTCAAAGAACATGTTAAAATTAAATAAATCATTAGACAATTTTTATTCGTTGTAATTGCGTAGATGATCTAAGAACAACAACTTCTGTACGTATCCTATAGTCTTCTAATTTAATTATCGATTTGAAAGCGAAATAAGAACTCTGCGATCAGAGGCAAAACCTAATTGCCAAGGTACTTTCTTTCCATCCCTAAGCAGATATATAAACAACGTAACACAATACGATAAAATCTATTTAGAAGTTACAAAAACGAAATTTGTTTATCTATTTGAAGTGCTTGAAAGAATATCTTAAAATTAAATAAATCATTAGACAATTTTTATTCGTTGTAATTGTGTAGATGATCTAAGATCAACAACTTCTGTACGTATCCTATAGTCTTCGAATTTAATCATCGATTTGAAACCGAATTAAGAACTCTGCGATCAGAGGCAAAACCTAATTACCAAGGTACTTTCTTTCCATCCCTAAGCAAATATATAAACAACGTAACACAATACGATAAAATCTACTTAGAAGTTACAAGAACAAAATTTATTTATCTATTTGAAGTGCTTCAAAGAACATGTTAAAATTAAATAAATCATTAGACAATTTTTATTCGTTGTAATTGTGTAGATGATCTAAGAACAACAACTTCTGTACGTATCCTATAGTCTTCGAATTTAATCATCAATTTAAAAGCGAATTAAGAACTCTGCGATCAGAGGCAAAACCTAATTGCCAAGGTACTTTCTTTCCATCCCTAAGCGAATATATAAACAACGTAACACAATACGATAAAATTTACTTAGAAGTTACAAAAACGAAATTTATTACGCGAAAGAACACTTTTTTATCCATGGTAATTTGTCTCTTGTCATCCTCGACGTATTACATAAACATAAATACGTCGATGATCTAAGAACAATAATTCCTCTATATATCCTACAGTGTTCGAGTTTAACGATCGGTTTCAAAGTGAATTAAGAAGCCTGCGATCCAAGGCGAAACCATTGATCTGTCCAACGTCAACGACCCTTTTGAATTCGGCCAGCATCGTCAAAACGTCATCCTGCCCTGGCTATTTAGCGACGAAACGAAGTGCCTGTCCACACGCAAACGAATGACGTGGACGGATGTCGAACTGAATTGGCGCAATGACCATAACCAGGGTCTAATGCGGCAATAGATGTGCGACCTTTTCCTTGCCGTTTAAAAGAATGGAACGGAGTGGAACGAAACATGACAGTGGTTCGTTGCACACGAAAGAACTTACTGCTGTTGCTGTTGCTATTGCTATCCTCTTCCCCCATCAAACGATTCCAGCCATGACACAACCGTGAAACGCGTGACGAAAGATATTGCAGAATTCAGGAAACGTCATTTAAACGTGCAAAAAGTCACAGTTTCACAGGCTAATTACAATTGGAATTGGGTATTATTCGAATTATTTCGGATAGATATTTATGTGAAATAATTACCTGAATGAATCTATATCGGTGGAATATTTTATTTCGTGGAATAATTATTTGTTTTCGTAACGAATTTTCTATATTTACTCGAATAACGATTGCAGAATTTTTTGAACAATAATACGAATAATTTTTTGTTCGCGCTTAACTTTGTACAAGTATATACAAACACCGGATACAATTCTTAGTATTATTTTGCCCAAGAAATAATTTACAAAGAACGATAAATTTTCTAACCTGGCATTTGAAAAAAGTTAATTATGAATATCATTACAATGTTACAATAACTTGACGATGTAGCTTGAAAATTATCTCACGTTCAATACCATGTTCATTCACGACGCAACATGTAAATATCTACATGTGACATATAAATTTACCGAATGTCCAGCTGAACAAATCGTACAGTACAAATTAAATAATAAAAAAAATGTAATATATAATTCTATGCGAATAGATTCCTATCGGAATAAATTGTTCGATGCAATTTTTATTCTAATATTGTTACAATATTACAATGTTACAATAACTTGACAATGTAGCTTGAAAATATATCACGTTCAGTATCATGTTCATTCTCGACGCGACATGTAAATATCTACATTTGATATATAAATTTACCGAATGTCCAGCTGGACAAATTGTATAATACAAATTAAATAATAAAAAAAAAAATGTAATATATAATTCTATGCGAATAGATCCTCATTGGAATAAATTGTTCGATTAAATTTTTATTCCGACAAATTCCTGCGCGAATAATACCTTATACGAAAAAATGTCTACTCGGGTAAATGCTTGTTCGATTGGATATTCGTTCGTCAGTGGGAAATAAAATTTCGTTCTTTATTTTTGCTTGTTATCTGGCGTTCGAATAAAATTTTGCCCAACACTGATTACAATAGCCGTTTCTCTTCGTCGCAAATAAAACAAAACAAACCGAAGAATTCGCTGTTAAGTGTAACTGGCTGAACGCGATTAATATTCTCAAACTGAATGAATTGAATGTAAATGGATTGGAATGAGCGTAAATATAAAAAATACGCGTTTCTTTTCCTCGCGAACAAAATAAAGCGAAGAATACGCTGGAAAGTGTAAGTGACTGAACGATTAATATTTTCGAAATGAATGAATTGAATGTAAATGGATTAGAATGAATGTAAATATACTTCCAAGAACACAGAAACGAAAGTGTATTTATTTATATTGCATTCGATTGGCTTCAGTGGAAAGTTTTGCAATTTTATCGCGCCGAGCACTGCCGTATTATAATTACGGAATTGATGTATTAAAATTAGGAATACTTAAGCAGAAATTTGTTTCACCAATTAAAAGTTATGACGAGTACTATATTAGATATTTTATATATTTTTACGCATTAATATGCATTTCGGCATATTTTAATTTTCTGCGAATTCAAGTCCAATTATGATGTTTCACATTCGTTCGTAACAAAAACTTTGTTACTTACAAGTGAAATAATCTTGATCAAACGTTGTTGACATCTTCATTTGCCTTTGAACTCTGAACTTTCCCCAGTTAAATGAATCTACAATCCAGATGCCGTTAAATCAATCAAATATGCGGTATATTCCATAGGTTCGCAATTTAATCCTTTAACATTTCTCTAATTACGAGTAATAAAATTCACGTATGCTCTGGCGGTGTTTTAAATGAGGATGAATTCTTCTTCATTAGCGAGATAGATGCAGATGGTTCTTCAAAACAAGTTCGTGATCGTAGTAGCTAACGAAACACTGGATAAGATTATAAAAACGAAAGGATAACTATTAGGTTGTCTGAAAAGTTTCTTTCGTTTTATGGCGAAATAATAGACGCACAACGTTTTTTGTTTTATATCATTTTGTCGAATTACGTACGATCCATTTCGTTCTGTTGGGATAAACGACGTGACATTTCACAGACTTGGTTTCACGTTTGTATGAAAGTGCATTGTTGTAAAAAAACACGTTTGCGAAAGAAAGACACTTCTCGAATAAACTAATACTAACGAGCTGTCTAGTTGGTAGGATGTTGCAGTAAAATGTAAAAACTTGCCTTTCAATCCAATATAAAAAGTACGCAAACACGGTGGAAATAATCGATTTAAGTAGTTTAAATATTCGAAAGTTGAAGTGAAGCTCATTGTCGATTGTTCTAAAATAAAGTAAAACATTCGCAAAACTAATGGCTTCTCTGTGGATATCGTATGGTCTAAGAAGAAGCGAGTGTTATAAACACAGAGATTAATCATATATTATTAGATCATAAAGACAAATATTAACAACTTTATATAGTTTAAAGTAAATATTTATCGCTAACGTACCATGCATATTTAGAACACAGAGATTAATTATAAATTATTAGATTATAAAGACAAATATTAACAACTCTATATAGTTTAAAGTAAATATTTATTGCCAACGTACCATGCATATTTAGAACTTGTCTTGTTGGTCGAATTAAAATAATATGAATACAAACCCTATATATTTATATATTATACATATATTATACATATATATTATTTAGATATATAGCGTTATAAGAAATGCAACTTATTTGGTCGTTAGCTTCTTTTGTTTTTAAATACTTTGTTCTTTTAATATCGAATAGAATTAGTAAATCGGGCAAATAAAGCTTCAAAACAGCTTGATTTTTCTATCAGGATATTCCTTTTTCCTTCGTTTACCTTACTGAAAAATTATATTTTATGATATGGAAATAAGATAGACGATATTTACTGTTTCAAATGTACAGTACAAAGGCACATATGTAATGGATTATTATATATTTGAAGAACAAAAAATATTTGTACACGAGAAATACCAACGGAATAGAAATGAAATAATATTTACACAGAACAAATTTCGATGTTTTTAAACGTTGGGAAATCATGTATGTAACCCGTTGCTTGATTCCTATCTTTTTTACCTTTTTTATTTGAAACTTGGAAATGTGTTTCGCATAATCCGGAGATGTTTGCTTCCACGGAATATTGCGAACAAGTTTGTTTCGGATAAATAATGCGCAATCAACGTTCAAGTTAATACAGCGCGAATTATTAATTGCAACAACGATTTTCACAACGAGCGTATGTAATGCAGAAAGCTTAGTTCCTACTTTCTTTTTAGGAATTTCGAAATGTCGTCGTACGATGTAACGAAAAGTTTCGATATATAAAACGAATTCAATGTAACACGGATTCCAATTCATCGCGGTGATTTTACATTTATATCGTCGGCGAATAAGCTATAAACTTTTCGTGAAAATAATTTCGTTAAAAATAAAGAGAGTAGATTATTACATTGTTCTTCGTAAATAAGAGACGAGATGATCTAACTATCATGAAACATAATTTCTGCACCGATACAACTGCTTCACCCTATTTAATATTTATTAGAATAAAACTGAAGCTTCAAACATATACATTTTAATAATTATATAATTTATTTGAAGTACACAGTTTGGGAAAATTATAAGGTGTTTAATTTTATTAAACACCCAATAAAAACACCTAATAAAATTAAACACCTAAAAATTCCAAGTGTTCGTGAGACAGAAGAGGAAGCGTTAAGCAAGGGAAGATGTTCACGCGTATAATCAATCGAGCGACTACAAAAACAAAGAACGAGTTCTGAGCAACGCTCAGAATGAATGTTTCATACTCTCTTCTCTCGTTTAGATGCCGTTGTTCGAGTAACAGCATGTCGAGGATAATAAGGTCATAGCAATCTACCCCAACGCGTCCTTGCCTCTGCGCTTCCATCAGCGCAATAACGTCACATTTTTCTAGTTCACTGACCAACCTATCCACTCAAATCGGTCATATTACCGCGTATTATGGATGAAGAATTTAAACGAAACTTTTCATCTCGTCACCTGCATACAAAGTTTCAACTGCGTGCGAAACTTTTTCAATTTCACTTGTACATAACTTTGTAACTGCAGCGAGAATAACAAATTTAATTGTTAACTGTAACTTGTCAAATTTTCGTGAAAAACTAGTTCTTTCTTTCTAAATTCGTTAAACTACCGAGATTGCGGTATTAATGGGTATTATTATAATATATTATCTTCTGACAGCGAGTCGTTTTATTACGCGTTTTATTTATTGTTATTATTTATTGCCATACTATTATAACACCAATTTTACCAGGCCCGGTCAAACAACCGGTTTCGACATTTAATTTAAGATTCTACGTTCATTGTTGTTTCTTTTGTTCCTCTAACTTTATGTAAATTCTTATATTAACAAAAATTGAGAAATTGTTTGAGCAGATAATGTTATGAAAAATTGAGAAATTGTTTGCGCAGATAATATAAGAATTTACATAAAGCTAGACGTACAAAAGAAATAACAAGGAATGTAGAATTTTAAATTAAATTTTGAAACCGATCACTCGGCCAGATTTGGTAAGATTTGTGTTATAATAGTATGGTAATAAATAATAACAATAAATAAAGTGTAATAGGCAACTAATAAATAAAATGCCTAATAGAATGTTTCACCTACACACTGTCAGAAGATGTACTTCGCTCTGAATATCTATATATGTACCTTTACTTCTCCTAACTCCATAAAAGCATAAATTTCCTCAGTTTAATAGAAATGTATCGGTGCAGCTCCTTTCAGATTCTACACTTTATTAATACAACAATAAAATCTGTATTGGTCTCGTTGGAATGAGTTAAAAATGTTTGAGAGTGATACAAAATGGTACAAAATAAAAATAATATTTACTATCAATATTAACAAAGGAACTTCACAAAAGCGTGATTCATTCAAAAATTATATACAATGAAATAATGTTATTATTATATTGCTATATCGGTACTTCGAAATTATATTTCGATTGTATTTTATCGTTGTTATTAAAAAAAAAAAACATGCTTTATCAGCACTTAGATAGAACAGATAACGTCTCCTTTAATCCCGATTTCAACCTGAATTTATGTGCGTCAGAATTTTTTTCATGGTCTACAATGCCATTGAAATTCCTGACGCGTAGCAACAGAACAAAGGAAGCGTCAGCACTGTATCAGAACTATCCTGTATCGTTTTCTGGTCATTTTCTCGAGAGTTGCATACCTTTTTACTGACGCTTTCTCTACTTCCGAGACTATAAAAATACAAGACGCTTCGCCTCGAAGAATGATTCCTATGCGATCGTGTGAGTATGCGAGCGGATATCAATATGCATTAGTCGTATATTGTGCAGCATTGAATGACGTTCGAATGTATCTGCACGAACCAATGCCAAATTAGTCGCATAAGAAGCACGCACATCCAATATGCACGTGAGACTGAAAATATGCTAAACTGACGTCACAGGTCTGTAACTGGTAATTATTTTCCAAGTTACTTTAATATTTTAGATGAAAAGAGATGTCCATATTTTCTCACTCGAGGCCTCTAATAAATTAATAAGACAGCAATGCTTTGTCTCCGTGTTATTACGTTTTTCTTTTTTACGTAAACGTAGACACGCGTTTCCATAATACCACTGACCATTAATTTTGAGAAATTCAATGCGGTTCACAGACGAAAAGGAATATAAAATATCATCTCGATTAAGTAATTTATGTTCGTTTCCTGAACAGCTATGTTTCCCACAGCTATAGCTATAGCTACTGACAACTATACCTCTATCAAATTTCATTCGAGTTACGTATTGTACGTATTCTCTTGATTTTCAATCATTTTTATAATTCTGGATCTAATTGTAAATCTATTAACGAGGCTTTTAGTACGTATGATGCCAAATGTCTGATTTGTCATCGGCCGTTTCTCGAAACAATGAACTTTGTATATTTAGATCGAAGCAAGACAGAAACCTTCTCATCTGCTAGGAACTTGCGTAAAACATAATTATTATCGAAATCGTTAGCGTAGAATTGACTTCAAAGAATCATTTGCTTCTCCATCTTAATGAAATAATTCCACGGCTATTACAGCAGTTTCAACGTACGCGTTTCTGCAATTACGACCGTTAGTCAGATCATTGCTTCTCATCGACCATTGATACTCGTGTATGTGGAAATAAGAAAATAGAAACGAATTTATTCCTTTGCAACTGATATGTCATATTTAAAAATGGAATTATGTAATTTATTTGTAAGAGATTAACAAAAACGATCGACTAATTGTTTAACGATAAAAATGTTCCAAATACCGGGTAACTTGTGCAAGAACTTAAGTCGTTAAATAACCGATGAAGTTTCTATCTGTTGAAAGACGAAATACGAAGCAATATAAAATGTGCGTTATTATCAAACTGATATATTCCTAGAATAATATCAATCAATACACATAGGACCTCGTTATCATACTATTGTTTCATAATAGACAGATATATCGTGCATGTATTAGTTCGCGACTATAAACAACATTTCTACGAAATAAAGGACTGTGATTAACCGAATTTAATAAAGCTGATGTATAATATGGTATCATTGTGATTTCCGTGATCATATTGAAATTCGTAAGCTCTTACGATATTATTACATATTTATTACAATTACTATAGTCAATTTTATACAATTAGGTAGAAATACAGTTTTCCCAGCATTTAATAACCAAACTTTGTCAGTACATTTTATGGACTAAATCGAGCGAATAATAATAACAGTACAGAACAGAGAAAACAATGCTTTAGGCTGTAATTTCGCTCTATTGAATTTTTATGTGCGGAAATTTGAAAAGAAAAGAAAAGAAAGGAAAAGAATATATGTGGTGAACTAACACAAACTAAATCAAAATGAACTTTATAGGATAATCGATTCAATCTTTTTATCAGTTTCGTATCGAGAAGAACAGTGAATATTTTGTAATGGAACATTATCATGCTGATTGAAAATCTATTCTTATCTTATAACAGAGTTCCCACCATATTTCACATTTTTATGGAGTTTTGAATGGCCCGTGTTTATGTAATATTTTTTGCTTAATTATATCCGCGTAATATACTGACAGAGTTTGACTGTCAAATTCTGGGACACCCTGTATAATGCAATTAAGTAAATAGGACACAGAATGACAATGTAAACAATTAGACTGATGTATATGTAGCTACTATACATAATTACATTTTTTGTACAATCACATGAAACTAAATATCAAGCTTAATGCTTCAATAGATTAGATCATCTTTCAGCTGTGTAAGCTTGTGCTAAAATTTGTAATTTAAAAACAAATGTCTCTAGACACGATAAATGTCTTTAAACTGCTAATAAATAAGAAGCCACAAAAATGGCTGGATTTATGAATTCCTACATATGCAGACGTTATTATGCGTTGAATACTGCAAAATTATGGATTAAGCGCTTAAGCACGTAATGTAAATACACTTTATAAAGAATAAATATAAAACTTAATATGTACGTATACATTTAATTACGTATACAATTTTTTCACAGAAAAAATTTGATATTTCAAGCTTAAACATTTTTATCAATACATCTTTAACATATTCATTTCAAGAACGGAAAATGTTTAATCTTTGGAAAATAATATCTTCATATTTTGTTCAACAAATAAACTCCACTTCCGTTTTAAGTGTTGGTGTATTTACACAATGAAGCAACTTGTAAAAGGCGAAGTTAAATAAACAAAAAGCCTGCGTTTTTATCTCGAAAAGGAGAAAACGAGTTCTTGTATATACTTCAGTCTGAAGTTTCGTTACAAAGTCAAAACATCGAGTATCAATCTCGTAAAACCTTCGAATCTCACGATATACGTATATGTATTTGCCGAAACCGGTTTCTAACGACTGAAATAATGAGAAAAAGGGGGAGAGAAGTTGAGAGAACATACCGAACAGGGTTATCGCCAACGAACTGCGACTTCTCGGTGTGAAACGGCGTTCCAAACGTCATAACCGCACAAGTAGGCAATCTAGGTTGCTGTCGATTTTTAGGGTTCTTGCCGGTCTTCTGCCGATTCTCGTTACCGGCCGAGTTCTCACGACCGCCAAACAGCTCGGCTAGTCAGCTGATCGCGCGATGTTTCATTGCTTCGCTCACTGTACGCATTATCGCTGGAATTTTTCTGTGACCTGTCCTCCCTTTTACTTGCCTCTCGGCTGTTACGCCGCAAAGAACTCGACGTTTAAATTGTATGACTTTAGAAGTTCTGTAGACTGTAGAGTGTGTAGAGTTTGATGTTCAACTTTCCAAGACGCGTCGTAACTTGTTCACCGTTCTGGTTAGCGTCGTTCAACGAGTCCCGACAGGCACTAAATTCTACGTGTCTTCCTGTCGACTATCCGACACAACAGGTCGCTCTACGTGCTCTCGTGCACCGTTCTTGTCACGATCACTCTGTACCGTTCGTCGGCTTATTACAAATATGTTTGATACTTTGGACGCGTCTTCGCCACGATATACTTTGAAAATCTCGAAGGAAATTACAGCGTTTGATGTTGACAGGGTACGACAAGCGAAGATCGATCGCAGAGATGAAAAACGCGAGAGACAGAAGTCACGAAATTTCACACAGTCTGCTAGTGTCACAAGTAACGGTATTCAGGCGCGGCCAGTAAACACAAATCACGCACGGAAATTCAACGAAGCGACGACACTGATTGGATGGAGCAAGTGCAACGACCTGTCACTTACTTTTTTGCTCTTTTTCGTTGGTATCCACACGGCTCGAAACGCGTTAGTCGCGTGTCCGATTATTCAAATGTTTTTCGTGTTAAATTACACGAAACATTCACAGTGGCAACGAATAGTATTCGAGCATCGGTCGCGAATGCAACGAATGTGCGAGTGTATGTGAAAAGCACGAGTAACCCGACGAAAGCCGATTAGGGCCGAGTCGAACCGAATATAACGAACCGACTCCTGCCACATCTAGCATCCGACTGGCTCGGAGGAAAGCTGGTCGCGACGTGGGGATTGTGGGGAACATCACCGCCCCCTTTCGTCCCTTGCCGCGGCGCCAGGGGACGCGCCATCGCACTACATAGGACATGTCACTATCCTCGTCCTCAACCCTCTGCAACAACGTGCCACCATCGATATCGGACGTATTTCAAAGACGCATCAAGTAGCTCCTTTCCAGTTTGTTCGCATTTCTCCTGTCCTCTCGAATCCCTTTCGCCTTTCTCGTCTCGTCGAGCGTAAATACGACTCACGTCACAGGAAATTACACGATCATGATTTTCGTCACTTTTTCAGCTGCCTCGTGTCACCTACGTCACACGACGTCAGCTGTTATTATTTTTATTTCTACCGGAAATATTATATCGATTGTATTATATCGTTATACGTATCGATGTTATATTTTGGTATTATTTGGCGTCTGTTTCCTACAAAAGAGCTACATTTTAAGAAATTATCAGATTTGAAATACTTATATAGATTAATTCCAAAAACGAGGTATTTATTATGATGCATATATCATACAATTAATGGTTGAACGAACTTTCTATCCTAAATCGATGTTTTTAAAAATGTACCTTTCTCAGCAATGTCGTTTTTTCAACAAACTATATGCTCAACAAACATAAAATCGCCTTTCCTTCTAGCCAAACGGTAGCCAGGTAAATACTATTTTCTCGCTGAAAATAAAAATTTGTTACATCTATTTGAATTAATAATAGTGAAATTCCTCGAGTTAAATTCATGTCCTTACCGGGGTTGGGCAACTAGAAATAAATACGATGTGACAATTTAACATAATGAATCACTTTAACTGCTTAGTATTTTTATTTTAGAAATGACACAGGGAGAGCATTTCTATTGTGCGTTAATATATATATATAGACTGTGACGATTGAATAATTAAATATGTTTATTTTCATGCAATATACATGCCACTATCTATATATATATATGTATATAATATAATCATAAAAGATTATAAAACCTTATGAGATTGTATTATAAAAATAGTGGCATGTATATTGCATGAAAATAAACATATTTAATTATTCAATCATCACAATCTTCCGTGTCTTATATAATTATACTGGTGATAGCTAATTAAACGTGGCAAATGTTATTAATTGCACGTTGCACTGAGACGTGTACATCTACGTACACACGTAGCAACAAGATCGGTTTAAAGTCACGCAAAATCGTCACGGTGCACGGTAATTTCAAGTATCAGTGTACGTGGACATTACCGTGAGGAATCGTCGAAAATAATCTAGTTTTCCACCTAGATATCATCAAAGGTAAACGGATGCGTGAATGAGGTAATTTACAGGTGCGAAATAAAAATAGGACGTACTGCGTGAGATATAGAGATTTTAAAACGCTTGGAGCTTGTTGCGAGTTCTTTTAAGCTGCGGTATCGCCTGCGGCGCCCTTTTTTCTCGCCTGTTATCGTGTCTCGTAGCTTTTGTTACTTTTTCAAAGACGGTACGGTGTGCGTTATTCAGGAAATGGCAATAAAAGGAGCGCATTGATTTCGATAGAATGTGCGATGTCTATCTGAAAATGAAACAAGGACGCGATAGAGCCGGCTAGAAAAAGCTCTAATACAGCGCAGCTCACGTTGCCCTTTATTTGGCCAACCTTACAAAGTCTGTGCACGGTTCTAAGTATGATAATGGGAAAAACGTGGTTCTCTTAGCGCCCTTTGTCTAATCATCCGAGCAGTCGAACTCGCGCTCGTGTAATTTCTTCCCCTCTAGTAACAATGTTAATTTCAAAGGACTCGGTATGCGTTTTATTAGATTTTGTACGCCAATAAGAACGTGCAGTGGCTGGTGAAATTTATTTTTATGAATGATGTATTAGGAATATGTTGAAAATTTGTATGAATATATAATGTTACACGAAACAATTTGAATTTCATTAACACTGTAACGAGCAGTAGTTGTAATGCGGAATTTCATCCGTTTATGGAATATTTTGAAGACAAAAATGCACATGATATATGAAAATCCATAATACTCATTATGGTTTCCAACAGACCGAACGAATTTCAATTTGTTTCATTTTTTTAATTGTGCCCATGTAAAAACATAATATTAGTATCTGTAATTCTATTGGTAAAATTCGAAAATCTAGGTATAGTTTATATTTATTATTATTCGTTATTATATACGATTTATTTTGTGCAAATGTATATTTAGCAAAAAATTTGCGTTACACGAATGTAGACACAACGAAGATTGTTTACGTGAAATTAATTTAAAATAAGTTAAGAGCAAGATTATAATCCAACTAAGACTATATAAGAATACGAAAAATTAGAACGTAAATGAGATTACGTAGACTGTAGCAACTGCATAAGATGATTTTTCTAGACACATTAGACCATAAGGGTGTATCTTAAACTCTTGATATTAACGGCGATAGTTAATTGTAGAGAAAATTACAGGCTGCACGGTTCTTCGAAAAAGTAGGGCATCGTCAATTTACGGCATAAGACGTTACCTTTTGTACGCAAATAAAAGTAGATCTCTTCCGTCGCGTTTCTTAAGTTTAAATAAAATCTCCAGAGTATTAAAGCCGACCGAAGTCGGCGTGCGCATTTGCTCCGCTCTATTTCATTATTAAATCCTCCGGTGTAATACAAGAGAATATTTACATTCATGATACAAGCGTCGAGCCAGCTTCGATCGAAAACACGATTCAGTTGCTTAACCTTTTCGAAAAATACGAGCTATATTTAAAAAAGGGAAAGGGGATAAGCGTTAGGACGACAGTTTTGAAATCAAATAAAGTTTTCAACGCGTAGATTACGTACATGATGCTGTGTCACAGATGGAATGGTTAAAAATGAGAAAATGTCATTGACGTTGAGAAACTTATTGATGACGTAGTTTGCATCTCGTATCAAACGTCCCACGTCAGATCGTTAGTCCCAACGTGCGACGTAATTCCGCTAGGCCTGACCTACCACGAGATAGGCAGATATTTCTAAAACCAATGAATGAACGATCGATAAGGTGGGCTGATGGGTTGAAAGATCCAGTGATTCCGAAAATTGCTAAAGGAAGAAAGTTAAATCAAGTTGAAGCGGTAAGCCTGGTCTCATCCTTTCTTATTAAACCTATGCAACATGTATAAACCGCACCTAACGATTCGAAATTCGATATATGTAGCAGCTTTAAAATTTAAATTCAGCCAATCTACGAGACGCTATTAACAACGCGTCTTGTTACAAGCTATGCCTCTATTTCCTCTGTACTCTTTTTTTTGTTACTTGTTGGTATTTGATAATATATTCTTGCAATTTTCGTTCTATGCAGCTTCGTAGGATAGAAACAAGACTGTAATTGAATAAATTAAATTTTGGTAAATGCTGGTACAAGTAAGGAACTGTTAATGACGAAAGATGAAGTGAGACTCTTAAACGTCGTTAAAATAAAAGCTACATCGTTTAACGTCCTATTAAAGATAAAGAAGCAGAATCGATTGAAGACTTTTAATCTGAAATTAGGAGTTAAAAATCCCATGAATATGTCCATATAAAATAGAACGATATAACGATATAGTTAGAAAAAATTTTCAAATTGTAATTTTCAAAATGTAACGTAACGTTATAGAGGGCTAAAGACAAAGTAAAGGTATCAGTTTTTTTTTTCTAACGAAGATTATAACGATATTATTTCTGTAAAATATGAAAATTCCAAGAAACGCGAGATTAATAAAAGTTCCTCTCTTTGAAATATGATTTCCAAATAAAAGTGTATTTAAAACTGTGAGCTTAATTATCGTAGGATTTATGTATTAAAAAAATCTTTTATTATTGATATTGCATTAAAAATGTTCTCTGGAATATTACGAAGCTTAAAAACAATACATTGATCTATATGGAAGATATGGAAGATTATTACCACATTTAGCAACGATATTTGAAATTTGTTTCGCGCAAGAACGTGTAATATATAATTCATGATTAATCGGATTCACGAAATCGATGATCAGAATCCTATTTCATTTTCCTTTGCGACACGTAACGCTAAATATACCACTGATCGTAATCGGATCCATACGATCAAATGAATCAGTTTTTCTTTTTTCATATCTGATTCAACATAATACTCTTTTCTGTTAAGAGAAGAGGCAAATTTATATACAAGTTTCGAGAATCATGTAAAAAGAATCGAGACACCGATGAATCGACGGCTATAGTAGAATTTCAAGTAGAATGTCTAAAAATAAACCAGAAATTCATCGTTCGTAACACGCCTACTTGGAAATCTCACCAACTACCCATCCTCTATCTATTTTATTAATTTTCCATTCCCTGTTTTCCCGGTTTAACGCGAAAGCAGATAAAAGCCAAGGACTATAAAAGTGTCTCGTTCAAAATCAAAACCCTCTGATATTTTCTGAATATATGTATAGAATATGTATGTATATGTGTATAATGGTTGCTGTTGAATTGGCAGGCCGTATTTCTCTGCGGCATGTTATCGAAAGTAAAACAGCGTGTAAATTCGCAGAAATATGTATGTATCGTAAATTCTTTTACGTCGTAAGTAAAAGTTGTATTATTACTGCGTATATTGTAAGTTAAATCGTATTTTTATTAGACATTTCTTCAATTTGCATCAATCATGAACACGTGTTTTGCATCTAAGGTACATTCAAACGATCAATACTGTTGCCAATATTAATTATTTATTTACGTATTTATTTATGAGTTTAGTTTAAGGTGTTTCCAGCGACCATAAAGTCACCAACGACTATCAAACAAAATGAAAAGAAAAAAGAAACATAATTTTTAATTACTTGCTTGAAACATTGAATAATATCTAGTTACATGGAATCGAGTAGATTTATCTGTTTAAAAACCTCTAACGCGTCAAGAATGCTTTGAGAATCGTTCAGGTTTGATTTCATTTCGGCTTTAACATTAAAATATGCTACATGGTAATGATGATGTTGATGATCCAATCAGAACAACATCAAAATTCAACGAGAAATTACCACGTGATTGTTTTGTTATTAAATGTTCATGGGTTAGTCTACAGTGTGATAATCCGGGTAAGGGTAGCTTTATTTTTTCTGGTTTGTGTTGGAACGTTCGGTTCTTGTCAATATTATTGTCAATATTGAAGGATGTCAACATTGTCGTACGTAAGAGATCCTCTAGCTGATCAATGGGCCGAGTTTAAACCAAGCTCATTAAACACTTTAAAGCATGTTTATTTTTATTCTTGTACTAATTTAAATAACTCATTTTAATATTCAGATAGAGCCAACAGATGCAGAGACAGCGTCGTCTGTGGACGTACCTTATCTGATAACAACACGTTAAGAAAATAATAATCAATTACTTAATTTAGGTAACAAATAAAAAGGTAAACTTGACTGAAATTGGAAACGAATTGCAGAACTTTCGTCTTGAGGTAAATACATTGAAGGCGAAGGCTGATGAAATGGAGATATTATGGTCAAAACTTGCCAACATAAATAAAAACATTAGATTTTTACAGAAAGAAATATCGTTAAAAGTAAACATCAGAATATGGGAGGCGATGGCGATGTGGTTAACGCAGCCGGCTACAAAAATGCCAGGACTCTGGTTCGAATCCTCGCCTGTCTGTTGTAAATTCTGTCTCCAATTTTTCAGGATGTCTCTTGCTTACTTGAACAAAGCTCAGCTCGGGATGAGAGGAGGAAAAAAAAGGGGAGGAGGAGAACCAATCGTAGACCAAAAAAAAACAACGGTTGTCAAGTGAAAAAAGTGAGAAAATCCCCGAAACAGAAACATGAAAGGGAGGGTAAAAACGGGGTAGTATACTCTGTCGTGTAGGATTTTCTCCAAAATCGTCCTGTGGATCCTTCATAATACGGAGCTTTTGAAAAGTTGAGTATAAAAATTTGTATTCGCGATGATATTCTACATAAAAAATAATGACAATATTTGTGTATATTATCAGTATAATATTTATTCAAAATCTTGAATATTGACAATAACATCGATCGTTTAAACGAATGGCGAATGTGAGAAAGTTATTTCATTTGCAATGCAAATAATAACGTTTTTATATTTCCTGCGCGCATGATTTACTTTGATTAATTCTAAGCAATGAAGCAGCAAAGATAGAACATGAAAGTATTTATATATAAAATATCTCGTGAGATTTATTAATCATAATAACTTTATTGGTGAAATAAACATTATTTCAAAATTTATATCATCTGTACATCTTTATTCATTAAACATTTATTCGTTTTTCTTATCCGTTACGTCCCACTACTTGTATTCCTATTTATTTAATTTTTATAATTGTTATTCATCTCCAGTTGAACTTGCATTATCATTTGAAAATGTTTCTATAATAACAAAGTAATATACAGTGGCTAACAGTAATTTCTAATTTTACTGATAATTACAATGATTATTTATTTGCCTTTCAAAGAGACAACTTAATAAACGTTTATCCAAACTGTTTATCAAATATAGAAGAGAACACTATTCCCAAGAAATTTCAATTTTCTCTGTTACCTATCTTATCAAATTGTAAACTGGTTCAAGTTTTCAGTTTCAATGAATGGCAAATTGCAGAGGGCGGTAAGCAAACAGTCACTTTGTATAAGGGCTCGCAGAGTGCTATAAACAGCTACCATTTATTTCGCTAATCTTCGTACAATTCGAAACAGTCACGTCGAAAATAACCTTCGCTCTTCACGCTGTAAATCATATCGCGGCGCGAGATTTAGAAAATAAATTCCGCTGGCAATCGCGTTAAGAAAACAAATTGCACCCTTTGTTTCGTGAAAGTTCGTGTAACATTGCGTGCAAACACAGCGCAATCTTCTCAATCGTACGTAACAACAGAGCTTTTAAAAGCATCGCGAAATATCCTCGTACTTTATGTTCTACTTTCCTTGATACGTACGGCGTTAATCAACGAACGATCAATGAGTTGCAAATGCCAATAGAAAACGTACTACCTGCGAGCCGAAGGCAAACAGAAATAAAGCGCGGTATAATCCTTGCGACGTATAAAATGGTC
Source organism: Bombus cullumanus (assembly GCA_014737535.1). Classification (NCBI taxonomy): domain Eukaryota; kingdom Metazoa; phylum Arthropoda; class Insecta; order Hymenoptera; family Apidae; genus Bombus; species Bombus cullumanus. The sequence goes on from JACXIX010000018.1 coordinate 2,409,584, forward strand.
CTGTAAAAGGTGTAAGAGAGCGCGCGTGCCGTCACACGAAAGCTTGTCAGATCCTTCGGATGGAACTCGTGGGTGTTAAAACCTTCGATCGAGCTTGCTGACCGAGATGTTACAAGGACGGTGTTCCGCAGCTGCAGCTGCAGACTAGCCATGCATATAAAGATGCAAACGTGGAAGGAAGTAGCGCGAGCGTGCATTAAGATAATTATTCAGCGCCGTTGGGAAAATGCTGTAAAGCCGATTGTCTTCGTGCACACCCTTGGCTATTTTAATTAAGTTTCGCGGCCAATTAAGCCGTCATTTTTTACGCAGCAAGATTTCCAAATAGCTGTGCCGAATAAACGTTCATTGTTCATCATCGAGAATATTTTTGTGCCGACGTTATAGATAACTGTTTGGATACCAGTAATGGTAACGGAATTCGTTAAAGCGATTTCGAGCATATCGTGAGTAAAAAATTCCATAATCGTGATATGATTCGTCATAGTAATTTTCAGCGTGTCTTAAATAAAAAGTTTCACAATGATAATGAGATTCGTTGAAGTAATTTTCAGCATATCGTACATAAGGAATTTCGTAATGGCGTGAATTAAAGTGATTTCAAGCACATTGTATTGGGTTGGCAACTAAGTGATTGCGGATTTTGTCAATACCACCTAATGGTAGAATCCGCAATCATTTAGTTGCCAACCCAATAAATAAGAAATTTCTCTGCATTAGATATGCAGAGTGGACCAGCTGAATGGAGTCATCGTAAATTTAATCATTCTAGATTTTCAGATTTTGTATCCTTATTTATCGTTACATGAAAGCTTCCTAAACCAAAGCTGGGCTATTTCGAAAAACGCATGTCATTGTGGAGAGAATGTTTCTCAAGGTCCTATATTTATTATATACCAGTCGATGCGCTTCTTATTCTCTGTATAAAAGTATTAAGCCGATGTCGCAAAAAAAATTATCTTAAGAAATGTTTTTTTCTGCCGTTATATGTCTCAGTAAAATCTTGAAAAGATTTTTTATACAACAACGAAGAAGATAGATATTTAGACGATGCCATTTAGCTGCACCACGCTGTATAAAGAATTCAATAAATTGAATATATTCGTCAGTTTAGTAAAGCGTGATTTGTGGAATTTAATTGTGATTTAATCTGTTCGACGTAATATTTCTAATGGCAATTTGAAGATGGATATTAATTTCAACTCGATGAAAATTCGTATTTCAGAAAATACTTTAACTTTCTTAACGAACGTAAAGGGAGTAATTTTTCAATTAATTTTCGATTAATTAATTATACTAAATCGTTTACATAAATTAAGAGAATTAGAATACAATATTTTCTACTTTATAGTACTTTTGCAATTATCGGGTTTTTATCTGGTACTTTTCTTTATCGAGTACTAAATCTATAGCAAATACTCTAAAGAACATCAATCGATATCGGGATTCTTGTTAGGATTCTTATTATTCTGGGCACGTAAAACGAGCAAAACCCTTAAAAGCAATTTCTTCAATCTTTTCCATCGATTAAGCAACTGTAAAAAAATAAAATCATCACTGTCTATAAAAATATTCGAACATTTACAACGAAAATGTTTACTCGGAATGAAATATTGATATGTATTAAGATTATGTGTACGTATGTGTACATAAATTAGAAAATTACATAAATTAGACATTTTTAAGTACGTTAAACAGAACTGTACCATACATTACGATTTATTTGACGTCATATAATGCTGAAAGAAAAAATAGTAAATAAATAAGGATATTTATTTGATTTAAAAATATGACATTTATTATTAATACAAATAGAATTATTGATACATTCGACTGTCAGCAATTAATTAGTAGAAAGAATAATGTAAGAGATATTGAAACATAAATTTATTATCGATACTTTTTCAATTAATCATCCTTTTCCCTTCACTTTAATAATCTCCTACGCACAATACCTTCTCCTTTTCGTATTATATTAATTAATGTCTTGCTGACAGTTGATTGAGTATCGTCTTACTCGGATAATAATTCAGATTCTGAACTTTGGTTATTTTTAACACAATATTTTCTAGTCGTCGTTTTTTACAGAATTTAACTTCTTCTTTCTACATTTTCTTTCAAAGTATGCAAATAAACATTTTAATCTGTTGGTTTGATCTGTGGCGGTTCTCAAATATCCCACAGCCACAAATTATAACGCTGTTTTCTCCATGTTTATACACATGTTGATGTATAACAGTAGTCCAAAATTAGTTATTCTTGATAATGTACATTATCTAGCAAACTTGATACACTTGTTCTTTAGTCGCGTTAATAAAGGAGTTGTTTCTATAGGGTCATCTGTAACCCACATCACGAATCGTTTGAAAGGGCTTTCATATTATAATCAACTTCAATCGTTCTACCAATCACGGGACACTTGTTCGAGTATTACACTTTAGTGTTTATAAAATATCATGGTTACGATACGAGTTTTATTTTTTTAGTCGTTCCGAATATTTTTGGTATTCAATGGAACCGGTTTTGCTATTTCTTAGCAACAAACTGCGGACGAATTCGCACAATTTTTCTGAGCGATTGACCGCCTTTTCTCAATTTTACAATTTTCTGACAGATTATAATCGCGATTTATGCAAAATAGTTGCACGTCTTTCTTGCGTATTTACAGGCAAGAAAATAATTTGTACAAGTGAAAAATAAGTTGCAAATAACTCGTACATACATATTCACCTCTGCAGTACTTTGGACCTTCCTGAAGATGTTGCCGAATTTTAAACACTATACCGGGACGTTACATTATTCTGTTTCTTTAATTTAATTGTTGACAAACGTATGTAAATCATTCTCATTTACGCAAATAGAAATTCCATAATAATCCAATTAATAATCCGAAATAATTTTCAAATTACCAAAAGGCAGGCTGCGAAAGAATTTCAAATATTTATACCCAAACCTAAGCCAAATTCATATAACAAATAATAAAATAATTTAGATGAAAAACAGGCTTTTCCTGCTCTATGTCCAACTATCGAAGCTGCTCGTTCTACCGACTTCGTTGAGTTGCCAGTTCAAAGAGTCAAGTTCTTCATATCATTTTAATAAAATGATCTTATCGCCAACTCTGAAATATCAGTCACTCGAAACTGTTTTCCCAATAGTTCGATGAAAAACCGATATTACTTTCTCATCAAGCCAGCGCATCGTATTTACAATTATCCGTGTAAAAACTGACATTGTTCAATTGATGTCGGTTCAAATTGATCTTTCTGCAGGGCCGGCGTGACCTTTTGCGCGGTCTGAATACACATTGAAATCCTACACTTAAATTTTACAACGAGGAATTATTTACAAATGCTGTTACATATTATATATTTTTTATAAGCAGTTTTTTAAACAAATCCAAGTAATATTTTTTCGCATGCATAATTCGCTTTCAAGGAGCAAAAAATTCAATGAAAGTAGAAAATCTGTAATCGTGTACGACTTTTGCAAAAAACTATTGATGTAGTTTAATTTCTCTAAAAAGTACATTTCTCCGAAAGCGCCTGGATTTTCTTTATCTAAAGTAGTTTTCAGGATATGAGGACTTCACAGAGTTACACTGAACTTTCATGATTTTTCTCACTCCTTTAAACTGAATCGTCGCTGCTAAAAAAAATGTCTTGCATCTGTTAATGGTATTTTATTAATCAAAATCGGTGTTTATTAATTGGGTAATTTTCGTAGAACGCGGGATCGGGTTCCGGCGAACGCGCTGAACCTGCCTTGCGCCGGCCCTGTCTTTCTGTATCAACTTTCATCTCTGCAGTTACAGGTTAGCATCTTCGCCACGTGTCTCAGCACAAACGTGCTTCGTCAACTGGTTTCTGCGACTATTTCTATATTCGCGACGAACGCCAGGGCGCGTTCTGAGTATCTGAAAGAATCTGTAGCGACACATGCGTCTTAGGACGTTTCGATTCGAACACACCTCACGTAGTTGTTTTACCACAGAGGATTAACACTGTACCACGCACATAATGTAATGAACAAACTCTGTACAAAGCAATTTCGCTGCTACGTGCAACCTACAATCGGCGACAAGTTCAAACCTTTCGGTACTCCCTCGACCAGTATAAATAGACGACCATGTCCTTCAAACACAGTGAGTAGTGCGAATAAATATCAGTATCGAGTCAGTAAGTCAGTCTAACGAATCAGCATAACAATTAGTATCAGTACCGCAGCAATGCGCAATTACATAACGAATATCATCAAGCGAGCAATGCTTGCGATTAACTTTGTATTCTACAGTTTGAAATATCTGTAAATGTAGTTAATTAATAACCAACAACACGTCACACCGTTCACCACAAATCGACCAGACATTAGCGGGATGCTCTCAGAGCATTTGGATGTTCGATTTCCGATGGCAACGATCGTCAAACGGCGAACGAGTGCTCTATACTTTCGTTTTATTGGATTTTGCTAAAATAAGCGGAGTTGCTTTAAACGCAGCGTAACGCAGATTGTTGTTTGCGAGCGAGAAATGGTAGCACGCGAGTTGCATCCGTTTTAAATTCCATTAGCAGAAGGAACAAGCAGAAGGAAAATTCTCTGAAAGCTGGCGCGCAACTGGTACATTTGTCATTGTCGTCCGGGGGCCTAGTAGCTTCGCTGTCGCTGTAAATGTTTGTTCATGCTGGACAAACTGGGTCGAACGAGTAACAACGCCGTCGAAATTCTCCGCGGAATTACCAACTGTTCCGCTCTTTCTCCTTTTCCTACTTTTTTCTGCCGCCTGTACGAAGAAGCTTCGATGGGCATCGTGGCCGTGGTAGGGTAACGTGGACAAAGAGAATTCGGCCCATGTCGCGAGCTGGCTCCATGCCGAGGAAACCATGGAACGCGGCATACAATTTCGATCCAACGATCACGGCCAGAATGCATCACAGCGAGCACCGTGTGCAGCGCGTCGTTCCTCAACATCATACGTCGAGTTCCTGTGATAGGGGCGCGTTAGCCTCCGGATGATGAGATGCCGAGGGAAATACGGATTGATATTCGAATAAAATCCTCTTCGGAGATATCCGGACGTGTAATATCTCAGGGAAACTTTAAAGCACTCCGCGTCTCCCATATTTCTTACTTTCCTGTCAGGTTCTTATATTTTGTTCTTTTTTATTTCTTTAGCGACACGACGTACAAACAAGACAAATTTACGATCTCATGATTTACAGCAGGTGTCTCTTTGTAGGTTTTTACGTCATTGAGAAATGTTATTCTGTTTATGAAATTTGAAAAGAATCGATTAGAAAAAGAATTGGCTGAGAAGAAGGTGGAAAAAGTTCCGCGTAGATCTTGCAGCTGCTTCGTATTCAATTTCGTTCAATTAGAAATAATACAACGAATTAATGAGATCTTCTGTAGGTTTCTACGTTGCTGAGAATTGTCATTCCATTTATGAAATTTAAAAAAAATCAATTAGAAAAAGAATTAATTAAGAACAACGTAGAAAAGTACCGCGTAGATCTTTCAGCTGCTTCGTATTCAATTTCGTTCAATTAGAAATAATACGACGAATTAATGAGATCTTCTGTAGGTTTCTACGTTGCTGAGAAATGTCATTCCATTTACGAAATTTAAAAGCAATCAGTCAATGGATTGTAAAAAAGATAGGAAAAGTTCTGCGTAAATTTTATTATTTAATATAATATGTTAATAAAAAACAAGCGATTAAATCGAATTCATCTGGATCAACTTCGAGTGCAGAAAGCGAGATGAATGCACTCTACGATTTACATAAGGTATTTCCCAGTAGATTTTCATATCGTTGAAAAGTGTCGTTCCATTTACGAAATTTGAAAGCAATCGATCAATGGATTGAGAAGAAGATGGGAAAAGTTCTGCGTCAATTTTGTAGCAGTTTCATGTTCAATAAACAATATAACGTATTAATAAAAAACAAGCGATTAAATCGAATTCATCTGGACCAACTTGGGGTGCAGAAAGCGAGATGAATACACTTGACGATTTATGGAAGATATTTCCCTGTAGATTTTTATATCGTTGAAAAGTGTCGTTCCATTTACGAAATTTGAAAGCAATCGACCAATAAATTGAGAAGAAGGTAGGCAAAGTTCTGCGTAAATGTAAATTTTGTAGAAGATAAATATTCAATTTTGTTTAAAATGAAACAATAATTATTCCATTTGTAAAATGCTTAAAAAAATCGACCGATCAATTTGGATCAAAAAGATTGGAAAAGTTCGTCGTACATATTCGATAATTCTCTTTAATTCACACATTTTGATCCATCATCGACTGTTTCAAGATCGATGAATAGATTCTATCGATCCGCAAAAAGGACTATAAGATAGCGTTACAACAAGATAACAAGACCGTGCAACGGAATATTTTGTCCAAAAATTCAATTTCTTTTCTCTTTTAAACAAACGCTCTAGTCGAGTTTCCTGCAGTATCCTTGAACCCTTGCCTCGTTATTAAATAGGCAATTTTCAGCTAAAACACCAAAATGTAAAGTCACGCGAGGCACCGTGAATTATCTCGGATACTTCGTGTCTACCTGTATCGTCCGCAGGAAAATGCCAAGCAACGTAGATAATTTTACCTACACTCGTTCCTATTTAGCGTTTCAAATTATTTTTATCAAGAAACAAAATGATTTTCTCGATGACAATTATATACCAGAATCTCACAGTGCGGAGTGGGCGTATTATAAATTGACAAAATGTGGACATTAATTGCGTTATCTCGTGTTATCGCAAGACAGGAAAACTTCTATCGCGGTTTAAATAGTCGAAGCTTATTTCTACGTATGAAAAATAATTGATATCTTTCAAGTTATCTTTCAATCTTATTTCCAAAGTCATTTACTTATTTATTATTTACGTCATATATCGCTCCTTAAGAGTGACGGTGCCATAAATAAACAAGGTCGATTTTATTTTTCTGTATATCATAAACTTCATAGGTCACAGTTCTCTCAGCGCGCAAAACAGCATATTTCTACCTTAATTTCACGTTAATTTTACACAACAGAATAGATAGAACGAAGAGACGAATAGAATAAAACAAGCACAAAATTATTTAATCTTCAAGTGTGTAGTATTGACGACAAATAACGAGATTTTGGAAAACTACAGATGTCGTTAATTTTACACAGAATTAATAGAATGAAGAGACGAATAGAATAAAATAAGCACAAAATTTAATCTTCAAGTGTGTAGTATTGACGACAAATAACGAGATTTTGGAAAACTACAGATGTCGTTAATTTTACACAGAATTAATAGAATGAAGAGACGAATAGAATAAAATAAGCACAAAATTATTTAATCTTCAAGTGTGTAATATTGAGGACAAATAACGAGATTTTGAAAAACTACAGGTGTCGTTAATTGTACACAGAATAGATAGAATGAAGAGACAGATAGAATAAAATAAGCACAAAATTAGTTAATCTTCAAGGGTATAGTATTGACGACAAATAACGAGATTTTGGAAAACTACAGGTGTCGTTAATTTTACACAGAATTAATAGAACGAAGAGACGAATAGAATAAAACAAGCACAAAATTATTTAATCTTCAAGGGTATAGTATTGACGACAAATAACGAGATTTTGGAAAACTACAGGTGTCGTTAATTTTACACAGAATTAATAGAATGAAGAGACGAATAGAATAAAACAAGCACAAAATTATTTAATCTTCAAGGGTATAGTATTGACGACAAATAACGAGATTTTGGAAAACTACAGGTGTCGTTAATTTTACACAGAATTAATAGAATGAAGAGACGAATAGAATAAAACAAGCACAAAATTATTTAATCTTCAAGTGTGTAATATTGAGGACAAATAGCAAGATTTTGAAAAACTGCAGGTTTCTGTTCTTCTGTTCTTTCTCTTCTTGTTAGTAGTAGTGTAGTAGTAATAGCAGTGTCATAGTTGGTAAAGAAAAATACCACAAAGTAGAAGAGGAACATTCCATTCATCAAAATAGTGAATTTCATATGCAATTACTGATCTGATCTTAATTGATCTGACCGAGATCGTATTTTTATATCGATATTAACTAAAGCTGTAGTTATTCAAACAGTGTTATTCTTCACTAAAGAAATTGTAATTAACCGGGTTTTCTTCACGAAATGCGAATGAAATCGACGCCACGAGCGCAGCGTGTGAGTTTTCTGAAATAGATCGTGGACCTCCCAGAAAGACATTTACGCATATAGATCGCCATAACTTGTCCCCATAAGATACTAAAGTCACGTCTAAAGAAGAAAACAACATCTTGAAATGTAAATATTTCTTTCTCCCTCTGATACACGTGCCATAGCATAGGGATACTTCTATAAGAGTCGTTCAATTTCTGTCGAATTTTTATTCTGATTGTATTTAAAACATCTGCATGGGCAACGAGATACAAGTGGAAGAGTATCACGGACCGATAATTATAGCAATCGTTTAGCTGACGCTTATCATCTCGGATTAAAACGATTTCTAACTCAGCAGACGTAACTTTCGTTTGCAAACGACGTTTCCTAAAAACAGAATATTAGAGATAGAATATTATAAAATGTGATACTATGAAGAACGTTGGAAGAAATGAACAATACAGGGACGCAATTAGCAGTGAAACGAGAAACGTGAGTAGCATAATTACACAAACGATATACGATGTTTTTGCTTCTGGAATAAAGAAGTGGAAAAATTACGACATATTTTCGTAAAACAAATTTAGACAGCTAAATTTTCAGAGAAATTAATTTCTCTTCGAAATCCATCCGTGTATATAAAATGCAAAAGTCATCAACGAGTCCAAGTCGCTAGAAACATGAAATCTGCACGGTATATTTCTTTTACGACGCAAACGTGGAATAGGAAATGATTTAAATTATTATTAAAATGATTATGATATAACAGTATAATATAATATAATAATAATATTAAATTATTATTAAAATGATTTAAATAATACGCTCCCTAAAGGGGTGAAACTGGAGTAAAAACTTTTTTTAAAGCAACTCTTATCCCACGAGTGGCTGTCGTTGTGCGCTCATTAAAAATTCACTAGAAATCAGCACCAAAAATAAACAAACGCATGTTTCAACGTTCTTCGAAATTCAACCCTTAATGGGGACAAAAAAAGGGGTAAGTTGTTTCGTCAAAGGAAAACTGTATCTCTACATCCGTTAAAGCTGGTGATTTAGGATGCGGCAAATAAGCTGGTCGTTAGAAGTAAATAATCTCGTGTCGGAGCGTTTTTCGAAATTCAAGTCCTAAAGGAGCGTTCAAACAGAGAGTAATAAACATAAATTCGAGGGTTGTGAGGACGAAGGCGCGGCCGGACAGCTAGTACATTTATGTTCCTCTTATTTTACATCTAGAAGTTGGAATAACAGTTGAGAAACCTGAAAAGAAAACAAAGAAATGTTGTTTACACTTCGTTAAACCTGAACGCTTCGAAGATGCGGGTTTCTTCCAAATCGATGCTTCTTTTTCGAATTTCGAAGCAGTTTGAACAAAGCGGAGACAAAGTGTATACTTCTTGCTATTAATTTCGAACAGTCGAAGTGCAATAATCTGTACTTTATTTTGAAAAATTTCTCAATTAGCTTGGTACTTTCACGATCGTTATCTCTAATTACACTGTCCAACAAATCTTATCTTACAACTTTCAGTAGACGTTTCTTCTAAACTTTTGCGAGCTAAATGCGAATTTGTAAACCCTGTTTTCTCTTAGAAGCCACACCAATCAAGAGGATTAGTTTCGAAAACAAAATTCGAAATTTTTAACTATTAAGATGCTATGCTATGTCTGCTGTTACAGTTGCAGTCGAGTTAAACGGTGTGAAAAAATCGACAATACAACACACAATGGTGAAGATTCGGAATATATCGATAGACACACTGGAAGTTGGTCATTGGGATTGGACTACTTTCGAATGGATGGCCAAACATCAGCTGAAAATAGAAACGCACGGTGCAGAATATCTAATGAACCGTGAAACACAAAAGCGAGATTGCTCCTAAACTCAACCCGATCAGACGAACTGGGAATTTAACCGCTGCCAATCGCGTTTAGACGAACTAGCAAATTGGCAAATTAATAATTGAAGCGGCCCTTTACTATTAGTGGAACGGCCACTAAATTTTAATTGCCCGTTAAAATTGTAGTTAACAATATACGTAGATCTCTGATTGGTAGCGCGAAATTCAAATAACCGCACAGGCAAACAACTTCCCAAATAAGGAAGTTTTATGTAATGAGTTTCAACAATTACAAATACTAATTTTCTATCTCCTCACTCTTTTGTCTTTGCCTTTGCATCCTATCGTGATTTTGTATCTGCATAACCCATTTGCATTCAAGCGCGGATTATTACGCGCGCTGCGACTGTCTTCTATCACCAAGCGCGGATTATTACGCGCGCTGCGACTGTCTTCTATCACCAAGCGCGGATTATTACGCACGCTGCGACTGTCTTCTATCACCAAGCGCGGATTATTACGCGCGCTGCGACTGTCTTCTATCACCAAGCGCGGATTATTACGCGCGCTGCGACTGTCTTCTATCACCAAGCGCGGATTATTACGCGCGCTGCGACTGTCTTCTATCACCAAGCACGGATCATTACACGCGCCGCGACTGCTTTTTATTTCAGTAGCTAAGTATCCTTCAGATGTGAGAGATCACGTTTGATCCATTTGTCAGCATCACGCCTATATCAGTTTATTATTTTCTAAACGAGTCTTACTTTTGTTGTGAAAATCTTTTCAACTGCCACTATGGGTAAGTACTGTCAATCTTAATTAAATTTAACAAATTAAAATTTAAAAAATATTCTAATTTTATAATGTAAACTAAAATTTAGTTGCCCCAATGGATCTAAACGTACTCGAAGGGAAACGGTCTTTAAATGCCATATTTGCGATGTACCATCATGCATTGACCATTTTAAAGAATTCTACGAGAAATAATATGATTTATTTTCCATTTTAATCTAAATAATTTTCTTTTAAATAAATAATTTTTACTTTTTTCCTCTGTTATAGAGAATCTAAGATGCGATGTTTGCGAAGTAACATTATCTATCAATCGTTTTGAACAGTAAATTTTCGATAAACTCCATGAAGAATTCGGATGTCATTTACTGCACCTACGACCTACCGCGTGCGGTGATAAGGACCAGTCGTCAGTTGAACGCCGCTGATGCCTTCAACTGTCCTCTTAAGTAGAGCGATAATGCAAATGGGAAAATTTTATATTTAGATATTATATATCATCTTTCAAAAATCAATCTTTTCCTGTTGTTATATAACTATAATAATAATAAAGCACAAGATCATCCCAGATTTCTGTATCTGCAATTTTTTAAGGGGCTGTCCTGAATTAGAATGTTCTAAAACAGCGTCTTTTTGTGATTTTTTTTAGAAGGGAAAGAAAGAAATGAAGTTATTGAATTTTGAGATATGGTTTTATATATATTTAATGAATACAAAAAATTTTTTTTTAAAGTAAAAAAGAAAATTATAACAGATGGGCTACAATTTTCAATCGGCGTGAAAGATCCACCTCGTAATTGTTGACCGAAAGAAAAAACCAAAAAAGGATTAAATTATTATATTTTTTTCTTCTCGATGAACTAAGAAAAAGGCAGAAAATAGTGTCAAATTAAAAATTTTGGCGGGTTTAAAGAAAAAATGTGCTTTATAAAAAGAAAAAATAAACTTTAAGGTGCTATAACAATTATTTAAATAAACTTTTTGACGAACTTTTTTAGTTCATCGAGAAGAAAAATATATAATAATTTAATCCTTTTTTGGTTTTTAGTTTCGGTTTAGTTTCACGCCGATTGAAAACTGCAGCCCATGAAATAAGCTTAGAAATCTGTCATAATTTTTTTTTTTACTTCAAAAAATTTTTTTGTATTCGTTAAATATATATAAAACCATATCTCAAAATTCAATAACTTCATTTCTTTCTTTCCCTTCTGAACAAAATCACAAAAAGACGCTGTTTTAGAACATTCTATTTCAGTACACCCTTTAATCATATCCTATTGTATGAAAAATAAAATAGCGTTTTTAATGTACGTACATACGTAAGTATACTATGTACCTTACTATACATCGTTCGTGTATCGCGTTGATTCAAATTTTAGGGCAACGGCTCCCGTTCTACCAGTTGAACGTTAAACTCGACGATGTGTGTGATTGAAAGGACGGATGTTGGCAGCAGGATGAGGTTTACCAAAGAAAAAGGAGACACGCGTCATGTGTTCCCTCGTGCGGACAGTTTTATAACAAAACCCGCCTGGAAATCTGTATAAACCTCGCGTGTTTCACGATGAATCACGCCTCTGCGCTTACACGTGAACCAGCCAACGGCAAGAATATAATATCTCATTAACAATCGTTTGTTCATCTTAACAATCCTAATCGCTTCATCCATCGTGGGGTTTCTTTGAGACTTAGCGACCACTGCCTCCACTTAGAATTTAAACGAAAATTAACTTCCCCTCGACGACTTCCTTCAACAAAATTTTGCAAATAGCTGATTATCTTTGCTCTTTCGTATCCACGTGTTTATCGGTGAATATTTAGATCATTATTATTTTATTATTATTATTATTAATTGTTATTACTATTATTAGGTTATATTAAAACATTATTGTTGCTAAGTATGCCAGCAGAGATTCAGTTTCCTCGTTACTCTCTCTCTCTCTCTTTTTTTCTTTCTCTCGCTAAAATTTCTTTTCGAACATTTTCTCTTTATAAGCGTAAAGATCAAACGTTTTACCGCGCAGCGTTTTTCACGATACTCGGCAAAGTATACGTACAGTTGACGTTAAGCGTGTAGAGCCGAACGTTTCGATAGACGAAGCGGACAGACGTGTGCATTTGATGGAAATCGCAGTCTATTTTCGCTAGCGGCCACGGATTTGGAGCATGGACATGGAAATAAATAGCGTTCGATCGCGGCTAAATTTCATTTCGTACCATCGACAACAGATCTTTCGCAATTTCCGCGCTCTGTCCCCGGCATTTCGCGTAATTAACGGTAACAGCGGATATAAAAATTCAACTGCCTGAAACGCTGTCTGCGTTGTTGGGAATAAGCTCAAACGATAATTATTGGCGCGCATTCCGTGAATCGGTATAGAACTCTGGCTTAATTTTAGCGTTCGCTGGTATGTTGATTCTTGAAAATATTGGCGCCCACTTCTTGTTTCTCTCTCACTCACTCTCTCTCTCTCTCTCTTTCTCTCTCTCTCTCTCTCTCTCTCTTTCTCGAAACGCGTACCTTCAAATTCCAGCTAAACGTTAGACGGAGAGACGAGCATTTAGTTGAAAGAACCAAACGACACTTGCGAGGTTGTGTAACGTGATATTCAGAAGTTTTCCGAACTAATTGTCAGTCTACGCAGTTTCCAGCGAATAGAATCGTATGTTCGTGGCTACGTTTCGTTACTAATAAATTTACTGCGACTATACTGCTCTTAATGTGAATATCTAACTTTGATCGGAAACGTAGATTCGCTCCTTCGATTCTTAGAGCTGGAATCCTGGTGCGATATAAAATTCTGCTAATTTCTATCTTTCTCGATACAAAACTACAGGTTTCGTAGAATTTTTTTGAGACATATGCGAGACATCTTTTATTACTTGTAATAAGAATTGAACTAACATGGAAAACATACGTGGAACACTTTTTGTAACTTAAAAAAGAAAATTGAATATGCGAGACATTTTTTGTAATTTCTAGTAAAAATTACAATTTTTGTAGAGTATTTTGATATTACCAAAAAAAGGTAAAAGTTAGTCGTAACTTAGTGGAACCAATAGGAAAGAAAAGTGGCAGAATTTTAGAAACGCTAGCTCGCCGGAGGAACATGAAAAGCGCTAAGACTTTCAGGAAACATAAAAGACGATGGAAAAATTATATTTCATCAAGTATTTCTTTCTTCTTACATAAAGCTTTTCACTTTGTTTATAATCTCATTCACGTCTTCTCCCCATAGATTTCAATTAATTCTTGAATGAATACTTTCTCCGCTCTTCCCTGTCCAAATCTTTTTCCGAGGCCACTCAGGGGCACTGCACTGTCGGTTGACAATCGTACGGATCAACTCGAACGAAGGAACACGTCGACATGGCCGTTTACTGATAGCCAAGCTTTCACCGGTTCAAGACGAAGGGTTCGGCGCCAGCCAGTACCCAAACTTCGTAATTGATCCATTTGATGATTACGTAAAAGAAGAGCAAACGATTGATCGTGCAAACGATCTCGAAGACGTTGTTCTCGGCGGGCACGCCGAACAGCAGGTTGCGAAGAGCAGGCGCCTCGACCAGCATCGCTTGCCTCCATATCTCGTGATCGAAAATCGTATCGTTCGTTTCGATCGTGATTTTCGTTTCGTCAATCTGGGTCCTGGGAATCGGCGCGTTATGGCAGCTTTTCAGCTTCCGTATCCAACCGTCGACCGTCTCGAAAATCGAATGCACCTCGCCCATAATTATTCGCGGTCACGAAGCGATAATTCGTCGAAAAGCTATCATCGGCACAGCCGACGAATAACTGAATCCGTGTGGTTCATCGCTGCGCAGCGATCCCTCGTGCGAATGCCAACTTTGATGTACTTTCGGTTATCTAACCGCTCTACAAGCGTCATCGGTTAAAAGTACCTGGCACATTGCGAAACATCGGTTGTATACATCGGTGCACGATACGGCGGATCCAACGTTCAATTAGCGTTAGAACGTTTGCTTACAAAGCGGCTGTCTGTTTTCATCGAATGAATGGCGAGGCTTATGGAGGATCGAAGCTGCGAGCGTTCGATCGGTTCGTTTAATTCTCCTAAATACGGCCGTGCTAATACACCGCGCTTCGACTTTATCCTTCCTTTGTTGTTACGTAGGCTTGTACTATGGTTCGTGTGCTCTTTGCTTAGGGTGTTTATTAGGACGTTCAAACAGCATAAGATATCGTGTAACTAAGATTAGAAGTTACTTCGAAGATATCAGGTTGTCCGCAAAGTGTCTTTCTTTTACAAACCCGTCTTTTACAACGACACATCTTTACATAAACATGAAATCTAATCTGTCGAACGTTGTGATCTTTATGGAGCGGCATTCGACAGCAAAACTTTTCAATGGTTTCTGTCCCGTGGCTTGGTATACAGAGACCCTATCCTCGACCGGACGACGGCAGAGCTGTGTTTAGAGCAGCTGGTTACGAACGTTCAAGACCAGGTTCGAATCCCCGCACTCACAGTCCAGTTTTTTACACAATTCCTAACTGAGAAGATGGCAACCCGGATGAAGACAAAAATCTCATACACCAGCGGTACCTATCACGACCTATCCACCTCATTTATTTTGATAGAACAAAATGGATCATACGTAATTCGATAAAATAATATTAAACGGAAAATGTTGTACATCCATTATTTCCTTATAAAACGAAAGAAACTTTTCGGACTACCTAATATTACAATGTCTTTCGGCCGAAACATGTACAGAGAAGTACGCATAAGCGAACGTGAAATTTAATTTCTCGAGTGACAGAAAATAAATCAATCTATAGATTTACGTACATGGAATAAAATAAAATAATAAAATATACGGCTGAGCGACAGGTCGTATTACACCAATTCGGCATATGTTTCCAGTCGTGCACGCGTGGAAATACAAAGCACAGAGTACACGAGTCACGCGTGTACGTCACCGTGTAGATCGCTGTTACACTAACGTATTTCCTATTCGAATATGCATGCGTTATTATGCGTACAAGCAATATTTCATGTCGGAGATGAAAGGACACCGGAGCCTTTCCTTTGGAATTTTAGGAAAATCCTCTAATACTTTAGCCCAGATTCTATCATAGCCGTAATTAAGCAATTGTTGTCATTCAATCTGATTATAATTGTCCGAGATTTGTGATAGCGAGATTGGGCTCGAGGTGACACAACTGGTCGCCGAGCGTAGCCGCGGTCACGGGATGGACGTTTTGCCTGACGGAGGTGTGGAGTGATTGTATGGTTCTTCCTAGAAATGTGGTTGTGGCGGCATACGGCCTCGAGAACGGGCCTAGCCACGTGTGATTTTGCCACGGAGATGTCAATATAATGCGACACACGTTGTATTAATAATCAAACTCCAGGCAAAAACTGCCTAGCAACGGCGATTGGAACTTTCTCGATGCTTCCAACCAGTATATAACAAACGAACGCAATCGTAAAGAGAGGAAAGTTTTCGTCAGTCTATTATTCGTGCGATCGCCTTGGAAAGTTACATATCGGACAGTATATACCTAGCGTCCCAGCAAATGTATTCTGTGCTTCAAAGTATTCTACGTTTAGTAAAGAGTTATCCCATTGACCGTGGATTCGTTATTGAACCCAAGAACATTGTCAATAGCATCTCGCGTGTCTAAACACCACGGTTATTCGTCAAACTTTGTAAAAAGTCATATTTATACCTGTAAATATAATCTCTGTTGTACAAAACGATAGTCATCTAGTCAGTCCGAATGAAGATTCGTTACACGACCCTAAACCTACATATATATTGCTGCGTGTTATTAGACAAGAACGCAAGAGATGTCTATGCAGCGTTCTCTTTCTATTTCTACGTCGCTTCTTCGGCTCGCTCGTGCATTCTATCTTTACATCTGTACGAACACACAAGCGAGCTTCCACGTCGCCTATTTACCTGTTTACTACAACGACACGGCGTTTTTCGTGCGCACCGGCATTCTTTCGAGTCACCGCGCCGTATCGCGTCCCTCCCTCTAATTCGCCACCATTGTCGTTCTGAGATTTTGACGTTAACGAATTTACTTTGGGCGGTCGATCACCTGGCGAGGTTGATGCTCCGACGACGTCAACAGTCGATGTCAGACTGGAGGAGAGTCAACAAGCTGTTTTCCAACAGCCAAAACACGCCGATGGTATGCGTGAATTCGTGTGCACAAAACTAGACCACCACGCAGAGACACTGATTCGAATTGACAAGGATATTCGCAACAAGCATATACAAGCAAACACGGACTATCAGTGGCTCGATGCGCGTTAAAAACTTTTCTTATCGCGTCTTGAAGCCGCTGTTGATAACGTTGACATTTTGACTGCCACGTTAGTCATATATGACTGACCACGGTTTCTCCTGTAATACCACGGTGGTCATTGATGACTGGAGCGCTTGAACTTCTTACAATTGTAAAAATTGTATGAAAATTGGCAGTTAGGGCATTTTGAATATAACCGATAAATAGAAGATACTTTGAAATAAAAAGTGCCCCATTGAACAATTCAACATTTTTATTAGAACATCAATAAAAAAAATGAGGACAAATCTTGCATCTAACGGTGCACTGTGTTAAAACACTTTAAACATAAATGTGGCTCATCGATACAATCTGGACAATAGGTGGTCACCTTTTTGGTCCGAATCTTAGTAATTTTTGATCCTAACTGTTTAAAATTTTTTTTATAGCACTCTCTGTAAAATTTTCGTGCCAGGTACGCTTGCCCTTCATTCTTCTGCATTTTGTGTCGCAATTTTTGTCGAATAAGTATATTTGACGGCTCTGGTGAATGGCACTGTGTAAGGTGCATTGCGAGTGCCATTCTAAAATCTGATACCTTGATTTTTGTTTTTGTTGCTTGTTTATAGAGTATCATCGCGTTTGAAATTGATGTATTTAACAATAACTCTAAAGCTAATTTTATATACCACTTGAGGGTTCTTCTATGTAGTGTAGAATATGCTATCACTTGATCTGATAAATCTACAGCACATTTTCCTCAGTTGTAATCTACCACTACCATTGGTTTATCACAAACATAAATTTTCTTGCGGACCTCTACCATTTCAGCCGAATGTTTCGTCGAAATCATAAAAATAATTATAATACTGTTTACTAATATCTTCT
This sequence comes from Bombus cullumanus, assembly GCA_014737535.1. Classification (NCBI taxonomy): domain Eukaryota; kingdom Metazoa; phylum Arthropoda; class Insecta; order Hymenoptera; family Apidae; genus Bombus; species Bombus cullumanus. The sequence goes on from JACXIX010000018.1 coordinate 2,427,529, forward strand.
ACACGTTTCAACAATATATTCTGGACGTTTTGCTTGTTTGGACGTTTAAATGGTTTGTTGAAATAAACGAAGCCTTGTTATAATATGTCGCTATCAACTGTTACCAAGGCGCCACCGAGGTCACCCGTGACCACCACTAACATAAACGGTTCATTGAGGAAGAATGTTGTCTTACATCATCAATTTATTATTATTTTACCATTATATGCTTTGAATAATAAAAATACTCCCGTGGCGTCCTGAGCGAAACATGTGATTTCGGCGTGGCAGTCAAAGTGTTAATGCGTGTTCGCGTGTGTCTAATGTAATTGTAATGACACGTCTGATGTGTAATCAAATGTAAGTTCACATGAAATTGGAACTGTAATGAATAAGCGATATCGATGTGATTTAACCCTTTCACTTCGGCAGTCCAATCCACCGAAGTACTGTCACCGAACGGAAACGCGCGCCAGAAATGCGCACAGTGTGCGTGGTTGCTGTATATACGTTTTCCTAGGTCTTAAATAACAATAATTGTTGTAAGAACCGTATATGAAATACCGTTTCACTGTCAATAGATTTAATAGATTTTTTAACATGAAACAGTATACGGCCGTTTGGATGTTTGAAATATATTGCGTGAAACGTTTTGATGTTTCAACAATGAGTAACTTTAAGAAGTGATTAATCCAATATGTCAATAAAATCAACAGATAATGTTCTACTGATAATGAAAAAATATATTATTGACTACAGATAGCACTTGTATGCATCATTTGGATGCCGGACTCGGGTGTCGTAGCGTGGTCGATGCCTATAAGCGGCGCTCGAAGCGAAAGGGTTAAACGTTGAAATATCGAACTTCTATTGGCTCCTCTACCTTCCGTCGTAGGTTATAAGATAATACGCATTTTCCTTAATTTTAAAAGTTTCAAATTTGAGCGCAATATTTTCGCAAAGAGAACGTAGAGACGCATCGGTGAATGGATGAGTGGATCGAATATATTAGCTACGTAAACTGCGTGTTTACCTCGCGTAGAGAAACACGGAAACTTCGTATGGATGTCATGAATACATTTGCGAAAGATTTCTCGTAACGAATCCCATTGAACAGTTTACACGTGCATATCGTAGGAGGAACAAGCGATCGGTCGAATCGCAGGTTAATACATCTTTTAGAAATGACAGAAACGTCTGTCATTAATATAAATCGCCGGTCAATAGACACTAATTTGCTTCGTTTATTTCCAACAACTACGTTGTTTGCTGAAACTTCGGACTCTATCCGATATAACCTTGTATGCATTAACAAATACGTGACGATCGTTGATCGTCGATCGACGAACGCTGATTCATTCACTACCGATCATTTTCATTTAACAATATTCTGATACATTGGTATCGTAATATACTATATAGCTATTGTACAAATATTACACTATGCTGAATATGTACTTTATAAAGGGTAAGCATTCTTGACTATATTTCTTCATTTTACGTATGTAAGAGGAGCTTGAGATGGGTATAATTAAAATTAATTATACTGATCGAGGTACTCGGAAGAAAAATGATATCGCGTGTAGCCATAAAGTCACCACATTGTGGAAACTCATGACAGAATTTTCTAGTATAATGTGCTACGCTTGTAGCATTTTTACGAGAAAGTATATTCGTACGATTTTTCCATGCAGCCTCCCAATTAATTCGTATTGTGATAATAAACGAACAAATATTCATCTTCTAAATATTATTTTCCATGGATTAGAACGTCTAATATATTTTATGTTAAATTTTATGTTTTCATATACCATAATCAACTGTAAAAGAATTTACATATAAAAAGTACTTTATAACGATATGCCTTGAAACATTTGACACTGAAGATCTTGTCGCGTCTAAGAATATACCTGTCAAATTAGTATGCTTTTCTAATAAAAACAAACACATGAAAACTATAACTATACAAATAACATATTATTTTTCTGCTACAGAAGAATCTCGTCGTAATAATATTTTTATCACGGACGATTCGATAATTTAGCCACGATTGTATTACTGGAATGAAAATCCTTCACTGTCGTAAATCTTTCTCCAAAAGATGTAATACTTTAAGACAATTACTTTTAATACATCGAGATTTCCTCTTCATAGATACTACATAGAAGATGAAGAACCATCGTAGACCCTTAAATAATGCGATAAAAGGGAGGATAAAGCTACCTTATTCTCAAAACATTAAGAGAATCGTTTTCTTACTTGCCGAGGAAAAGCTTTCCCGATAGAGGTCTTATTTCAAAGTAACGACAAGACCGAACCAATGGCCCATTTTCACCTGTCTTAAATCAGTTCGGTTCGAGCATAGCCGTTATAATTGAGGTCGATAAGAGCTTCTCCAACAAAAGATCTATAAAAGCGGTATTATGTACTTACAAGAAGAGCTAGCACCCAACATTTTCTAATATTTCTCCAATATAGCGTGTCTCATAAGTAATACACACAGGTGCAAAGTATTTTTAGCAGAATAAAAGACGCAGATATGTTAAGGAGGTAATTAAAGTTTAAACTGTTTTACTTCGGACACGATTCCAGTTTACGTGAATTTAATATTGTTCTCCTCGTAGTTACGAAATGGAACTTATTCTTATAATACTTTTCCATCGCTGTGTTATATTTTGCACTGAAAGTACTTGGAAGGGAGGATGAAGTGGAAGGACAGGAAAATTCTAGCCAGATTCAGATGTGGAAACGAGACCAAAGCGAGGGAATACTGGAAGAAAGAGGGAGAAAAAAGATGCAGACTATGTAGAAGGAAAGAAGAAGACCTGAGACATGCAATAGAAGAATGTTAAATAACGGGAGGACCAAAAGACATGGAAAAAACACTGAATGGGACTGGAGGAGGACTAACTAAGGAATTAAAAGCAATAATAGAAAAGAGAAGGGCAAGGACAATACAAGACTGGGAGGAAAGACAAGAAGGTAGCACAGCAAGGAGGCAAAAGACCAAAAGTGGCAATAATGTGTAGTCATAAGTTGCAATAGTTTTTAGCCATTAGTTTTAGCTGTGAGAGATAAGAATAAGCTAAGGGAGTGCAATGCAATAGAGTAGATAAGAGGGGAGGTAGATATATAAGGAGCAAAATAAGTGTAAGAAACGTAAATCGAAAGTTCGTCCAAAGCCGAAAGACACGGACTAAAAAATAAATAATAATAATATTTTGCAGTGAATTTATACGAACACTTGAGTATCGAACATGGCATGAATTAGTTACCTTTTGAAAATTCTGACAAAGAAACTTTGCAACTGTGCATTGTTAACGATATATATGAGGTGGTAGTTGGTGAAGGTGCCCATAAGATGTTCAACAAAAAAGGTTTATTAAACTATCGACAATCAACAGTCAACAATATACGATCAACAATTAACGATCAACGATTAACAATCAAGAGTTGTGTTTGCTTCGCTATGACGCTAAACCTTTCGCACTTCGCAGCTTGGGGCAGAGTGGATTTTTTTCTTCCAAATATTCGGCGAAAGAACCGTAGGGATATCGATGGTACACTAGGCATATCGGCCTTACGCTTTGAAGGTATAGCACTTTATGTCGCGAAGCCGTTGGAAAGTTCCGTGGTCGAGTGCCGCCACATATACAACGTGAAGATGGAATGAAAATTATGCTGAAATATAACAAGGTTAGCCTTTGATAGATGTAGGAATGCTGACATTTAAGCCGGTAGCAGTATTTTCATGGGTAGAGAAAATTAAAGTAAGCCTTGCGTGAAAAAATTTCTGCATAATTCTTTATTTAAAACTTCGTACTGTTTTATCAGTCGTTGTTATCTTTCGCGATGAAACGCAAACGTAGGTAATAGGACTAAATCATTCGATTAACAGGTTCTCACAAAAAGGAGAAAAAAGAAGATAGAGGACATGAAATCGTTTTTCTCTAGCGTAACAAAGGATGTTAATAAAAGATCAACATTAGGTTAGGCGAAACGATGAAACATCTTGAAACTTGATTCCTTCTATTTTCCTTAACACAAAGACGAACATAGTGATTCACTCTTTGAAGAAATTTTAATTTAAGTGCTGACTGTGCGCTTCTGAAAATTCAACCACTTGATTAATCACGCGAGTTCTGCCTGCCCAAAAATAAAATCTTTTTAATTAGAAAAAAAAAATACTACGTGAAACATATAAAAGGACAAACGTATAAACGCAACTAAAAAGTGAATTACATGGAAAGTTCCTATTTGTAAAAAATGTATGGCATGAAATTATGAGCTTTTAATAGGTTTATTAATTATAACTTTTTATTTTCCGCTTTTATTACGTTTTTCACATTTCAATAAAACTGCAAAAGTTTTCAATATAACACAAATTGCTACAAATATCACATTACTAGCGCGATACTAAACTTCCAAACTAGACTTTTAAATCAATTTATTAATCTGGATTTCGGCATTGCTTTCATCGTACTGAACTCTTTCTAACTGCAAGTGTAATTCGTTTAACAGCTTTTACGTCAGCCGCGAGCCGTGTTTCACCTTTTTTCGTACACCTTTCGCTCACCAACTCAAATTTTCCGACAGCGTTTGAAAACTGGTAAATGGCACGAACGAGAGCAGACAGCTGCTTGGTTAATTAAAATTCCTACCACATGTACAACTTTTGTTTGCGTATCAAACAATAAAGCATTGTCGAGCAAGCATTAATGAAAGCACGAGGATATTGTGTGCTGTAGGAAAGACCCTTTAATAGAACTTTATAGATAAAGGCGCGAAGATATCGCGCTGTAGAAAATATTTTTTAATAAGAAATTACAAAGATACAAACCACATGATTCTTGTGACATACGAAAGTATACGTTTGTGCACTTATCATAGAAGACTTTTATGACCGCATTACGCGTATTATACGAAAAATTTTTCAAATTTCGTTGTAAAATTTGGTCTATGCACGTATAGAAGTTATAACTTGCTTACTGTAGTAGAAAATTAGTATACAGCATGAACATACGTAATATGTTTATGAGAAGTTTCCGTAAGTGTTGTAATACTCAGTCGAATTACTGTAAAATGCAAACTGACGGATAAATCGTTTAGGTCATTGAACCGGGTCATTCCTATAAATAAAAGGGCCAACAGGGCGCATCTAGTCTCTCGAATGTTCCTAAAATAGCGAGAATGTCGTCGGGACAAAATGGAACGTCTTTTGACTCGTCGTTGTGAGTTGCAGAAAAGAATCTCGTACGAAGATTATTTAAATTCGTTCCTCTAATAATTTAGATTCTATTGATAAAAATCAGTTTATGATATCCTAACGTTTAATTTACAATCTCTTTTAATTCAAATTATTAAATTCTGTTTTTTAACGCTGTGGTTATAAAAGAGAATTTCGAGGATTAATTCGATCATCTTTACCCTCTATTTATCTCTTTTATCTAAATCTTCTAATTTTGTGAAGTTCGAAGAAAATCAAGTACGAAACTTGTACCATTATGACGAATGTATACAATTTTAATTATGAAAGATAATATTAATTACAGTATTAATTGTGAAAGAAGTTATAAAAGTTATAAAAGAGAATTTCGAGGATTAATTCGATCATCTTTTCTCTCTATTTATCTCTTTTATCTAAATCTTCTAATTTTGTGAAGTTCGAAGAAAATCAAGTACGAAACTTGTACCACTATGACGAATGTATACAATTTTAATTATGAAAGATAATATTAATTACAGTATTAATTGCGAAAGAGAGAATAAGACAGATGTTTAATCGTAAAGAGCGTTGCTTTTCAAAAATAGAGATCTTTTTAATGTCTGTGATTTGTATGTTTAAGCAGACTCTAAGAAAACAGTGTGTAATTTATCTTATTTATATTTTCCAATAATATTGAATTTGCGCTAATTTTATGTATTATTTCCATACTTGAAAGGCGAGTATCAACAATGCTGGCAATATTTTTCCTTATCGTCAGTTAACACTGATTGCAAAATTAAACAGAGATAGTTAAATGATAATTATATTCAATATTATATAATAATTATATAAAATATAAAATAAGTACAATAGAAGATATTATATAATATTGTATATAATATTGAATACAATTATTTTTTAATTATTTCTCTGTTTAATTTCGCAATTACCGTTAACTGACGATTATACAAAATATTATACAACAATATTTATCTGTTGCACGATTATTTTTCATACATCAGGTTTTAAAACTACAGACCTATGTCAATGGCTATTTACCTAAAACCTGGTATCTTTTCCTTATTTCTACTTATGCTCTAAGCCTAAACCTCATTATATTAACAAATTTCCTTAGATATACATCAGTATAACATCAGTCCTTGATCTTATTCACACCGGCAGGACATTAGTTGCGCGACTAATGCTCCAATGTCAACTCTGTCACCTTCATTTCTGCCTGGATAAAGTACACCAACTATTTTCCTCCTTAAATGTTCCCTACGATCACCATTTCTGAGGAATTCCATTCTTCTTCCCTCGCTCTACACGGTTCGACCGTGGGCAATTACTTAAAAGTTTAAAGCTCTCTATTTCTTTGCGTATTACACAGTCGACGAAACTCAGTCATTTAATTTCAGTGTATTTGCAGCACCACATCGACCCACGTATCGTGCCTTGTGGGCTGATCTTAATTAAGCTATAACTCTGTTACACACAATTTAGAAATAATTAAACAGAAATATCATTATTTAATCGAATCTATGCTTATGGTGCGCAATTTTTGCCAAAGTTTAATCGACTATAGCATGGAAAATTGCCAGCAACTATACTAAAACAGTACGGCTGCTAAATATTCCTAAATACCTATTAACAGGAGAAAAACTTTGGCCGAGAACTACTAGCCCGGTTTTCTCTTCCACAACCAAACAAATATATTCAACATATGTTCCCGATGGGAACTGGTTTCTAAAGCTTGTCAAAGCGATCTTTGGCTCGCATCCGATCTTTTTTCAGTAAATTGTCCTCTTACGCCCGCGTTCAATCTGCAGGGTCCAGGCCTTGACCTTAACTTTTAAAATTACTCCCACGTAGGGAGAATTGCACGTTCTAAGCCTTTCAAAGAGGTGGCTGTAGCATGTGTTCATACGTGTATAACCCTTAGTCGTTGCCTCTGTGAATAAAGCTCGCTCTAAATACAACAACGCTGGTTCAAGGCTGCGAACGAAATATTTGTTACCTCAAGGTTATCAAATGATATCAGCAGACAAGGTCAAGGATGATCCAGGAAAGAAATATCTAGCCTGACTCGCTACACGTAAGAGATACGATTCTAAGTCAGTACATATCCTGGCTTTCGTTATCGAGACTTCATCGAATCCTTAGTCACGCTTATCAAATTTAATTGATGAATAACGACGTTGCGTGAAAGTTCAACAGGTTACGACAGGTACGATAGATAAGCTTGCCGAGCACGAACGCACTAGTCATTGAACTTCTTTCGGATTTGAAAGTTGTATCGTTGAAATGAAAAATTAATTTTATTAGTTGTATACTCGTGTACTCGTTTTTGTTAACAAAATAGCTTTCGTGCTGTATCGTAATCAACGAGAAAATGCGGATATTTTAACACGTTGACTGCCATGAGGGTCACCGGTGACCGGCGACGCAGCAAATATTAAAAGTACATAATTATAAAAAAAAAAGGATAATCGTAATAATTCTCTACAACGCCATGGGGGGTCACCGGTGGCTCTCACCACGAAAAATGCTTCAAGCATGATTTTATAACTCATTTTATTTGCTGCAAATAATATTTCAACATAATATGCATCGCATAATGAAAAGTTCACGTCAACGCCTCGGGCAAACCATGGAAAATTCGTCTGGCAGTCAACGTGTTAAAAGACTAATTTGTTGGCGAACATTTTTGCATATCTATATTCTTAAATTTTTCTCTTCCTAACTAATTCTCGACCTGCTTGTCTATGTCCTTAAAGGAGGAATTAAGATATTATTGCATGGTAGATAATCAGGGTAAATTTGCAACAGTTAGAATTTCGATAAAAATGAATTTTTCAAAATATCAGCTACTTACGTCTTGATTCCACTTAATTAAGCATTTAATTAAGCACGTCTCGAAGGGGTAAGGGGTTAGACAGTTAAAGAGAGGTGGTTTTGTATTTAGATAATTAAAGGAAACCAAAAACCCGGCCTGTTATTTTCTGCGAGTAAAGTTTTACAACGAAAACGAGAATTATTTGATTTATCAAAAGTCTAATTTATCTACTGAATTAAATTACTTTATCAAAATATTAAACTCTGCATCGTATTCTTTGTTTCAACGTCATAAATAAATCAATATTACACCACGTATTGTGTACTTAAATTTTAAACGTTGCAAACATTTTGTAACTCCCGTTCCTCATTTATCGTCTTGCTTCATTTAACAAACAATACGCGAATTAAAAAGTGAACTTGCAATCTCCTAAACTGAATGCTTCATTATTAGGCAATTAGTTGGAATATCGGAACTCATTACGACATTATTACTTATATATTACCGTATATCAATGTTTACTTAAATTAACGCAATACACTTAAAGGGGGGCTAAGGTTAATTCGTAGAAAAAAAGGCATGTTTTTGTGAATTTTTTGTGATGACACAGTTAAAATCTCTTTATTAAAACCAATAGTACATTAAATTATGACATTCGAAGAATATTGTATAAAATTTTCACGAAGAAATATTAAAAAATACGGCAATGGCAGCAATTATTCGGACGTGTCTCGGAAAAAAATAGAATAGCTCATAATTTGGTGCTGGATCATCTGAAATCAAAAAATCAAATTTCATTCGTTAGGTAACAGTTTTCTCCAGGTAACGCTGGAAAGGTTTTTCGAAATTTCAATTTTTCACTTTTTTGAAACACTTTGAGGGGAAAATTAGCCGATTTTGCGAAAATCCAAAAAAGTGAAAAATTGAAATTTCGAAAAACCCTCCCAGCGTTACCTGGGGAAAACTGTTACCTAACGAATGAACTTTGATTTTTTGATTTCAGATGATCCAGCACCAAGTTATCAGGGACACCGTAATTCTACCTTTTTTTCGAGACACGTCAGAATAATTGCTGCCATTGTCGTATTTTTTAATATTTCTCCGTGAAAATTTCATACAATATTCTTCGAATGTCATACTTTAATGTACTATTAGTTTTAATAAAGAGATTTTAACTGTGTCGTCACAAAAAATTTACAAAAACATGCCTTTTTTGTACGAATTAACCTTAGCCCCCCCTTAAATCAAGTAATTTTAGAAATTAAAATTCGCTTCTCGAAATTGTCCTTTTCCCAAATGATTATAAGAGAGATAAGCCAAAGAAGAGCTACCAAAGTTCTTGGAAAGGAGGATGAGGTGAAAGGACAGGAAAATTCTAGCCAGATTCAGATGTGGAAACGAGACCAAAGCGAGGGAATACTGGAAAGAGGAGGGAGAAAAAAATGCAGACTATGTAAAAGGAAAGAAGAAGACCTGAGACATGTAATAGAAGAATGTGAAATAACGGGAGGATCAAAAGACATGGAAAAAACACTGAATAAGACTGAAGAAGGACTAACAGAATCAAAAGCAATAATAGAGAAGAGAAGGGCAATACAGGACGGGCAGGAAAGACAAGAAGGTAGCACAGCAAAGAGGCAAAAGAACAAAAGTGGCAATAGTGTGTAGACATAAGTTGCAAGAGTTCTAATCATTAGTTTTTAGCTGTTAGAGATAGAATAATCTAAGGGAATGCAATACAATAGAGTAGATAAGAGGGGAGGTAGATATATGAGGAGCAAAATAAGTGTAAGAAATGTAAAACCGAAAGTTTGTGCAAAAGCGAAAGGCACGAACTAAATAAAATAATAATAATAAATAATATAAGAGAGATAAAAAGAGAGAGGAGAATAAATTAACCCTTTGCACTCCTATGTCGAGAGTGACTCGACATCAGTTTTTTTTATCTCAGGAACTCCTTTGTCGAGTCCCACACGACATTCCTTCAGTACAACCTTTTTTGTGAAACGTGCGAAAGAAAACCAGGATTGCATCCTGGAAATTGTTTCAAGATACACCTAAAAATTACAAAATACAACTGGTGTTTAAGTGAATTTGTCTCTTCCTTTATTTATTTAAATTGTCTTATTTTTTAGTTAAAGTAAATTTCAAATAAAACACTTAGAAGCGTTGGCAGCTGCTGGTAACGAAATTGAAATAACATTCGGAGTGCAAAGGGTTAATGTTTCGCTGCAAGAAGAATCTACCTAACGTTTGCATGTCAGAATTTCGTTTCTGCTAATGGATTTCGGCTTTATCCTTATCAGCAAAATTAGATGGTTACTCGATTCGCTTAATGAAAATGAAACGCGGGAAACGCAGCGTTTACAAGCCAACCGGAACCCATCGATACGTTTCATTGCGATATTGCAATTAATTGCGCTATCGCAAAGCGTACTTATGGGATCAAGCAAAGTTAGCACGAGCCGAAATCGATGCATACGATTCTCTTTAATTGTATGCAACGATAACCTTGCGAATCAACCGAGGAAAGACGAAGAGCGAGAACTGAAAAGGGTTGACTTCACCTACTCGTCTGCGCACTTCCTTCCTTCGAGCAATCGTATCCGATTCTCCGGAGCTTTGCGAAGTGGCGAGAAGGAAGGGAGATAGAGGATCTCCTGTTTTCAGTGATGGCCTCAAATTGCCAATAGGAAGCTTCTGTAAGTACGTTGGCGTACAAAATTAAATCGCTAAATCTTCGGCGAAAAATTGCCGATGTTCGAACTGTCGTAACTTGGCGAAGAAATGTCGTACAGCGATCCACCTGGGCTCGTTTTTACCCTCGGCCATCCTTCATTTTCGTAATTCGATGTGTCACTCGTGTACGAGATTGACACGATGGTGGAGGATCAATAAAATGGAAAGACGAATAAATAATTTCGCTCTTCGTCACAAGCATTCGCACCAATTCGCCTAAAATGGTATCGCATTTCATTCTCTCGTGAAAGTCAAAAAGTTGCGGAAAAATTGCTGCATGAATAGTGGAGTAATGTAACCTTTCAGCGGAAAAGTGTGTGAAATTGACACGGGGGTGGAGGTCAGAGCATGAAACCTGGACTTTCACAGTTCTGAGTTGATGTTTCTCAAAGATGTTTTTACATCATACAGCGTGTGGGAAGATGAAAGTGCATTTGCTTTCCAAGAATTTTACAAACTCAAGCGTCTCTACGGATATCGGAAGAGTAGAAATAGGGAAACTTAAACGCGACACATTCGAACGAACTATGAGCAGTTCGAGGAGCGAACAAATTTTTCCCAAGTAAAGTCGAACACTGGCCGAACAGTTCCTTAAAATGATTTTTCTTGGTTATCACAGAAATCCATAAGAATTTTCATTCGCAATCCAATTCTACGCTCATAATTAAATGCTTTTCTGACTCTTGTGACTTGTTTTAATGCTTGTAAGACTATCGAATCATTGTAATATCGAAATAAGTACAATAGAACCTCCGTTATGTGAACGTTCTATTATAAACGTGCTATTATTTGAACGTCCTATTGCATATAAACCGTATACAGGCTGCCCCCCAGCAACTGGAACAAGCCATAGTGGTTGGAAGGTAGTAGGTAGAAGGTAGAAAAAATTTCATTAGGAAAAATTAATTGTTATGGTTTCCTGTGTTGCATCGCGCGTTACATGTGTTTTCTCTGAAAATGAAGGCATATAACAAATTTCTATTTTTTCTATTATTTCTCTATTTTTTTAAATGGAACTACACATTGTTCTGTAGCGATACACGAGTCAACGGAAGATTCGAATCGGGAGAGATTCATATTGTTGTGCCTTGGAGTGCCAACGTTGTTTTGGTTTGGTAGGTTCAAAGGTAAACAAACTCCGGACAAAACATTATCGCCGTTATTTGTAATCGCCAACCAGAGTTACATTTGAGCTTTTTGCAATATCACCGGTCGATACAAATAGACGAACATGCTCTCTAGGACAATGATTATAGCGAGCCATACAGTCGAATAGCGAGCGTAGAGTTGAACAGTAGCATTGAGCGAGCGACGATTACGACCGACATACGCTGTCTCTGTACTTGTATTTAAAGTGATTTTAATATACACTGACTATTACAATTTTATCATTCGTCTCTTTAATAAACCAACACGTATAATCCATCTTAGTTCTATACACCATTCGATGCATTTTTTAATTCTCTACAAAGAAGCATCGAAGTGCTTGGGTCGAAAAATAATTAGTTTGAAACATATTTCGACTTCAATCTTATAAAACTTATCGTACGAAAGACTAGGAAAGGAAATATAACGCAATGTGCTTCTATGTTCGTGTTTTCCTTGACCTTCGTACGCTCAATTTAACGAATTATCATTGAAATATCTTTTGAACTTGACATTTTCAGACACAAGTATCTAATACTTTCTTATAGGGAATTAAGAAATGCATCGAATGGTGTATCATTGAAATATCTTTTGAACTTGACATTTTCAGACACAAGTACCTAATACTTCCTTATAGGGAATTAAGAAATGCATTGAATGGTGTATAGAAACACATATAGTTTCATTTAAAATTATATTACATTACTCAATCACATTGGCATTGAGATCTCTCTAAATAAAAATATGAAAAGAATCGAAATAGCCTATTAATAGTTTCCTCCGTGAAATCAAACGACTTTCATCTCAAACATTTTCTCGCACTTCTGATATTTACAGAGATAAATGACATATAGATATTTAAAACGGGTTATACTGTATAATAATGACAGTTAACAGTTAATAATAACTAATACAAGTATAATAAAAATAAGAATATATTGTTATTATTACTATTATTATTCATAATATATTGTTATTATCACTATTATTCTTTGTACAATTCATATCCTTAACTACTACACTGTTTAATTAACAGTATTAATTACTTAATTAACTTAATTATTCGTTCATGATACTCTCAACTTCTAACAGACTTTTCTTTATTTCTTGGTCTCCTACACCCACAACTTTTTGATTTTTGTTTCCACCTTCTATTTCTCCTTTTTTCTCGCCCCAACTCGCTCATTTCGCTTCCACCATTCTTTTCATCTTTGCTACCCTGCTTGTATCGTGTACCAACACCTCCCTTGTTTACTTGTTGCATTTAATTTCCTCGCATCGTTTCGCTATATATTTCAACTGCGCATGTTTTGCATCTCCTGCTATCCTCCTCTGTCAAGTGTTTGTTCGCCAGTGTTTATTTCCCACTCTGAATCTGGCTATTAATTTTCTCTCCTTTTTTTCTCGTTTCCCTCTTGTGTATGATGGATTTACGTACAATCTTATGTATTTGTAGTACTCCTTATAATTTGGCTCTTGTATCCCCCTCTCCTTCCACTTTCATCTCCTCTGCTACTATGTACAATTGCTGCTATCTATCTATTCCTCTATATCGCTATCCTTTCATCCAAGCAGATCATCCCCTTTCCTTTTCCATTTGTTTTTCTCGCTTTGTCCTTTTCTTTTTCCACTTCCTTTACACATTCCACTCCCAGCTTCTTACTCGATATCTCCTGATACTTCATTGCCCCTTTATCCGCTACAGTACTCAATTCCTATGACTTCGTTTCCTGTCTTATTATATACTTTGGTGTGGTTCTTTTCACAGCTAGGATTCGCTTCAAATTACCTTCTCTGTATCTTATCCATTCTTCTCTTCCCTATCCCCAGATCTCCGCTCCGTACAATGCCACGCTCCCTACCAGCAACCGGAATATCTCGTGAACAGATTCCCGAAACACGCAACTGTTCATTCTGAGGCTTGAGAACGATCTGTACAATGAAATAGTACAATGAGTGAACCGTTAGAGTATGTTACGAGCACTTCGCAGTACTTTTTAATACTTCGGAACGAACACTTTGACTTTGCAACTTTTCACATTAGTTTTATTACGTTTACAAGAAAGCTTCTTGCACGCAGGTGTTACTTACTTATCTGACGTTGTAGAGCTACAGGAATTTCACCGTATCAAGTAATAATCAGGTTATTGATAAAAAGTCAGAAGCAGAGAAAGTGTTACAACCGTCCTTGACCCCGAGTCGACCGTAACACTGCATGGCCACGATAGTGATACACGTTTAACTTTGGAAGACTAAGATATGTATTGATTTAAATTATGATAATGAGCAGAAAAAGAGTAAAACTTGTAATTAATCACTGGGAATCGCAATTGCGACAAATATAAGAGACATTTTGATCGGTGCATGTTTCATGTGCCCGATCCTTACACTCGGTACATTGCACATATTTTTCGTTTGGTTTCCTTGTGCCGCAGGATACCGTCCACGCCAGATGACAGTATTCTTCACTTTCTCACTTACTTTCGGACACTTCCGAGTTTAAATTATAAATTTTGACTAGCGAGACGCTCGAAACTGCCGAGTAACGATCGGAATTATTTGCAAAAAGGCCAGATGAAAGATTAACAAATAGAAAATTAACCACTTGCAAAAAGTTACTTTGGGGTATCGAAAAGTTATTTTCTTCGCTATGTACATGTTTCTCCAACATGGATGGGTGTATTGTATATTCAAAATTGGTGTTAATATCTACGATATGTTTGAGATATTTAACGTGAATTATCTTAGTATTCGGACCATTCGAAAATCCTATGGAGCGAAGCTTAGGTATTGGGGATTCGATTCGATTCGGATTTATGAATACAGATATCCCCCGCGTAAAGGGTATTTTCTTGCAACACGGATTCGCTGTACCAGCTTTGAGAATTGGGAGAATTGGAGAAATCCGTAGAAGCAAAGGAGGGTAATGAGAATTTTTAAACGCAAGCACCGTCGTTCGATGTTTCTTAATGGAGCAAGCGTATGGAATTTTTGAATATCGACATTTTTAATCCACTTTTACTTAGCGGAATATTAATCCTTCGCATTCGAACATTTTGTTAGGAAAGTAGCAACTGCAAGTTTCTCGGATAAAAAGTCGATGGTTGTTCACATCTAACATAAATAATATATACAGTAATAATATGTAATATCTGAAATTAATCGGTGATTATTTTAATAAACGTATTTCTCTTAGCATCATAAGAAATGACATATGTACTTTTCCTAACTATCAGCACCTAACCACCGCTTTTGCATTAATTCTCCGTCTCGTGCAACGCGTTTTCGCAACATACGGCATTTTCCCATCTACTTTTTATCTACCGCGTTGCACGCCAAATTCCCACACATATGGAACTTCATTCTATCGCTACCTGTTCCTCGCTCGCTGCACTAGGATATTCCGCTCGAGGACAGGTCGAAGAAAGAAAAAGAGAAATAGAGAGTGGAAGGGATGACGGACGAAGCACAAAAGGTAGAAGAGAATAGGAAAGACACGAACAAAGGAGGATAGGGAATCTACCGCTCGAAGGCAGAGAAGATAGGGGGCTAAGGGTAGAGGGTGAAGGGTGAAGGGTGGCTGAAAAGAGAAGGTCGAGGAGATAGGGAACGTACTGGTACGAGGATGGAAGAACGCGAGAAGAAAGGATGGTCGGTACGGAGGATGAGAAACCAAATTAGATAAAGAGGGACAACTAGAATGGAAAGGGGGTGAGCAAGAGAGAAGGAAAGGAGGAGAATGACGAAAAGAAGGGAGAGGACATGAATGAGCGAGCGAATGATCACTGGAAAATGGACAGAGACGCCTAAAGTTGGTGAAGAGCGAGATGAGGAAGGAGCAGCGGGCTGAGGGGCAGAGGAGGAAGAGGGAGAACTCCTGCCAGCTGCAGATCGATAGAACGGAGCTGCGTGATGCTCTCGGCTTTCCACACAGGAAACCGATAGACGCGATGGAACGCCATGAATGAGATACGTGGATTACGTGATGAACATGCTTCGAGGAAATTACAAGTAAGTGTGTACGAAGGCCGGCATTGTTAATACAAAGAGCGTGTGTCACGTTTCTCGCCGGTTGGCAACGTAAAATGAGATTTACCGCGCGGAAAACGTAGTCCGCCGGCGAGCTCGCGCTGAAAACTGTTGCACCGCTGATGATCCAAATAATTCTGACGTCACCATGTGCATATACGAGAGTGTTGTTTGTTTGGTCGCGAGATCGCGTAATTACTTTTACTTCAACGATTTCTAAAATGCAACCACGTTGTTCCCGCTACGTATTTTCACTTTCTTTCGCGTTTCACGGTTTTACTGGCTCGCTCGTCAAATTTCTATAGCTAACTGAAAACAGATCCATCGCGTGGTTCGTGAACATTTTTTTTCCAAAATTGTTAGGGTCGATGGGGTCTTGCTGCTCGTGTTTTGGGCTCCTCCGATGTCTTTCAGATGATTCAATGGGACTTTCAAAAGCAACATATCACCTTTATTGTATACTATATACAGAAAAGAAAGAGATCAAGGATATGTGTTGAGAATATATACGCAATAGATTTGTTTATACATGTACATGTATATTCTAGTTCTTTTTACGTAATACACGGCGTTTGTATATAAAATTTTTGAATTTTATATACTTTACATTATTTTATGTAGAAAAAATAGTCGTCTGTTTTGAGTGATCTTACATGAAGTTTGGAAGACATTAGAAGATTTTGAAAAACCAACGTAACATATATACATCTTTGTTTCAAGCCAGATATGTAATTAAAGAACTATAGATAATATCTTTGTACATTAAATCAAAGTCCATCTTTCACGTCTCGCAAGAAAAAATTTAATTCTTTCATTAAAAATAATTTTACTTAACAAGATATCTTTATTTTTCTTCTTATTAATACTCGACCAGAGATACAATTATCGCTGAAAGCGTTTGAATAGAAATAAATATAAAATTCTGCCTCGTAAACTTTACCCTTTAAATAGCATTTACCATTTATTAAATCTTTTATTATCTACAAATTTATGAATCTTGTTATTCAAACGCTATTAAGATTACTTATAATCTTCCACTTTCTGAAAAGAAACATAACAAAAGAGAACTTTTCGAGTTATTTGCTTTTTGATCGAATTTAGGCATATTTATCTAATTTTAATATTCTTCTTTCTATATTTGTCATTTACAATCTTGACGTAAACGTGAAGTACGTTACTGATCAATTGAGTACGTTATAGTTGCTTCGACGTTTAATTTATTTAAAAAACGTTAGGAGACTTTTTAAAATTCTTATTAATGGCTAGAATATATGTATAAATTCTATGTACAATCTTAATATGCTCTGATCATCACGTTCAAGTACTAAACATAATGCAAGTAACAGCAGATTTACCTTTATATTTGTCATATTTATTTTATGTAATGGATAGAATGAAATTTTGCATACTTATGTGTATACTTTATTCTCATTTTAGAAACAGTTGAAATTCGGTATGGATTTTGGAAACGGTTGCGATTCACACGACTTATTGTACATGTGAACATATTGATGAAAAATTTATTGATGTTTCAAAAATTTTAGAACAGCTTTTTCACACAAGTCTATACGCAATCCGATAGATTTAACAGATCTGTACAAAGCTCTTGTTAAGAGGGTAGCACAGCAAGGAGGCAAAAGACCAAAGCGGCAATAATGTGTAGTAATAAGTTGCAATAGTTTGTAGTCATTAGTTTTAACTGCTAGAGATAAGAATATGATAAGGAGTGCAATTCAAGAAATGTAAGAAAATGTAAACCAAAAGTTCGTCCAAAGCCGAAAGGCACGGACTAAATAAATAATAAATACAAAGCTCTTGTTAAATATTTTCTTATGGCGAATGTGTGAAAAAGCGTGGTCGTATCCGAGCAAGTCTTTTTTCTTGTGAGAACAGGTACTTGTAAGTTGTTTTATAACAAAAACAGCTACAAAATATGTTTGGCTCGTGCACTTTGAAAATTAAATTTCCTGTAGCTAAATATGCTATAACTATTCAAAATTTTACTTTCACATTCATAATACTTTATTAAAAAATTATTTCTCTGCTAATGATTATCATTTGTTGCTCATTGTGTTATCTCATAATTTATATAGACTGTCAATGCCGATAGGACACTATTAAATTTCGATATTTGAAAAATAAATGTAGTTCGTTGCAAAAAAAAAGTATAATTTGCATATTAATTTACGTTTTCATAAGTACCGATTGTGTGCAACAAGTAATTCTGTAAATAGGAAGTTTTTACAAAATACAGAGATACGTGTACTGTGTATATTTCAATTATATTTCATTTAGTTCAGTTATATTTAATTAAATCTGATTTACTGCATATTAAATTATTTCTAAGATGTTATTATCTGCAACGTGAACATTAAAAACATACAATCGTTCATGAGCGTAAAACGCAAAATCATATTTTATAAATTATTAGGATCTGTTATTTCCATCTTATGATTAGTTAATCCTGCGCGCTTCAAATATTACGGCATCGTCAATGTTGACTCTTTAATCGTACGTCTCTGATGAGTAATCGTACGTTTATTGCTTGTATTATATTCACGATTAAAATTATAGCATAGTTCAATATAGACCAACAAACAAATTGTTTATAATGCGAATCCATTCATTCGTTCATATTTCGTTAAAAAGACGCAGGTATACAATTATAAGTAAATCAAACGTATATACGTTATATACGTTTGACGCAATAGGTCTGACGGTGGAACATGCAACAAGGATTAAAGGCCATAGATGCTCCACTCTCTACAGATGCGTCGCACCTCCTATACCGACCTATACAGTGACACAAAAATAAACTCCCTCGATGGAGGCTACAATCAATGACGTCATGTTCGGTCAGAGTTCACTGGTCAGTGACCTCTGTTCGTTCCAGTCACCTGGCAGCAGTAACAAAAGACTCGGCGCAACTGCTCGCGAAACAATATTTCAACTGTACGATCCTTCGTTGGCTATATTTCCGCAGCGTAAACACGCCGCGCCGAGTAGATCAACGATAGAACCACGCGATAGTGCACGCGAAAACCAAATTGATCCACATAGTGAACACCACATTTATACGAAAAACACACACACACATGCCCATATATATATGTACATATAAGTGCATGCATCGACTGGCAAACTACCGAATCTTTCTCTATTATTCTCATATTCCCCTCTTTATCGCTCAAATTGCCGCGTCGATATTGTTTTGGACAATCACATTACACAATTAGAACATAACTAACCAGTTTCTTGCATCTACAAACACACTAACCAGCCAAATCAACACGTAACCATCGTACGTTAAATATCAAATTCAATCATTGAGTGATGTTCGATCGTGGATTATTTCGAATGATCAAAAACTCGCGCGATGATGTGTATGCATATTCAGGTAGAGAAATGTTATCGACCATGAAATCGTGCAGGTGAAAGAAATAAGACAGAAGGGCGGTACGCAGCAGGAACATGACGTTCAACTACTTACTTACTTGCTGTCGACGTTCCCTAGCTGACAAGACGATGACGATTCGTCGCTGTCATTATCATCAGCCTCTTCAGGCAGGGGTTGTGCTGCGGCATGGCTCCTGTCGCCGGTCTCCAGGTCACCGACGAGAGTGTACATCGACGATTTTTAAATAAACGTAGAAAGTCGCCTTCTCAACGACATTGTCGTCAATCCCACAAATCAACGTGCAAACCACTTTTCGCGTGTTGTCCCTCGCGTTACACGACAGAAACGTAATCGCCTAGGTCCATGAAGAGGGCCAATTTCGTCCACGAACCCTTATACACCCGATTGCAAGTAGCGCCCTCCCGCCATCAAACTGGCTGATTGTGTACAAATAACGCCGGTGGCACCACCTTGCGCACGAATAACGAAAACTTTCACGAAGTTAGTGATCGATTCATGTAAGTACACTAGTTGCATAGTCTTACGAAAAAGACGGTTTTATGTGAAATATAGTGAGAGAATAACTTGATTCGTCAATAATTAGTACTATAGCAATAATGTACTGAAATTATTAATATGAATTATTTTTAAATCATTCAACATAGAAACATATGCAATTGATGTGTTTGCTTTGTTATTGAACTTAAGTGGAATATAATATATAATTAGATTCTTATAGACATGTATAAGTATTAAAAATGTGAAAAAGTATAATTGACTTCTAAACGTAATATGTTATTGAATATCTTGTTAAATTCAATCGCACATATTCTTATAAGCTCTAATCTTAAATTTCTCATTATGTGAATTGCAGTTATCATTCGTCATCCGATGAATTCCATTAAATGAAGTTTTATTACATACCATTGCAGAAAAATATGAACAGCAATATCAATATCATGGAATTCCTTGTTATTTAACATCTATAAAATGTTTATCAAAGTCAAAGGAAAACTGATATTGGAGGTGTAACATAAGTCGCACAGTGATTAACCTATCCCCTTTAAATGTTTTTCGAATTGAAGTCAAAAGTGTATACACATGAGCATTTGGTAACAAATATCAATGAATCTACTATTAGCATTTGCAATGATCTTATCGATATTTAAAATAGACACGGTTAATGTGAAAGCCATCTTACATACACAGGAACACGAAATGATTAATACATTATGTCAAAATCGAACACAATGTTAAATATGAACAAAAATTAAGTAGCTTTAATCCGTATAATTAATTCTGGTTTATATCTCAATATACTTTCCATATCTCAAAATTAAAGATAAATTGACCTATACATTCTGAATGCGCTGAGTTTCTTAATTTGTTCGCGGGATACCTTATGTATCGTATAGAACAGTACGCGTGTAAACATAACATATTTTATAAAAATTTGTTGTATTAAAGGTAGATTCTATTTAACTTTATAATATAATTCTATTATGCTGTAAAGATAGAAATGAATAAAATTAATGTTTTCCAAATTTAACAAAGCTCAATAGCTATACAAAATTTTACTATAAAATGACGTATAAAACGACACTAAAATAATGAAGCTCAAAAGTAATCGGATCCTAAAAATTTCTATACATTTCTTTGCAATTGATTTTCTTTGCAAAGTTGATTATAGAATGTAAATCTATAATCAACTTTGTAATGTGACTTAAAATAAATGTTACATCCTGAACTAACAAGTTTTCCCTGTTTCTTGTTGAAATTCATAAGTAGTTGCATTTGACGGAATTAATTTATCGTTAGGATAGGATATAGCTGCATAAAGCATTTCCACATTGCAATCAGAGATTCATTACGAAAAATTGATGGCGAAGGAAAAAAGTCGTGGCCGACAGCTGAGGAAAAATGGTTCGTGCACATGCCTCGGCTGGATTAGACCCAATACATGTTTAGAATGGCGCAGCGACCTCCATCGCCTCGCAGGCAAAGAAAATAATCGTTGCTCCAGTTGGATGTGCGCCAGCAAATGTAGCTCCTTTTTAAGTTCGCCCTTCGAGCGTAGCCTTGACTTTCAGGCCGTAAAACGTGTGTATATCTCTACCCGGTATCTTGCACCTGCTCCCAAGGTATCGTAATTGGAACATCTAGATACAGTTGTTGCACTCGTTCATGTCTATTCTCTAAAAATACTCGTGAAAATCAATCGATAAATTTCGGTTAAATTTCGATAATTACCGCTAACGCAACCAGCCCTTTCTAGTGCACATTAGTAAAATTTTCAACGATAAGAACACATCATAAGAACATGAAATTCTTTACACATATGAATTAATCTTTTTCTTAGTTGATTATTTCCATAGTTGTATTAATTGTTAGTTTAGATTATTAATGACTCGATTGAAAACAGATGTCGAATCGAAGCGCAACAGTCTGCTTACCGACCTTTTTATTTTCGAATTTTATTTTCGTGAGCGTACGAAGAAGCTTTTGATCGTAAGAGAAATTTGGCCCAGCCGTAAAAGGACCTTAATTTATTTATTGCTACGCTAGAACGCGCTACGTGCGGCGGAACCGATGATTCCGACACTGAGTGCATCATTTTGCACCAGGCCTCCAGGTGTTTTCCCGGATCACACCCTCGCAAAGGGCGTTTTTCGACAACGAATTATACCAATGACGCGTTTTCGCGGAAGGACCATTGTGTACTACTTTTTATAAATTTCACTAATGGTATTCCAAAAATGATAAGTTACTTGCATGTTTAAGAAGATAGTTCACATAGACATGATATGGTTTCTCCAATAACAAAGAATTCTATGTGTATATGATTTATTGAATGTTATTTCATTCGATACATTTTCATGCAAAAATGTTAATAATAATGATTAGTAGTAAAATTGAAACTTAAGAGGTTCTTTTTAATTTACATTTATTTAATAATACTGTGAGATACCAAATGATAAATTAAATTTAGTTAGATACGATCTAATTAATAAAAATTCCAAGATTAATATTAAGTATATTTGGTGTTCTTACTTTTATAATTCAAACGATACAAAGATACGTACATAGATGTATAACACGTCTGAAGAATAAATAGGACTTTGTTGATGTACATGTATGTAAAAAATACGGTGCATTAGTTGCATACGAAATCACACTTAGTTTATATATTATTATATTCAGTTCAATTCATTTTCCTGGTTAGAATTGATAACTTTAAATATTTGTTGTAAATACTATAAAGTTTACACTTTACATTATGTTTGATAAAAATCCAGTACAAAAATATCATAATTGTTCTTTCCATATGTAATATTTCGATAAATTAACTCTGTTAGGTATTATAAATTCGATTTTTTAAATATCTCAATTTCATTTGTTTTTCGTGTATGTGTTTCAGTCATTTTTAAGAATATACCTATTCTATTTTTATAAGGGCACTTCTTTAAAGTCTCAATACGTATACAGCACTAAATAATAATAATAATAACAAATATAACAAAAATATATTAAAATTATTAATATCGCAATACATCTTCTATATTATAATATAATAATTTTGTCATATTATAAACTAATTAAATGAATTCTTTAAATTATTGTAGGCTAATGATTGCAAAACTCGATATATCTCTTGTTTACATTGTAATTTTAAAGAGGCACGTGTATGTAATAGATTGAACTTTAATTTTGAATTGTGTTTCTAATGTATATGCACTTATTTTACATTTTCGTGTCAACAGGTAATTTTTCGTAAAAATTGTATATTTAAGTACGTACAATAAAATGCATTCACTCGTATATCATTGCAAATATAATTAAGTATAGGTAGAATCAAACACTTAATACGTATTAATTACTAAATTCTTGTGCCTCGTACGTGAATATGTGGACGAAACGTATTAAGGCTAAAACTGTTTATGATATTGATTATTGTATGACCGCGGCAGCAACGATACGTTCAAAAACAAAATTGTTAAAAATTTTTTCACAAAATTAATAATTACTATTTCTTCTGTTTGTTTTGAAATGTACACACATTTATCTCGTTGCATATTTTTTAAATACTTCGAATCGAATTCTTTAAATGTTTCATCTTACGATTTTATCTGCGATCTTTACGAACTAAAAAGATTTAAAACATCTTTAATCTGTTATCATAGATGCCATTGCGTTCTTACAGAGATGATGCGAAACATAATTATTTGTCCTTTTTCTCCTCCGAATCGGCTACTTGTTTGATCACGTTCGTGCTTGCGTTTATTTCACCATTAGGTCCATCTTTAGAAATTTCGTCATCTTGAATTTCTGTGATACTAGCTTCCTTCTTTTCATCATCTTCCAGAAGATAGTCCCAGTCTTGCGAATCGTCACCGCCATCGCGAATCTTACTTAATTCCCTCTTCAACATTTCCAGACATTCTCTTCGTTCTTTCCATTTCTCCGCTTGCTCAGGATCAAACTTGGCATCCCCGCCTTGCATTTCTTGTTCAATCTTTTCTTTTCTTTCGCATTCCAATATGTACTTCTCATAGCCCTCCATCTATACAAAAATGATTATTAATTGATGGTTCACGTAACTATAGGTATTTTTAAATAAGCGTGTAATCACTTAAAAGGTAGCAGAATATTTATCCATTCACGCAGAAAAATTTTTTTTCGAACATTTTTTCGTATCGATAAGTGTAGTGAAGATATTTTAAAGCAATTTCAATTTCGTAAATTACAGAATAATTTTTTTAAAACATTTTTTTAAAAGCCAATGATTCTCATAATAATAGATAAAAAAGGCAAATATCTCGGAAGGTATGAAAAATATAGGAAAATGTCTCGATCGAAAGTGATAGATTGTAGATATTTGTAAAATTCAGATTTTTTGCGAATATAACTAAAGAAATAGAAGTCGAATAGAGATTTGTTTCGTTCTCCAAATATTATAACAACTACTGTACTTTGAATATTTTATGTATTTCTATATGTTACATGCATTCTATAAATTTTTCCACATTGAAATTTTCCATAAATGCAGAAGTATCCTCAATCTAGTTATAAAATATTGAAAGGAACAGATTATACTGACATTTGTTCGACCCTGTGATGATTTTCAACTCCGAATTTATAGATGGCAACATCGATGACACTAAATCGTGATATTTTCAACAAAACCACTTTTCATCTTTAATTTGTATTATCCTTGGGGATATGAATTTTCGAAATGGACATGTCAGGATTAACCATAATTACATTACCTCGTTTAAAAAATATCGTTTACTGAACTAAAGCTCTAGGATATCTGGAGTTATAAAGCGTAGAATTGTTAGGATATGTCGAGATTTAACTGCAGCAATATTGCAGAAGGTAGAGTACAGAGTCGAATATACATATACATATGCATTGAAAATCTCTGCATTGAGAAATTAGTCTAAGATTTTAAGTAATAGGGTCCTTTTCAATGCTGTGACATACATATGAACGTATAATATATTATGTGTATATGCTATCACATAAGTAAGGTATATGGAGGTTCGATCGTGCAGTTTCTATGTGTCTTGGTATTATGCTAATATCCATTATGTTAATGTCTCAAGAATATCTCGTATGAAAGAAACAAGCAAAAGTATTCTGAAAACGTTCCATATACAATGAGAAATGTAGTCTTCTTTTTAAGAAGAATTTTTTTATTTTTTCCTCTCTCGATGTTGATTTAGGGATTTTTAAAATAATTGGACGATCACATAACATCAGCACGCTTGATATATTAAAACTTGCATCCAAGCACTTCTTATATTTTCCATATATTTCCCATTTTGATACTTTTCATACTTTTGAAGACATTTGAATACTATCTTCAATTTTTAAAAAAAGAAAAAAAAGAAATAATAAAGGTAACAGATAATCTGTTTAAATCAACCATTCATCAATGAGTTCCGTTTAATGAAGTTCCAACATAAAAATTCAAATTTCACTTATGAATCACTCGATCAATGTCCAGAATTCGACACATTCATTTATCACCAGTCAGACATGTGAGGCTGAGAACAATGAAACAATGCCCCCTGCTACTCGCTTCGGTTCATAAAAAAGTGTAAAGGTAATTTTATGGAGCTTTAATCAAGGAAACATGTGATTACTTGTTCAAAAGCTACTGTAATATTATACTAAAATATTTAACCACTTAATCCGCTAACAGACTTAATATATTAATATATTTTATTTGTTAAAAGAAAATAAAGAAATAGAACCTTGTCTTGCAGCATCCGTTGGACATTATTTTGTCTTTTCAGATGGCGTGGTAACCAAAAGCACGCCTGGATGAGTCGTAAGAATATCCAAACGACTCCAGCGAGAGCCAAGTACGAACAAGCGGTGTACACCATGCTTATAAAATCGACCGAGATCTGCTGGTTCTTCATACCGATAATTTATTAGTTTTAGCAAAATCTGTAATCACCGTATAAATAAAAAAACAGATAAGATCATCTCCGACGTACGAAAATTCGATTGAAACAAATAGGTGAATGACATATGTACGTATATGTATACCTATTCTTATTGACTTAATTTTATCTCGTGCAATATTAAAAGGTGATACTATTTTTATAATATAGTATTTGTTGGTTGTAGTATATATTTGTATTATATATTATATTATACAGGGTGGTTGGTAACTGGCGGTACAAGCGGAAAGGGGGTGATTCTACGCGAAAAAAGAAGTCGAAAATATAGAATAAAAATTTTTCGTCTGAGGCTTTGTTTTCGAGAAAATCGACTTTAAATTTTCGCTCGGTACGCGTGCACTTTATCACGTCTCGTTATAACGGATCTTACTGTAGAAAAACGAAAAAAAAAAAAATTTTTATTCTATATTTTCGACTTCTTTTTTCGCGTAGAATCACCCCCTTTCCGCTTGTACCGCCAGTTACCAACCATCCTGTATATTATTTATGTCATTATATTAATATATTATATAATATACATATTACATAATATATATTATTATATTACATACTTGCATTATATGTGGTATTATATGTGTAGTATATGGTTTTTGCAGTAACAGTATTAAATAAATCAACGAACACAGTAACTACTATTATAAATATATTTATATTGCTCGAACTTGCAACAATTAATGACCAACATGCTAATAATATTTTAAATATTTATGATATAATCTCATCACATCATTTTTAATTCTTACGTCGGTATCAATAATTGTACGAATTATATTGACTTATACAATAACTATATAAATATCGTATTAGATGTATCTATCACTACGTTGAGCAATGTTAAAAATGTGACATAGTACAAATAAGTGAAGTATATCGATTATACGTGAACAGTGAATTAATAAATTTATGATGCTTAGTATACATATTTTGTATCAAACGTAACTCTTTAAGAAAGAAAGGTATGACACTAATGTATAATGTGCAGTGCATGTAATAAACGTCAATGATATTACGACATCCATCTATTATACTTGTCGACGATATACTGTAACTGTATTGATTATGCTTGCTTAGTTTGTTAGAGCGATAAATGTGCACTATGCGTTATGGAGATATTCTATACTATTGTAATGTTCATCAAGCATTTTCCATTTACTATCGCTGGTAATTTTACCAATAATCAACGTTGTTTTGCGTCTTTTTTTGCCTGATTCCAACTAATTGCTTTTTTTTGTCCAAGTGAATGATTTCTACATCCATAGTGTTTCACATCGAAATACGTACATTCAATGAAATTCTTATGTGTTACACTCACCATGTCATTATACAAATTGACGTTAAATTTTTACTGTTGAATAAAACGCAGGTACGCAGTTTACTCGCACGTTATGCAAATAAAGAAAAACATTATTTCAAATAATAACTATGTATATAACTACTAAAAGAATATAAAGTTATTAAAACGGTAATAATAACAGTAAAAATTGATTTTTCTTACAACACTTTCATATTCGTATTCTAATATTTATATAAATGATTAATTAAAAAAAAACGGACAGTTTTGGTAATCAAATAATTAGCTTAAATAGTAGTTACTTATTAACGTTACCGATTTCAATATTACGCAAATATAATGTCTTCCTACAAGCTTTAATGTTTTACAATCTATCGTATTTAACAATGAATATAACATGAATATAAAAAATATATATTCACACTATAATGTATACATGAATGTTCTACTTTCGTTTAAATTTTGCTTATTCGTAGCGCGTAAATTTGATTTCGTTTAAAAACGTTAAAATTTGTATACAGTTCTATATACGACTGACTTACCTTTTCTTTAAAGAAACAACGATGCAATCATGTCCAAGTAGGAAAACCTTTTATATAAAAAAAAGGCGGAAAGTTAAATGTATTTGTAACGCGAGTCGAAAGTAGAAGAAACGACAATACGTCAGGCTGGCAGGTGAAACACGACTATTCACTACTGACCCCTATCGAAACAATCGATATATGTATATAGCCACGTATGATTAAACTGACATCCTGACGTTTTACAAATATGTATTTCAACGTAAACAGGACATTTTACGCAATTAATAATTCACTGTTCTTTGCTCTATTTCATTCTGTTATTGTTTAACAACAATCGCTTAACTCCGACATCTTTAAATTACTTCTTGGACGTATAAATATTTATTACAAACTATGTGTCATAGTGATTGATTTTCGCACATTTAACAATGATTAGGTATATAATAATAGAACTTAAATTAGAACGATTTCAAACGCAAACATCTTCGGCAAAAGATCTGAAATTATCTTCTTTTTGTTTAGGAAATAAAAGTATAAAAATTATACGTTTAAGGAAATATATTTATAATTTAATTTAAAAATATAAAAGGAATAAAATTTTGTTTAGGAAATAAAAGTATAAAAATTATACGTTTAAAGAAATATATTTATAATTTAATTTAAAAATATAAAAGGAATATATTATTAATTTACTAGCATAAATACTTTTTTGTTTTTACCATTATCATAAATAAAACATAAGATAAGATAATATGTGTTGTTGATAGTACATGCAAAAAATAAAACGGTTAATAAAAATATATATGATGATAGTATCTAGAATATAAGCTTATTTAATTATTGTAAATATCATTTTTGTACTTCCACTTACATCGGAAAGTACCTAAAGCTGAAAAGAATAGGGAATTAAATCAAGAATACATACTTTTATTTTTACAGAAACAACTTAAAAATAAAACGCTCCACGTCCCAGTTAACATTAATCATCTAAATACAAATTGACACTTTGTGGTATTAATAGCAAGATTTGAGTACCATTATCGCGTAGATTGGAGAATTTATTGCATATCATTTAACTATCAAATTCTAACGCTTAACATGATTTTAATACATAATTTATTTTCTACGAAATTATACACGTTCACCTAAATCTGATACAGTACGTACAGAGTAAACAGATGTGGAATGTGTGTGACAGCGCAGTCATTAAGAGGGAGGAACAAGGCCCATTGCACTCTTAGTTTGAATACTTGATATATGCATGTTTTTTACGTTTTTAAAGAAAAAAAAATATTTACGTCATAGATCTTACATAGAACAGGAGGTAAGGAGTGGCGGAATTTCGTGGATTTGGCGCTAATTTATCTTCTAACTCTCGTAATGGGATTACATGTACTGCTTCGTCATCACATTCCAGCCATGTGCTAGTATGTTTATGACGTCGAATACCACAACAATCCATACCACGACAACCAAACCGAATTAATTGTTCCTTAGATCCACTAGCACTTGGTTTAGTTCTAAAGTATTTTAATATACCGGATGTTTTGTCTGATGAAGACGAGTTTGTGTTTGTGCTGCTGCTACTACCCTGACCAGAAGTTTGTCGTTTACTACCTCGATCGCATTGATAATATTCTGCAAATGCAGATTCATCAGGTAAACGAGTATAAGCGACATAATGACCAGCTGTCATTGTCGCACCCTGGTGCATAATTACAGAATATAACTTATATACATGTCGTGACTCTGATCTGCCACTTGTAGTTCCCCGTGTTTGATCATTGTTGCATTCTTCGCAAAAACATTGTAACGTTAACGGTGTTGGCATATGATTATTAATTTTTTCCATTGACCTAATGCAATATATATCTTTATATGAAATATGGAAATCTTGTTTTTTCATTGCAATAAATAAAAGTTAGAAAACTGAATCTTACCCTGCTGCAGTAGAAAATCTTTTCAACTGCAATATAAGTAGCCTTGGTAAAGATGGAAAACACACAGCTCTGCGAGCTTCATTATAACGAAGACAACGAGCGCACCAATATTTATCTCTACCCCAAAGAAGTTCACTAGTAACTACTGCACGTTTGTATACTTCACTACTATCCATTAGTCTTACTTCTTTATCTGCAAATAAATATATCTACAGTATATTTCTGATCGTTACTTGTTACTTAATATTGGATGATCATTAATGTCACCTACCTTTTTCACTTGATCTGTTTATATCAATAGGCACACATATATCGCAAAATGTTTCCTTTCGTTCTGTAACATGCTCACACTCTAGACATGTAGTCCGCAAAAGGCTAACTCCCTCAAAATCTTCAGAAATAAAACACTTTTTGCTTTCCAGTCTATGACTACTTCTTATCTCTCCATTAGTTTCCGGAAATTCAGTATGACCATTTTCATATTTCATACAGTACTTCATATAATATTTCATATGTTCATATGGTCTAGAAGATACTGATACACCGTTTAGATTCGATTGTACAAGACAAGATGAACTTCCCCTTGTTGTTATTTTTTTCTTTTTTCTAGATTTACGAATGCTTCTTTTGTTGGAATTACTACCTTCTGATTGTACATCTGTTAAATGTTCTGTAGAGAAGTCTGATAGTCCATCGTTATTTTGTCCAAACTGACTTTCTCTATGCCTGACTAACAATTGGAATGTTTCCCTGATGTTATCTAGTAAACACACTAAAAGCTCATGAGCATCTTGCTGTTGATTTCCTTCAAAGATAGGATTCACATCTCTGTAAAAAGATATACATGTATTATTGTTTTTAATGTAATATTCAATTCTTAATTATAATATTCTATTGTTAATATTATATTTACCTAAGAGCTTGCAAAAATGCATCTGGTTGATACGGTTCACTGTTTTCTCTTGCTTCAGATGCACGTAATGCCATGAACAATTCATGTAACTTCTCAGTAGCTATTTGTATTCTATGTTTGTTACTATCTCCAGTAGGTCCAGCCAAAGCTAATAGGTCTTTACTGCTCCAACTTCTGCTGCCACTTGATGTAAATGACACACCAGTTCTTCCCAAAGATGATGACTTTATCTAATATAAAAAATATATAATATATTTTTTCATTTTACTTTTATGTAAAAATATAACAAAGCATTCTTTCTTTTAATTAAAGAATTGGCATCAACATCTCAGTCGCTAATAACGTGTACTGCTGGAATAAGATCTATTGTTTTAAATAAAATACAACTTACTTTTGTTTGAAGTTGTTTATCATTTAAATTAGACAAATCGGTGGCCAAATGATGCAAATTATGTAGGAAGGATGGTGCAAATCGTAACGTATATATCACACTGTTCAAAAAACATGTATTTCCTAAATTACATAAAGTAGCTATTCTTAATCCTTCTGTACCACTATTCGATACATCATAACTTCCATCTTGGTGATTGCTCAATTGATTGCGATAACCATTCAACATTTTGATTGTACCTTCATAATTAATGAACATTATGAATAAACGTTAAATCATATATGATTGATATAATCATATATAATGAATATTCAATATAATATGAAAGTTTATATAATAATGAAGTTTACGTACTATGTTTATAAGTATCTCTGTTTAAAAGGCTCTCCCTCTCTGAAATCTGAGGAGCCTGAGAAATGTTGTTAGAAATTGTACGTGCACGGCCAGAAAGGGATAAGCGAAGTTTCTTCCTAGGGGGAACTGAACGTTTATCCGCATCTTCTTCTGCTTCTAATACTGTCATTTTTTGTTAACCTAAAATTACAATCAACTATATAGTTGTCCATTTACATAAATTGCATTTAAATTATAAATTTGCTTTTACAGAGGTCATTTAAATTCCATTTTACTTTGTACTAATTACTTTAATTTATATCGTATAAATAAAAACCTATATATAATTTAAAACCTATGTACTTACGTATTATTTAGTAAGGAAGTCATGGAACAAATGAGTTTGTTATTAACCTTAGTTAATCGAAAAAATCTGTATGACAATTAAACCACAAAATGTTCTTTGAATTACACGAACTACATTTCTACTGCTGTCAGGCGAAACACTTTTTTACAATGTTACAGTAGCCATTATGCGTTGTGCCTAATGTCATATATTCATGAAACGCGTTCATGTGCGGTTACAATTTTACATTTATGTAGCTTTTTCTATACTATGCACATTGTCGTTATTAATGTTCCCCTAGAATCCGTTACGAGCGTTTGCATCTGAAAATGGACGTTGGTGCGATTATGACATAAGTGCATATTCAGTAGGTCAAAAGTAGTCTCTCGCTAGTTAAAATGAGGATAAGTTTAAAAATACTTTGTTGTTATGTATTTCGATATTAGTAACTGATTATTATATTTTTTCTTTTATTATGATTATGAAATAGTAGTATTGATTATTATAGATATACAATACAGACAATTTTACTATTCAATTTTGTACGATTTTAATATATCTAACGTACATATTTAACGAAATCTTTTTATTATAGTATGATTACTAAATACTAGTGTAATTTTAAGCACGCACGATTTAAATTTATTTCTTTTGTATAATTTTATCTATTATTTTTTATCCATATATAATTGTTTCAGTAACTAAATTTTATTGCAATATGCCTTCTTTTTCATTTTTTATTTATTTTCTGTGCATTAAATAAGCAAATATTATCAGTTCCATCTATACTAAGAAGTATTTTTTTTTAATGTACAGTATAAAGAATTTATCCCTTTCTTACTATTTTTAAAACTCGAATTTTTAAATGTCACTTAGAGAAGATTTCAAGTAGCTATTGTGTAATTTTAATAATTGAGGAACCTTGAACGTAATAAATTAACGTAAAAAAAAACGGTATAAAAGATTCGACAGATTTATCAAACATATACATATGTTATATGTATGTATATCAAAACAATAAACCATAATTTTTATTCAAATTTTATTCAACAGTATTGTATTAAACTTTTATGTAATAGTGGTAGTATTATTATTTCCCAACATATATAATTTATTTTCCTATAAGGATAAGAATTCAATTTAATATTGTCTCATTAACTTCCCTTGGTTTGTTTTCTGCGAAAATTAAATTTTGATGGTTTTTTTTATAAGTATCATAGATTTTGAATTACAATATTTAATTCGTTAATAGTTAATACTTAATAATTGTATTATATGACATATGGTATATTAGTAAAAAATGTCGATGGCATTCGATCCAATAAAATGGTATTAAAAGCGCTATTATTAATAACATGGAAATATGCAATTAAGCTTTATACAAATTTTACTTCCGAGCATACATATACGTATAATTTAATATAATATGTTATTAAAAACATTAAAAACAGTGTTTTATGAAAAACATGTTCAAATATAAATTTTTCGAAATTTATTGAATAGGAATATATTTTAATTTAACAACCTTTGCATTTATCTGTTTAATTATAACATATAGTAAGTAAAAACAATATAATATTAATATAACAAGGGATAGTTACTTACGCAGAGAATTTTATATTTTATGTTGGCAAAAGTGTATACGGTTACATATTTTAAAAACGCTTACGTAGCTGTGTATACAGTCATTCAAAATAATCAACTTGTGAAATAGCAGATAAATTTGATACAATCTTTATTCAATGCGTTCAAGTAATTTTGGAAAACTGAGAGTTCAAGCTCGACAAATTGATGACGGTATTGAAAAACTAAATACAACATGGAAACTTCCACACGTTCTAATCGGACGTTTTGCAGAATGTACTGCAGAATCAGATTTTTATACCGAAGCTATGTGGAATGTTATAAAAAGTACACAGGTTTGTATCATATAAATCATTTTGTTTCTTTAAATTATTTCTACCATTTAATTAATGTTTTGTTATTTAATGTTTCTTAAAAATTTATATTGCTACTGATACTATTTAATATTTTCTTTATGCACTAAAACATATCAGAATGGAATAGAACAAACTTTGTCAGAAATGAAAGAAGATTCAATTCATATGGAAGAATTTCTCCAAGAAACTAAGGCACAATATGAAAGCTTAAAAGAGCAGTGCGATAATTTGGAGACTGTTTTTGAAGAGTATGGTTATCGCTATGATGAAAATAATGCCTTGGAAGAGTAAGTATTTAATTTGTAATATTTTAAGTAGAAATTATTATTTTTTAATAATTTCATAGATTCATTAATCAATTCATAATAATTATTATTTCAATATCTTACTTAAATTATATAGGTCAAATGCTAACAGTACAAGGAGCCCTAATCAAAATTCAGTTGAAGAAACAGAAAACTTAAAAGTTGAATTTACTCCTAATCTTAGTTGGAAATGTAAAGTAAAAGAAAATGGATTATCATCAGCATGTAAAGATAATTATAAGTCACATATGTTTATGACAGCTTTAACTAATACTTCAACATCAGTTTCTGATCATAGTTCACAAGGATTACTATGACAATGATAAGGAATGATGACTATACACAAGGATTATGTATGCATTCCAGAAAGAGGATGTTCATAAGTACCAACTCTTTCTAAACATTTGTATATTGTATATTATATTGAGAAAATGCAATTTCCGAGATTGTATATTGTTTGTTTCACATTATTATTATTAATCATTAAAGTCAAAATTGAATTATTTTAAGATAATATTGTTTTTATATGTCGTATCTCAAATATAAGATAATAATAAAATGTATAAGTACAACTATACATTGAAATACTCATTGACACTATTTTTTTTAGAATTTTTAGCTTTGTAGGTAATTCAATAAGTAAAACTATACTAGATTTTATATTAAATATCCTAACTTTGTTGCCATATGTTATGACACAAAAATAAAGTAAAAATAAAACCTAATTAAAAAAAAACAAATTTTTATTTGTATCAATTTGTGCGTGTATATATATATCAACTTTGCAATAAAGTACCATAATTCACTTATAGCCTATTTTAATGGACAGTGTAGTTGTGTGAATAACTTAATCTAATTTTATAATACTTGAAAGTTTTATTTGAAACTTTTAAATATAATTTTGCTTTAGTAACGATGTATAAGTCTAATAATATATTACATGTTTGACAATCTAAATGGTATAAGACATAAGTATCTGTAAACAATACAACATAACCTATTTTACTAAACCATTTTCTTCTTCAAAGTATTTCTTTACAAAGTTTTAAGATACGTAACTTTAATTTTTATAAGAAGTATGGGTTAGTATAAAATGTAATATTTTATATATTTTCAAATATATTTGTAATATTAAGTGTTATATATATTTACATACTTTTCTATTACATTTATTTTCTATTTTATAATTATTAGATACAAATACAAAACTATGCCAAGGTAAAGATATCTTTGAAAGGATGAACTATTTGTATCAGGTAATAATAATCTTGAGTAACTTTTTATATTTTGCTGTAAATTAAAGTGGAAATATTAATAAGAAACTGTTCTTAGGCAAGTTACCTAATGGCATTGAAAAATAGAGTAGCAGCATCATATTATGGAAATATAATGGTTGGCTGTGCAAAAAAATCAGTTTTAAGAATGTGAGTTTAAAAAATTTAAATGATCATAATATATCTATCTAGTCATTATCGTAGATAAGTTTCTATAAAATATGTAAGTAAGATATATATATATATATATAAAATTTTTCTTTTTAAGAGAATCAGATATTAAAAGGGCAATTTGTAAATGTTGTCAATCACCACTTATACCTGGTGAAACTGCAAGGGTGCGATTAGTGTCAAAACCGGTAAAAAGTGTGAAATGGACATGTTTAACATGCTTAAGTGTTAAAAGATATCCCACAAAAAAAGGATATAAATTGTGGATTGAACAACCTAATTCGGTAGTTCAAATTTTCAATTATGCACCAAAATCGTTAGATAATAAGTCTAATATTGAGGTAAAAAAAGAGAATTTGTATAAAGGAGAACATATGGATACTAAAAAGAGTTAAATGTACACAGATTTGAATATTTATTTCCACATGATGTGAGATGTGATGAATGTTGACATACGAATATTTTTTTTTTATCAATGACTTATACATAAAATATGTTACAATAAATTTATAATCAATAAACAGATACTTTTACTAACTGGAATATTCATAACCATCTAGTAATATTGTGATACTGATATTAGTTTTACATTAAATGTTTATAGACATAACATGATCATAGTTAAGTTATTGTTTTTCGAGTATATGATATACTGTACGATTAGAGCCGTTCGCAATAAATTCCATAGACCCCAATGCACATATGTTTCGTTGAGGACGGTTTAGGCGATGAAAAGCGATGTGGTCTTCGCAGATAGCGCGAGATGATTATGTTGTTACATAACATTGAAATTTGATGCGAACGTCTCCATTTAACTAGCTATGATATGACTATATCCGCCCATCGCCAATAAGTTATACAAAATCTCAAATGTAGGATAACTGTCACGTATATACGCGGGCGTAATCAAATCACAGATTAATCGGATAAAAATCAGTCATTTAACCCTAACTTAAATAAATATAACATATATTGCAAATTAATAGTTGTACATGAACTTATGACATATGTTGATATTTCGACTGAATTGTTTTTCTAATTACAAATATTTTTAACATTATGAGCTTGTTCTTTTTTTTTAACATTTAGAACATTTTGTTGTATTAACGCCATGATATGACATTAAATGACTCATTTGTTCATATAGAAGATAATGACACTATAAGTACGTTCCTTCCTTTTGTTTTTACGTGTAAAACGTACATAAGTTATATAAATACTAAACTAGTGAGGAATTAATCAGAAAACTGCGCTGGACGGAGTCTACACATTCATTTATATACATATATCTGTCGTGCCAAGCTTCGGTCATTAAACTATTTCACAGTATCTATTTTCTAGCAATTTTGATTTTTCTAACAGTGAACCTAACAATTAGTTAGTTAGGACCATAGGTTGGCAACGCACACATATATACATGCACACACCAGCTACAGGGAAATATTTATTCCAGTAATATTGACTGTTGTTCGTCGTTACTCTTCATCTTGAATTCTTCACTGCTGAAGAGTTCGAACTGAAATAGCAAAAGGTGCACAGTCAGAGTAGATTTTCCTGTGTAATTCGGGATAATTTTTGTGCTCTCCTTGTACACGCGTCTACTCGCAGACAAACCTAACGATATTATCCGATTATTGTCGAAAAGGTGTGTGCATGCGAGTGTAATTTCGGAAAGGCGCGTGCAACAGTTAGAGCCGTGGTTAGAGAGGTACAACGTATGGTGATAAAGTTATATTACTGATTAAAAAAGGGATTGGCGTAAAACTTAATTTATACTAGCCCTGAAACAAACTGGGGTTGACCATCACGATCAAGTGTAAATTGAGGCATTACATTCGAGGATGGCTGAAATGTTGATCCTTGAAAACCCATGGCTGATTCGTAAAGCTAAAATAAAATGTATAATATAATTACATTTTTTTCTTTTTGAATATATAATAGTTTATCTAATATTAAAGAATATAATGGCTTTCTTGATATACATTATGGTTTCCTGGAAGCGTTGTATAATCTGGTGTTGTTGGACGGTGCCTGTTCGTAGGCAGTGGTCGCTGAATAGTAGCGTAAGTGTTATCTTGAGATGTATCACCCATCCCAACACTTACACCACTTCCTCGTCTCTCTGTACCTAAGCCACCTTCAGGTTCACTAAATACTTGCATTGTTAATTCTTGTTCCTCATATAATTTGAGTTTTCTAAAAAATTATCATTATATAAATATGTTATATGAATGTATCTTTAACAAAAGATATATCTTTACTCACTGCTCGATCCACAAAGGATTTTCTGTAGTATTTAACTCGTCAATAATTTGTTTCTTTATTAAACCATCCTTCTTCCTTATATCATTTGGCACAGTGATTACCCTAAAATATCATATAATATAATACATTTGATGTTTTTCATATTAAAATAAGAAAATATATATTTATTTAGCATTTACCAGTGTCGTAAACAACAACAAACTACTGTTACAGTAACTGCACCAACTAATAAAACTACCAGTAAGGCTATTAAAGCCGCTAACGCAGGATCGAATGGTTCTTCTTGTACTCCTGCATAAGCAGGCTGAAAAATTATATTAGTTAACGCAATGTTAATATCTTATTTATAGTTTGAAATGCAAGAAATACTTACCACAACATTTTCAATAGCAAAACCAGCATAATAATCTTTCAAGAAGTCATATTTTGCATCAATAACTTTAAGTACTTGTGGAATGGGAGCAATAGTTTGGGTTTTTGGTTCTACCACGTGTAAATACATGTCACACCTATAAGTTGCATTCAAATGTTACGTTCTTGAAAAAGTACAAATTAATTTAGAGAAAGTTTCAAATGTTCTTTTCTTACCATTCTCTACGAATATGACCTGATGCATCTACATGGTATCGAATTTCATCAACAACAACTCTGCTTTGAGTTGCATTTGATAATTCTGACACAATTTCATCACGTTCACGATTTACTTCTTCGGGAGATTTTGACAAAATGACTCTAATTAATTGTGAAGCTTCGAATACCCAGACCTTTGTCAACATAAAAGATAAGTAATTAAGGAATTAAAAGTGTACAAATACTTACGTATAAAATAACTTACATGAACTCTAGTCATAGCATATCTCTCTGGAATAGCAGTTTCTTTTGCTATAACTTCAACAATGAACCTGTCCTGGTTGTACTCAGCCATATAACCACTTGTGACAAGTTTACCATCTTGTGTTACATTGAAAGGACTTGGAACTATAGAACCACTAGGTTTCTCTGATCCATATTTGTAGAGGTTTGCACTGGCAACGTAGTAATGCAGCGTACCGTTATCTCCAACATCTAAGTCTGACGCTGTTACTTTTGTTACAAAATCATTCACATTTGCCATTGAATTAACACCCGCATAGTAGTCGTTACGTTCGAATATCGGTAAGTTATCATTTTCGTCTAAAATAGTTATGGTAACATTTACGTGTCCATGGTCTGTATTGTGCATTAGTGGACGTCCTGCATCTACGGGGTTTATATAGATATCAGGATCATTGGAAGCCAGTATCGATAAGACATATTTGTCCCGAGATTCACGATCGAATGATTTATTTGCGTATATGCTACCATCAGATTTGTCCATGTAAAACGCATAATTTTCGTTTCCTGAAAAATATTCCCATTTACATAAATTTGTACCTCTATTTAGTAATAGTGTAATTTTACAAATTGCTTAGTAGAACATTACTTACCAGCCTCTATGTAATAATAAACCTTCGCATGTCTGCCTTCGTCTTTATCTTCTGCAGTTACTTTTCCCACAAAGTAATCTTTCGGGCGATTTTCTGATATATAAAAATGATATTCATCGTAAAATTGTGGCGTGTTGTCGTTCGTATCAACTAATTGTACAGTAAGCAGTCGTAATGTTTCATATGCCGTAGGAGTACCGTGATCGGCAGCTACCAGAACAAGCTGAAATAATATTAAAGTTAACGTTATTATTTTTGAAGTCAATTATCGTAAAAAGTTTTTAGACACGTGAATGGAATTTACCTCAAATTTGCTCTTTACTTCTCGATCAAGAATAATCTTCGATCTTAGTTCACCTGTTTCTTGATCTATTGAAAATTCTTCTGTTTCTTGAGTATTTCGATTCCCAACCTTTAAGTGATAACTTACGCGTCCGTTTTCTCCAGGATCTCTATCGATTGCTTTTACCGTCAATATTAAGTAATTTAGTACACCAGTATTCTAAAAAAATGTTGTTCGTTATTACACTCGTGTAATCTTCTAAATGACGAATACTTTATCGATAATCTATTTTTACACTAACTTCAGGTACTTCAACAGTAGCGTTCGTTAATTCGGGTAGAACAAATTGAGGTTTGTGTTGATTTACTGATGTTACTCGTATATCAACGGTACAGTTGTCTGAATGTGGTCCACTACCCGCACCATCTCTTGCCTCCACTTCAATTCTGTATGAGCCAGCTCTTCCAAGCAGTGCTGCTCCGGGGTATAGAATGCCCGTTTCACGATTTAAAGAAAATGACTCGTTTTCATTCCCATGAATTATGGTATACCAAACTTCTCCGTTAATCCCTTCATCATGATCCATAGCTATGACCTTACAATGAATATATAATATGTCAGTTTTTTAGCTTTATCATTCTGTAAGTTTAAATAGACGAGGTATAATTACTTGTAAAATAGGTGCAGGTGGATTTACTGGCAGATTTTCAGCAACTGAAGCTCTATAACTATGTTGTGTAAATATTGGTCGATTGTCATTAACGTCGATAAGTTTTACAAGTACTGGAACGGTGGTACTTCGACGTGAATTTATATGAGCACCATCGCTGGCCATTACTGTTATGGTGATATTTGGTGTCATTTCTCTATCGAGAACGGTTGCGCCACCAACAGTAATTTCTCCCGTTTCGTGGCCTGTAATTTATATAAATAGATGTTTGTCCATAAAATATTGGTTCGATTAATTTTGAATAAAAAGATTACACTTACCGATATTAAAGTCAGCAGCGTGATCACCTATAAGACTATAACTAATTTCTCCAAACGGACCTTCATCTCCGTCTGTCGCTTTCACGGTAGTAACATGTGTGCCTGGTGGCGAGTTTTCTTTCACAGACGCATTATACAATTCCTTCTCGAATTTAGGATCTTGATCATTAACATTTATTACAGTGACGATTACTTTGGCTGCTGTGGATAACTGCGGTACTCCAGAATCATACGCAACCACTGTGAACTCCAGTTGTTTTGTTTCTTCGTAATCAATAACTTGGCTAGTTCGTACAATTCCTGCAATATGCATAACGTTTATTGTACTTCCCGTATTTTCCACTTAGTTGTAACGCGATTATAACGGACCTGTGACGTTGTCTATATTGAAATAGGGACTTGGCGGTATAATTCCGTATCCTGCTATATTACTATCTGCGTCTACCGCTGTAAATGCTCCCACAACAGCACCAGTTGGCTGTTCTTCTTGCATCTCTATCAGATATCGTGGACTTTCTCTCGTCCATGGTTTCAAGAATTCCGGTGCCATGTGATTCACGTCAATGATCGTGACTACTAAGGTGCCTAATTACAAACATGAAGATCCATTAAATAACTACAGACAAGTATCATTTTGACCGTAAGAATCTCAACGCGATTAAAACATCTTGTAATAATAAAACAAAAAACATGGAAAGTTATATTTTTCTTGTTTCGGTAACCCAATAGAAGTAGTAAATTATCATTCGTTGTAACTGGTGGCCATATATCCGGACAGTACTATCCTATGAACTTTATGATACTATATTTCCTAAACATGTAATACCTCTGCCTTGTTGTAATGTGGGTGCCGTTGTATCACTGACAACGACAGTGATGCTCACAGTAGCTGCGATATCACGGTCCAATGGTCTAACGACGGAAACTTGACCGGTTGCCCGATCAACAGCGAAAAAGTCCTGCGGATATACCGATTAATACACAAGTTGTTTTACAACTAATTTTGTATGTGATCATTTTATATGATTATCAGGCAAAGCATCAGATTATACCTTGAACGATTTACTGTCGTTGACCTGTTGACCATTTCTATCGATCGCCGTAATTGGCTCTGAAATGGCGAAGTTCAATGCTTCCAAGTTGGCACTGTCTGGATCTGTAGCTTTTAACGTCGTGAAGACGGTGCCAATGGGCGTGTCTTCCGTAACTTCGGCTCTTTGGGTTTCTGGCGTGAAATAGGGCGCTTTATCGTTGCTATTTTCAACGTTTATCATCAACGTTGTTGTTCCGGTTAAGCTAGGCGTTCCTAGTCAGAAAAAGATCACGATGAAACGTATACTAAACGTTATGACGCGGTTGTGTAATAAACGTTTAGACTCGTGGATATTTATGCAAATTCGTATTTTTATGAAGATAACTAAACGGACAACTAGCAGGACCTTCGCAGAGATTTGTTTCATTCGCCAAATATTACAGCAAATATCGTATTTGAATATTTTATACATACATTTTTACGTATTACGTGTATTTTACTCATTCATTTCGTTTTAAAGTTCTCAGATATGCATAAGAATCTGCAGTCCAGTTATAAGTAGAATGTATAAACTAAGGAAAATAAAATAGATGGCAGCTTTTATCTAAATAAAACCATCTTCATGTACCTTTATCGAATGCTATTACTTCTACGTGGTACGTATTTTTATTGTCGTAATCCAGCTTCCTAAACACTGTTACAACACCTGTCGTTTCATTCATTGTAAAATCATCGAAAGCTCCCTTCTGTATTCTGTAAACGAGTTCCGCATTTATTCCCGTGTCAGCATCGGTCGCTGTAACTTCCTCCACAACGGTCCCTGAAATGTATGAAATTAGAGGATCCAATCGCACACGATAATGGCCTCTTGTAAACCATCGTTAAAGGCTAACGTACCAATCGGCGATATTTCGGGTATGCTGGCAGTGTAAAGTTCTTGCGTAAAGACGGGTGCGTTGTTATTGACATCGCGAATAGTAATGTTAACGGTGGCGGAATCGACATAAATCCCGTCGTTCGCTTGTATAACAAGCGCAATCCAATCGTGTGTTGAATTCGTTAAATCCACTGGTCCTTTATTTCTTATCGTAATTTCACCAGTGTCTGGATCTATGGCGAACAGTCCTAACTCATCGCCGCCTACGATCGCATACGTGATCTTCGACGTCTTGTCCTTATCTCGGGCTTGCACTTTCAAGTCGGGCTCGAATTTCTCAGCTCCTTCGTCTATAACCGCACGATACTTGTCTTGCAAGAATCGTGGTGGACTGTCATTGGCATCCGATAAACTGATGCGCAACGACACGCTGGTTGTCTGTCCCTGCCCATCGTTATCGGTGGCCTAAAAAAACAGCAAAGGTGAAAGCCGACGAAATAATTACGTATTACAGTTTACTTGTATCTATACAAAAGCAAGTTATCATG
Source organism: Bombus cullumanus (assembly GCA_014737535.1). Taxonomy (NCBI): domain Eukaryota; kingdom Metazoa; phylum Arthropoda; class Insecta; order Hymenoptera; family Apidae; genus Bombus; species Bombus cullumanus. The sequence goes on from JACXIX010000018.1 coordinate 2,470,227, forward strand.
AATCTTCCGCAAATAGAGGTTTCTAGTAACGCGTATGTTAAATCACGAGCAAGTTCTATACGCTACTAGCAAAATGTTTAAAGACAAGGAGTCTGCAGTTAAGATTTGTCAATATTTGATAGAACAGACAAACGTATATATTTAATCTCACAATATTGACTCAGTCAAACTGAACATATTGTTATTTTCTTTTATATAAACAGAGCTGCATTCAATATGTGGCTCCTTATGTTTGTCAAATTAAACGATAGTAATGAAATAAGCACATGTTCCTGGCTGTGGTATAATGGTGAAACGTACAATGGCAAGTGGATATAATAATTTTGACACAGCGTACCTTGTACGTTAGAAAATACTCTGTTTGTTCTTCGTAGTCTAAACAGGGTGATACTCCAGGAGTTGGACACTGAGCTACCGTGATAACTCCAGTTTTCCGATCGACAGAGAAATGCTGCGCGCCTTGACCCAGCAACTGATAAGCTATTCCAGCTGTACCGAATCTAGAGCATAATTTGTTTATCAAATTTCTGTTGCGTCGAATGAAGAAATGATTCTAAGAAGAATTACGACTTTTCTCACCGTCCGCTATCGCGATCTTTAGCAGTGATCGTTATAACCGCTGTGCCCGGAGGCGCGGTTTCCAGCACCACGGCTGTGTAAGTAGGGTTGCTGAAAGTAGGCGAATTATCGTTCGCGTCCGTGATAGAGACAGTTACGGTTGCGGTGGAGGAAAGTTTCGGATCCGTGTGAACCTCTTCCGCAACGACCTGAACATTTACAATGGAGTGATCTCACTTTCGAATCGTGTTAACTGATTGACAAGAATAATAGAATTCGCTAGCATAGAAGCGGCCGGATTACCAGAATGATGAATTTACGCTGGTTAGGATTTTCATAATCTAGCGAGCCATTTGCCACGCGGATGTTCACAGATGTGCTTCCAGTCGCCATAGTTGGCTCGATGGTGAAAGCACCATCGGTGATGTCGTCCAGACGTAGGGAAAATACCGAGTTCAGGCCCTGTAAAGATGTAATTTTATAAGGCTTGTAACGTAACGTTGTTACTGTGCAAGTTCAAATTAAAAGGAAATACTTCTTTATGGAATTGCAGAGCGCTCGTAGAAAACACTGTACGTGCCAAGAGCAAACTTTTCAGCAGGAAAAGAAAACTTACGCAATAATGTAGTCGAGATTCAGAAAGAAAGAAAAAGGTGCATAAGAAAAGGTAGAAGAAGAGCTTGCATGTGCCAGCCCTTGGTTCTAAAGAAAACTCAGTGCTCCATTTATTTAAATACACGCCATTTAAATAGACAAAAGCCAAGAAACCATTAACTGATGTTTATTGGCGCTTATCTTCCGTTTTCCTCTGTAGAAAAGGCGACGTTCTGACATTATCTTCCAGTTATAATCCAGTTATAGTTAGTAACTATTTAGAAAGGGCAATTGCACTCAAATTCTATACTACAGTATTCTCATTGTTACGTAGAACAGAGCAACCCAACCCCGATCTAACTCCAATAAAAAAATCAAAATTGTTCAATTTACGAAGAATTTATTTGAACCCTGAAATGCGTAGTTCGTTACTCGTTACATATATGACTAATGTTCGATTCTTAATTAATTAACGCTTTGACTGCCACGTTGGTCATATATTGCCGGCCACGGTTTCTCTTATGACGCCACGGTGGTCATTGATGACTGGAGCGCTTGAACTTTTTACAATTGTAAAAATTAAATGAAAATTGACAGTTAGGGCATTTTGAATATAACCGATAAATAGAAGATACTTTGAAATAAATAGTGCCCCATTGAACAATTAAACATTTTTATTAGAACATCAATAAAAAAAATGAGAACAAATCTTACATCTAACGGTGCACTGTGTTAAAACGCTTTAAAAATAAATGTGGCTCATCAATACAACCTGGACAATAGGTGGTCATCTTTTTGGTTCGATTCTTAGCAATTTTTGATCCTAACTGTTTAACATTTTTTTATAGCACCCTCTGCAAAATTTTCGTGCCAGGTACGCTTGCCCTTCTTTCTTCTGCATTTTGTGTCGCAATCTTTGTCGAATAAGTATATTTGACGGCTCTGGTGAATGGCACTGTGTAAGGTGCATTGCAAGTGCCATTCTAAAACCTGATACCTTGATTTTTGTTTTTGTTGCTTGTTTATAGAGTATCATCGCGTTTGAAATTGATGTATTTAACAATAACTCTAAAACTAATTTTATACATCACTTGAGGGTTCTTCTATGTGGTGTAAAATATGCTATCATTTGATCTGATAAATCTACAGCACATTTTCCTCTGTTGTAATCTACCACTACCATTGGTTTATCACAAATATAATTTTTCTTGCGGACCTTTACCATTTCAGCCGAATGTTTCGTCGAAATCATAAAAATAATCATAATACTGTTTACTAATATCTTCTACACGTTTCAACAATATATTCTGGACGTTTTGCTTGTTTGAACGTTTGAATGGTTTGTTGAAATAAACGAAGCCTTGTTATGATATGTCGCTATCAATTGTTACCAAGGTGCCACGGTGGTCACCCGTGACCACCACTAACATAAACGGTTCATTGAGGAAGAATGTTGTCTTACATCATCAATTTATTATTATTATACCATTATATGCTTTGAATAATAAAAATACTCCCGTGGCGTCCTGAGCGAAACATGTGATTTCGGCGTGGCAGTCAAAGTGTTAAGAAATCAAATTCCATTTAATTGCGTAAGTTTATTTTTCCTGGGAGAAAAGAAAAGAAGCAATGCTAAATTCCAAGGTAAATAAAAAGAAAGTAACGTTCGTTTCTTCTTTCCTCTATTTCCTAATTCCAGAAGTTGAATGATAATGAGTGTATTTAAGTAACTCATGATGTTCTAATGTAATGATACTCACGACGTCAGGATCCTTGACAGTCATGTCCAAATGTGGCAGTGATGTGCCATTCGGCACGTTCTCCGGAATCTCGATGTTGTACTCGCGACGATTAAAAGTAGGCGGCTCGTCGTTCACATCCTTGATGGTTACCGTTGCTTCGGCCGTTGACACTGTCAGATTGTCATTACCTGGCATACCGTCGATCAATTCACGCGCCCTTACCTCCAGTGTCAGTACGCCAGTTGAATCCTTCAACGCTTCCCTGTTCAGCGGCTTTGCGGTTCTTAGTTCGCCTGATTCGTCGTCCAGTAGAAAATAGTCGAATGGGTCTGCATAAAAGAATACAGGAAATTTGTTTAGCAAAAATACTTGAATTTTTCTGAATATTTTTAGCGTTATTTCGATTATTTCACGACTCGCACTTAGGAGAAATCCGACGAGCGTAAGTAAAAAGAGGAAAATTTGAAACATTGAAAAAACATTACGTTGAAGTTAAAATTACGTTCGTTTTTTACCGTTTATTGTTTAACAAACATAGAAGAGCGAGTGGCGTGAGTCAGCTCGTTTCTTACATTTTGTAAGAACATTCTCCCTCAAAACTGTCGTACGAAATAATAAATATAAACAATAATAAACTCTTGTATACAATAATTTAATCAAAGAACATACCAACAATTTAATTGAGTTTGTAACGCATTGTAAGCTTTCTAGCACTCGACCATTCAATCTTACGTAGTAATTAATGAATTGACGTAGTCTAATTGCCGATTGCTCAGGTCACAATAAACAAGAAGGTCACGTGTCGAGCCATTTAGCTGTTTAGCCGTGTGATCGAACTTGCGCAAAATGTATGCGTCTTATGACATGTCCATTTCGTCGCAACGAAAGAAATTGTGAAATAATAAACACGTTTGGATACAACTAATACTTTTAAGATGTCTTGCAAGTAATTATGATCGATTCATTAGTGAAGAAAAATGATTTATTATTTGACAGTGGATAATGTATCAGTAACAGTTTGTAAATTAATACTTAGCTTAAATTAATAATGTTTTGAGAAAACTCGTAGAAAATTAGTAATCTTCAATATCGTGTGATATTTCTCGAAACGATGAAACACAATAGGAAACATAATATCGCTATCATCACCATCGTTATCAAAAGGATCTACCGAATCACTGTCCGCAATAATAACACACTTTTCGCTACTATCATCGATATTAGATTCTCTTTTTACTGACACGACAGGTATAAGGGTTGTTTAATTCTTTTAGGGAATTATAATCTAAACGTGCGAACGTAACGAAGAGCTACACGCAACTAAAGTAAGAAAACATCGAGAACAACTGAACCACGAGTCTCACTCGTGTTATTTACGTTTGGTCCAAACGAAGTACCACGAGTCTCATTCGTGTTATTTACGTTTGGTCCAAACGAAGTACCACGAGTCAGGCTCGTGTTTATTGTTTTTCACCCAAATTTCTTACCGCGAGTCTCACTCGTTGTTCTAGGTCAAGGAGTTAAACGTATGAAATTTACTGCACTTTTTCAAGTCATGAGAAAGCATCGCGGCAGAGAATAAGCTTACAACTGAATTAATTGTGAAGCTAAAAGGACGATATTTTTAGAAGTTGAGTACGTGGCTGAATTCAAATTCTCAAAATTTTCACTTACACTATTGTGATTCTTCAATTTATCATACGCTTAAAAATATTTGGTTGTCCGAAAAGTGTCTTTCTTTTACAGACACGTCTTTTACAACGACGCATCTTTATACAAACATGAAACCTAATCTGTCGAACGTTGTGATTTTTATTTTGATAGAACAAAATGGATCATACGTAATTCGATAAAATAATATAAAACGGAAAATATTGTGCATCCATTATTTCCTTATAAAATGAAAAAAACTTTTCGGACGACCTAATACTACGATCGTAATAGAAAGAAATGTTTAATTTCAGAACGTGTAAATATAGTAACTTAATTATCATGTGAAGAATATTATACTGAATATAATTACTGAAGAATATATTATTTTCTTAGTCCGTGCCTTTCAGCTTTGGACGACTTTTGGTTTACATACTGAAGAATATAATTACTGAAATATATTGCTAAAAATATGTAACTATCGAATCGAATATATAAAAAATATATTCCATTTAAAGAGACAAAATTAACATTTCTATCAAGCGTGATACGATATAATAAGAATGTTCTGCCTCGAAACTATGAAGCTTTTGTACGCGATAATTTGATTGACAAATTACCAACAATTACCAACAACGTAGTATTAGGTTGTCCGAAAAGTGTCTTTCTTTTACAGATACGTTTTTTACGTTTTAATCCGTCGAACGTTGTGATCTTTATTTTGATAGAACAAAATGGATCATACGTAATTCGATAAAATAATATAAAACGAAAAATGTTGTGCATCCATTATTTTCTTATAAAACGAAAGAAATTTTTCGGACGATCTAATAATTAATATTGGGTTGGCAACTAAGTGATTGCGGATTTTATCATTACCACTTAATGACAAAATCTGCAATCACTTAGTTGCCAACCCAATAGATCGACGTAGTCTGGCGTAGCGACGTTTAAACAATAAAAGAGGAAAAATATAGCATGAACTCACTGGTAACCAATTCGTAGATCATTTTCCTTGGCATTCCCCTGTCGCCGTCTCTAGCCTTAACGGTCATAACTAAGGTTCCGATGGGATCGTCCTCGCGCACTATACCCGTTAGCGAGTTCACAAATTCCGGTGGACTGTTCTGAATGTCCGCTACCTTGATTTCTACCCCAGTAGTCTCATTGTTCAGTCCATCCTGCGAGGAAAATTCACCTATGTAAAAGTCATTCGTCATGCGATCTCTGGTTACCTTGCTCGCTGTTTTAAGGCGAACGCCGCAATCTGCTCTCCTGTCAATTATTTCAATCCTCACTATGTATTTCTGTCAGCTAAATCTCGCCACAGATCCGTCTACTATAGATCGGGCAAATTACATCTCTCGTGGAAGCTTTCAAAGCTTTCAAGCTTTCACGTTGACGAAGAATTAATAATCGTCGTGTTCTATGTCGAGTCAGTTATATTGGGTTGGCAACTAAGTGATTGCGGATTTTGTCAATACCACCTTATGACAAAATCCGCAATCACTTAATTGCCAACCCAATAGTATCACTTTCTTCGTTCTACCATAGTTTTTGGAAATGACATGTGCGCTCACGTTTCGTTAGTTTTACAAGTTTTTTTTTCGGAAATGTGGAATTTTCAAGTTTACGTAATGCGATGTAATATAAGATAAATCTAGCTTATAGCGATATATCTGCCGTTGGAAATGATTAGCAAACGACAAAGGAGAAGAAGACGTAATAATGTAGAAAGTATCATTCTTCATAGAGAGAATACAATAACGCAGAGAAATGCTCGATTAGATTTCTTTTCATATCATATCAATGTTACCCTGTGTTCTTTAGATTTGTATTTTTGCCGAAAATTTCTTAAATTCAACACATTATACGTATTTTTATTTCAATATTCTTATTGTATATGTCGCAGATGAAAGGACATCGGGGTCTTTCTTTTGGTATTTTTGGGGAGATCCCCAATACTTTAGTCTAGACTATTTATTATAGCTATACTTAAATAATAAAACTTAGAAGTAGTTGTTATGATTCAATCCGATTATGTTTGCCCGAGATTTGTGAGTGGGCTTGGGCTCGTGGTGACACAACTGGTCGCCGAACGTAGCCACGACCACGGGATGAACGTTTCTACCTAACAGAGAAGTGCCAATATTGTGGGGCACATGTTGTATTTTATAAGTTATATCATTTTACCAAATGTCCTACTGGACAAATTGTAAAATTTAAATGAATAAATTATAAAAAAAAAACATGTTGTATTAACACGTTGATTGCCATGGGGGTCACCGGTGACCGGCACTAGATTTGGCTATAGCGCCGTGGGGGCCACCGGTGACCGGCGACGCAGCAAATATTAGAAGTACGTAGCACGATTGTTTAAAAAAAGGACAATCGTAATAATTGTCTACAACGCCGTGGGGGTCACCGGTGGTGCTCACTACGAAAAATGCTTCAAGCATGATTTGATAACTCATTTTATTTGCTGCGAATAATATTTCAACATAATATGCATCGCATAATGAAAAGTTCACGTCGGCGCCTTGGGCAAACCATGGAAAATTCGTCTGGCAGTCAACGTGTTGACAATCAAACCCCGGACAGGAGCAATGTCAGCTCTACGCGGGTCTGCCTAGCAACGGCGGCTGGAATTTTGTTGGTATCCCCGGCCAATATGCAACGAACAAACGTGATCGTAAGGAGAGGAAAGTTTCCATCAGTCTTTTTATTCTTCCGATCACTTTGGAGAGTTTTCACATCGTTTTTACGTGCAGTATTATACCGAGCGTCACAGCAAACGTTACTTTGTGCTTCAAAATATATTCTACGTTTAACAAAGAGTTACCCCGTTGACAGTGGATTCGTTATTGAACCTAAGAACATTGTCTTTAATATCTCGAGTGTCTAATCACCACGGTTATTTGTCAAACTTTGTAAAAATCAATATTTATACCAGTAAATATAATCTCTGTTGTACAACAACGATGAAGAACGATGAAGACAACTAGTCCGAATGAAGATTCGTTACACGCCCCTAATTAATACTTTTTGTTTGAAAGTATATGGATAAGACAAATCTCTCTTCATTCTGCTATTTATAGGTTCATTAACTATCTCATACATTGCACATATTTGTATGTTTGTAGAAATTAAAGCGAAATATTATTATTGGAATACAACGATATTACACACATAGACACAAATAATCTTATACAGACACCTACACAGGCATTTGAACAGGACATTTACACAGATCATACTCACTACTGTATAGAGAGTGGGGTTCAAAATCTTTAAGGGACCATGGGTCACTACCTACAGTCAGTCTGAGAGTAACTGGCCAACTGTCAACGATCCATAAATTCTTTAGCTGCACACTTTGTTAATTATACCATATCACTCACTTATATTTTAAATACATTTGGTTCTGTAATTATGTTTAATAAATATCACCTAATATTATTTCAACATAAACATTGTATCTTCCACAGATTATTTATCTTAACTTTAAGATTAAATTCTAACAATTATTCATTCGTGTTAATACGGATATTCTTATTCAACAAGACTAAACGAATCCTCTCTCTTCAAGAACAATTTCTTTTAATTAATTCACAGATGCTGCACCTTTGTTTATATCTAAGTTATAAAACGGTATAACTATATTTACGTATAATTGCACTCTCAGACATGAACAAACTTGGTCTCTAGAGCGGCACAAAGTCATTTCCAAGACTATGTAATGAAAATCAATTTTCAAGCTCAGCTCGCTAACCTGTTTTCAAGAGGACTTCATGAATTCTCCATATTTATTTGCCCAGCGGAAACACGTCTTCTCCAGGGAACACGATAATCATCCGGCCAATCTTTTTTGTTTACGTGAAACTTATTTCATAAATGTAAAATGTGAGGGAGAGAGAGAGAGAGAGCAGATTATACTTGGACGAACAACGATAGAAATTTAAGAAGGATCAAAGAAAAAGCAATAAAAGGTATTTTAATCGATCTTCTAAAAATTGATAAGCGCGTCCTTTCACCCTCGCTGAACATTAATAACGTTACGCTCTCTTTCTGTCCGCAGTCGCGCAGTTCGTTAAAGATTCTTCGCCGAGACTTTACGCGACTTCAAAAAATTCACCTGCTGCTTTGGCCGCGGAAATGAGCGAAAACTGAATTCCATGTTCGCGCCTGCTCGCGTCAAAGGGCATTTTAGATTCAATAATCCGCTCTGGTCTCATTTTCGCCTGCTATTTGTGGATGAATGACTTTCGCAGGCGTTCCGCAAGAACACACCACGAGGGAAGCAGAAAACCGTAGGGTCACATTTTTTACCATAATCCATCAAAGAAGAAGAAAATGTTAGTCCAGTCATCCGCAACCTTTTCTCGACAAATTTACGTTACCAAATCGTGTTTTTTTTTTTAATATATTGGGTTGGCAACTAAATCATTAGGCGGTATTGACAAAATCCGCGATCACGTAGTTGCCAACCCAATATATTCGATCAACACGTTGAATGCCATGGGAGTCACCGGTAAACTCAGTGAGATAAAATCATTAATGATGATTATACACCGTAACATATCTGTTGTAAGCAATGTTTCATCATTATATGTATCACATAATAAAAAATTCATCGTGGCACCATGGTCAAACCTTGTGAAACTAGCATTTAACGTGTTAATATTCTTTTTATCGCCATTACTGTCATCTACGCTGTATATTATACATCTTAATATTGTATTTCTATGAAATGGAAAGAAATGGAAGTATTCGCAGCATCGAAGCTCCGAATTTGTGGATGATAACGATGGGTTTGAATTATTTGTTTCTTACATGGGAACATCGCAGATCGTCTCATCCAATTTGCTTTAGCAAATAGAATTGTAGCAACTGATTTTAATATCGAATTTGTTTTAGAAGAATTGATAGAAAACTGAAGCACGCGACACGAGCATATTGGAAGACGTGCTATTGAATTTGAAACACATAAGACAACGTGTCAGAAACACGTGACAAATGCGATAGAGACGACGAAGAACGATATGACAGCCAAGTTCTCGGAAACGTTGCAGGTGTTCCGTCTGCATTGGTGACGTGATAGTTAAGATACAGAGTATACTGAAAAGTTGGGATGTTTATCGTGTAAAAGTAAGTCGAAGATATAGAATGGCAATTTTTGTGACAAACGAGAATCTTTTGGCTTATTTATCGGTTTGCATAGAAGAATTAGCCACTTTTTGTGATGAAAATAATCAAACTAAAGTCGAATTGAGCCACAACATCACACATGGTGTGAGGAAAAACCTCGAAATCATAGTATAAGCGGAGGAATGGTGATTCTACATGCAGAAATAAGTCGAAAAAGAAGAATTACATTTTTCCGTTTGATGCTTCGTTCCCGAGAAAAATACATTTCGATATCCGTCAAGTGCTCCTATGCTAATTGTAAGTTTCCAGGCACCCGACTTCTTTTCCTCTCGTGTTGACGATGATTTCATTAGGCGAGCAGAGTTATGTATGCAGCAACGCGACCAAAATTTTCAACGCTTGTTGTTATAAATAGATTTATTCGGGACGTCGTTGAGCAGCAAAGTGGCGCTTGGTACCGGCGCACCAGTAGCATAATTAAAATCAATTTTCGAGATGTACTCACGCTTGCTCTGAGTAGCAATTGGTAAAAGGGCCTCTCCCTGTAGTCGAGTGGTTGGCGCAACACCAAGGCGCCCATGTAGGAGTTCAGTCTTCTTTCCACGTTCACAATGCCGAACTTTTCACAGGCGTCGAGGAACTGAAACAGAGGCATCATATTGATCGTGTATCGACATTCTGCTGTTGCTGCTTTCCAATAGACTGCGGATTTTTATGTAAATTCATGTTATTGAGAATAATAGCAAATTCGTACTTTCGATTTTTAAGAATTACGATGTGACAATTACAATTTTACAATTGTTTTGTTCATATTACAAACAAATACAAGTTTAACAATTACAATTACTGTGAATAATTATTATATTTTTGGTACTGTTTCTTCGATATTTTGAGGATATAATAATATAATAATGTAATAATAGCAGATTCGTACTTAAGATTTTTAACAATTACAATGTGACAATTACAATTTTACAATTGTTTTGTTCATATTACAAACAAATACAGGTTTAACAATTACAATTACTGTGAATAATTATTATATTTTTGGTATTGTTTCTTCGATATTTTCAAGATATAATAATATAAAAATGTAATAATAGCAGATTCGTACTTTCGATTTTTAACAATTACAATGTGACAATTACAATTTGACAATTGTTTTGTTTATATTACAAACAAATACAGGTTTAACAATTACAATTACTGTGAATAATTATTATATTTTTGATACTGTTTCTTCGATATTTTGAGGATATAATAATATAATAATGTAATAATAGCAGATTCGTACTTTCGATTTTTAACAATTACAATGTGACAATTACAATTTGACAATTGTTTTGTTCATATTACAAACAAATACAGGTTTAACAATTACAATTACTGTGAATAATTATTATATTTTTGGTATTGTTTCTTCAATATTTTCAAGACACCACTGATCATGGCTGGATATGTTACGTGAAATTATTGTTATATCTTTAATGAAAGGATAAATTGACAAAAAGATAATTTTCCAACGAAATTCATTCAGCAGCTGCTATATAAAAAAAAAAAAAATGGTTTCAAGATTTCGGAATAAAATTATTACGGAGGCCAACATCGAGTTTTGAACTGAACACGATCGGAAGCCTATGGGGAATTCTAGCGAGAAAAGTTTACGATCGGGAGAAGCTACCTGCAGAAAATATCGTGGAACGTAAAAAAAATAATAAAATCAGTGTGGACGGATTTTCAGATCGAAACTTTAAATAAGTTAGAAGGATAGTGTACCTGACTGATTAATAAAAATTAATAAAGATTTTTTTACTACCTTAATAAAAGTAAAAATTAAAATTGTATAAAATTTATTAAACAAATTATATTATGTTTAAAAGATTAACATTATATTTTCTCATAGCCAAAAACACAATTTTTAGAGAAAAAATCAAATTTTTTCCAGTCCTCGATGCTATAAATCTTTCGTTTGTCATATTTTTAGTTTTGTATTATATCACAATATAAATTTTAATTGCATAATTGAAAATTGAAATTGTATAAAAGATTTCGTCAATTTTTATTTTAATATCACGAAAAATCTAAAAATGGATTACGTTTGTAATTATTCACGACACTGTATACAAATAGTGCCACTAGCACAACTGTCGCTGCTTTGTACGTTCCAAACTAGATGACTCAGGAATATGGAAAATGATAGTGTCACGTCCCGTGCCCCGCGCGCTCCATAGCGCGAAAGTAAAATTGATAATTTCTTTCAAATCAAGATAATTCAAAACGTTTATTTGAAACCGTGTTTACAGCATTTGGAGTGAAAGACAGTTAAAGCCGCTAAAAGCTATATCTTACGAAAACTTATTTAACCATATTTTTATATCTACCTAATTATGTTTTTATAACGATATTAAAACAATTTAAATTGTAAATAAAGTCGGCAGTTAAACAAACGTTGGGGATCTCCCCAAACATTTTCAAAAGAAAGACCCAACGTTTTTTCATCTCCGACAGATATAAATAAATGAAGCGACTCAGAGAAGTCAGTAACAATAATTACCGTTCGTCTATCGAGTAACGATAATAATTATTATCGTTCGTCTATCGAATATTATTAATTAATTACCGTTCGTCAACTGAATAATTACCATTGTCTATCGAAGAGTTAGTTATCATTTTGTCTATAGAAAAGTTAGTTATCATTTTGTCTATCGAAGAGTTAGTTATCATTTTGTCTATAGAAAAGTTAGTTATCATTTTGTCTATCGAAGAGTTAGTTATCATTTTGTCTATCGAAGAGTTAGTTATCATTTTGTTAACCGAAGAATTACCATTTTGCCAAACGAAGAATTTTATATCCGTCAGTCTGTCAGTTAATTGTCAATATCGAAATCGAGTAAGATTTGAATAAATCATTACATATTGTAAATTAACTTTCGAACAACTTTAATCGTCTCCCGTGCCAGTATTCCCGCACATGGCAGGTTAGCCGAAAGCGGAGCTTATTGCCAGTTGCATTAAACGTCAGTTAACGCTACCTTCTCGTCGGCAACTAAATAGAACGCAACAATAGACAATGTATTAAAGCAAATATCATTACTTGAAACAAAAACATTTCTTTTCTTCGAAAGAAAAGTGTAATTTCAAAAAGTAGAGTAGCTGTATGTTCTAACAATAATTGTGTCAACTAGCGCAGCAAATTGTAAATGTTACATAGCACAGGTGTTGTTGCTTCGTAATTCTTCACGAATCAACAGCTCTGTAATTCCAATTGTTAGCAACAAAATGCTCTATACATTGCAAAATCGCTGCAAACGTATTCATCTGTTGGGTTGGCAACTAAGTGATTGCGGATTTTGCCATTACCACCTAACGACAGAATCCGCAATCACTTAGTTGCCAACCCAATACTTTCATTACGTTCGAAAAAGTCAGCATTTTCGCTTGTCTATCTTTTTTAAATGACAATAGGAAGACTGCGTATGAAAACCACGCCGTTTTGTACAATCGAAGCTTCAAGATTCGAAGGAACTCGAATTTTTTATTTTTCTGCGCGTGTTCCAACGCTACATGTTACGGGCGAAAACTTTTCGTACGCCGATAAAATGAAAATATTTTCAATCACACGAAAGACTCTCGACGAATCGATGGTAGAAACGATAAAAAGAAAGAAAGAAAGAAAGAGAGAAAGAAAGAAAAAACGGCAAATAAATGATCTAAAAAATGAATTCCAATACGCGAAAGTATCGTCCATATATCGACTCTGTCTCGATAATCGTTTTGAACCATAACTATACTGAACGTCTCGTTCTAATAACCGCCACAATTAACGAGGAAATTCGACTATTTTGGTAAATGATAGAGCCGTTGTAAACATTAGTTTGGTTTAATGACCGAACATGCATGGTGCGTTCCACGGTCTGTGTAAAACGAAAAGAGGCATTAAAGTTCGCCGCCGTAAAGCCAGCGGGGCCATTAGTTAAAAGGTTTTACAGTTTTATTGGTCGTCTAACGGCCCCGTGAATTTATCGAGCGGATATGACGTAGAGGGTAAAGCGTGTAAGAGTATGCGTCTACGTGCTAATATTCCAGCCGCATCCTTCGGGATCGTCGCGTACAACTGGCGTGGTCAGATAATTTCCGCGTATCCCCTGTGATAAACGCGTTGGATATTTTTCGAATAAAATACTCCTTCGTGCTCGCTATTTTTCTCCACGATCTGATCGCTTAAAGGTCTGTCACAGTATGCCGCGTTAGCCACCCTAAAATACGATACGAGGCGCTTTCGTGTGATATAACTATATGTATATCTATATATATATATATTTGGAAAACCGTGTCGCTCAGCCATTTCTGTACTGTTATCGGATGCCGTGCAAACACGGAAGTTGAAAAATTTCAAGTACAGTCGCGTCTTACGGAATCTTCCGCCTTTATGACGCGCTAGTAACGCCGAAGAAGAAGTTGTTACGAGTTATGAGGAAATGTTTGACGCCGCAACGTAGCCAATATCAAGGGTTTCTGCTGCGAAAACACCCTCGCCGTTTCTCCATACAAATTCTTCGGCTTTACCACCTCCGTTCAAGTGTTTCTGCAATAAGATACTGTGCGCACGTTCGGTTGTTATTCGATAGGTAGACAATTTTCAGTCGCCTGACTGTAAACACTGGAGATTCGGACGAAATGTATTTCGCCGAGTTTTCGTTTGTTTTATTTGCAAACGATCGCTTGTTTGCAGTTTCTTTAAGGGGCTGTCCTGAATTAGAATGTTCTAAAACAGCGTCTTTGTGTGATTTTTTGGTATGGTTTTATATATATTTAACGAATACAAAAAATTTTTTTAAAGTAAAAAAAAAATGATAACAGATTTCTAAGCCTATTTCATGGGCTGCAAACCAAAAAAGGATTAATTTACCGGTGGCTAAACCTTGTAAAACTGGCGTGGCATTTAACGTGTTAAGTAGCTAATGAACTATTAGGTCGTCCGAAATGTTTCTTTCGTTTTATAAGGAAATAATGGATGCACAACATTTTTCGTTTTATATTATTTTATCGAATTACGTATGATACATTTTGTTCTATCAAAATAAAGATCACAACTTTCGCTAGATCAAAACGTAAAAGATGTATCTGTAAAAGAAAGACACTTCTCGGATAACCTAATACTACGTTGTTGGTAATTGTTGGTAATTTGTCAATTAAATTATCGTGTACGAAAGTCTCATAGTTTCGAGGCAGAACATTCTTATTATATCGTATCACGCTTGATAGAAATGTTAATTTTGTCTCTTTAAATGGAATATATTTTTTATATATTCGATTCGATAGTTACATATTTTTAGCAATATATTTCAGTAATTATATTCAGTATAATATTCTTCACATGATAATTAAGTTACTATGTTTACACGTTCTGAAATTAAACATTTCTTTCTGTTACGATCGCAGAATTAGGTCGTCCGAAAAGTTTCTTTCGTTGTATAAGTAAATAATGGATGCATAACATTTTCCGTTTTATATTATTTTATCGAATTACGTATGATCCATTTTGTTCTATCAAAATAAAAATCACAACGTTCGACAGATTAGGTTTCATGTTTGTATAAAGATGCGTCGTTGTAAAAGACGTGTCTGTAAAAGAAAGACACTTTTCGGACAACCTAATGCTAACTAATTTCAATAAAAGTATGCAGCGAAGAAGTAAATACATCTAGTTGATAAAAGTATGATTTGCGATTAACTTGGTAAATGCTAGACGCGAGCAAGCAATTTTCTTACAACTTTTGAATATTTGTTTATCTCCATCCTGTAGCAGCTTTAATAAACCTCCACTTAAGATCACAATTAACGTAAAATAATATGATGTTCTTAAATTAAATACTGAAAATTAAACACTTTTTACATTTTTCTCATATTCTTATATTCCTCAACTAGTATCCTCTTCCATAATATTTTTAGTTTGTTTTACAGTAGAAAGAGTAATTATAGCGAAATTTCCACCGTGAGTAAGCGTGTAATTAATTAACGTTGAAGACGTTCTTTTCCAAAGCATACGTTTCTCATAGAAAAGGAACATATTTTGTTTCCAGAATATTTTTATCGAGTATTTCATTTCACATCTCGTATGTATATTTGAGACATTCTCATTGCTTTTAATAACGTCAAGTTCTCTGTTTATTCTTATTCTGCCTGCATTATTTACCCTATACACCACAGCGTTGAACCGCAAAGCTGTTTATATCTCAGTAATAATTTATTCTTTGATCCTTTATAACGTCATGTAACGTAGAAGTTGCGTAATTATTTTACATATTCATAAATTTGATCTCATCTGTTTGTACGTAATTACGATATTGCATTTCACGAGTAATACTATCATACTATGCAAATGATATTCTTAGATTTTGGATTAAAGTAAGAGGCTGTAGGTGATCGATATTATAATTCTTTTCTTTTATCAGCGAAGAAAATTCTAATTAGAGAGAGTTAAAGTAAGTGCTTCTACGATTTTCAATCAACTTTTAGACTACACATGAGAGCACATTTAACTAAGAATAAAATTAATAACCTTGGCACGGGGTAATATAATAAATAGTAACAAGGATTGTAAATTAACACAATTCTAAACGAAGCTGGCGATGAATTGTATTTTTTAAATAAACGATAATCCTTTAAGGATTTCACATCTTTTTTATTATCTACTAATGTTAACAATTTCAACGATTACAATTTCAACAATGCAATTTCAACAATTTGACAATAGAAAATAACCAATACAAGAAAATGTTAAACGTTTATTTTCCCTAATAATTCCGCAGTTTCTCGATATGAACAAACATTACAAAAAGAAGGAAAATATTTTACGTTAGAAATACTAGAGGATTTCAGCAAGTAAATCAGGCTGTATCTTTATCTCAAGCGAAATTCTAGTTTCTTGTTCTTTCTTGTAAAATTGCGCGTAATTGCGTATATCATAATTTTACCAACAATTTTACGATTAAATATACGTATTACCCGTCATTGCTAATAACAAATTTTGATATGAATATTTTTCAAATTGAAATATATTTGCTTATACGAGAGCGTCGAGCAATTAAACAACGTAATTGTTAATGTAGTCACCATTTCTAAGAAAACTCTACATCTGGTCTTTTTAGTTCTCTCAAGCACTGAAGCCATCGACAGCGTATAGACAATAGACTGGGACGAAGGCAGACCATAGACAGTAGATAGGCGACGTCGGCTTCAGGGCTTTCAGTTATAGGGTAACATTGCTAGCGTGCGGATCAGGACCAGCTCAAATTATATTCCTACTTGTACTTACACTTCTGTATTAAAATATATTTTCTACTTTACAATTTATTCGCGCGTTCCTCTGTTCATACATCTAATAACCTGAACAGGTTATGGGCCCAGCACGCTTCCACTGCGCCACTCTGCTCATACATCTACAATCGAAGGTATAATGCGAAAAGAGCATTATTTGTCCATTCTACGAACCATTCTAATTTACCTTCTGTAGTTAATTCTATTGGATATAACGAACGTGAAATAGTATTTCAACAAGACGGGGATCCTAAGCATACTGCAAAAATAGTTAAAACCTGGCTAGAAAATCAAAATTTTTCTGTGATGATGCGGTCAGCCCAAAGTCCGGATATGAATCCGATCGAAAATTTGTGGTCCATTTTGAAAAGAAGGCTGGCAAAATGTAATAATCCACCTTCAGGTGTTCATGAATTATGGGAAAGAACACAACAGGAATGGTACAATATTGGACCACAGATAATTAAAAATTTAATTGACAGTACGCCTCGTAGATTAAAAGCATTAAAAAGAAGTAAAGGAAAGTGGACGAAATACTAGGTTGAAACCTTAATTCGACGAGTATAATTAAAGTGCAAAACTGTAAACATGGTTTGAAATGTCCATTTTTGTAAAATGAAATAAAATATTCTGTACATTATTAATGTTAATGAAAATGAACTATTGCATTTCGTTAATCAGATGCAGCTTATAGTTACTGTTACCTAATCTTTAGCGATCACTTGAAAAATTAGTCGTATTATCGCCTTTTACATAAAATCAGCGGAGTGTGTTTACACTGTTGCTCGTCTCTGTAATAACCTCAACAGTAATGAACAGTGGCAAGAAAAAAGATACTCAAGATACGCTTTAATCATAAAATGCTGAGTTTTCGATCACTTTATTTTATACTTTCTAATTCTAACAAATTCGTGCAAACTAAGTTTTATTTATGGTTTCATTTAACAAGAAAATACACCGTGCGATATACTGGATAGGAAAGTCGCGCTTCGAGTTAATAAAGTTTGTTATATACACGCTGCAAAATTGTTCTTTTGCGTCTGTTTCTCCTCTCACTTGAAAGATCTGGTCCAATCCAGGTACTGGATTCGTTTAATACATCAGCTTCCCTCGGCTTCGAAATCCTTCCTTTTCCACTTATTCTCATTTTCGCTCCATTGATTTTCCTCTCGATGTACAAACGAAAAGTTTTATCGGAGAACAACAGCAGCAGCATCTTACGTCATCGGTTTCGTTATTGCATCGTTATAGATCACAGAGAAAGAAAAATAACAGTAACCAGTAGTTTTAATTAAAAATTGCTTCGCATCATTCTCAGGACAATACTTGATTCTTTCAGAGCTTCAAAGAGAACAAAAGTTTTATTTTCGATATATTCTGTTCTTTTTCGCGATATATGCACATACGACGCACACTGTTCCTATTAAGTGCAATAATATGAATGAATAATAACGAATAAATAATATGAATTATTTAAACGCGTAGACTGTATATCATCCGTTTTTTCATCTTGAATCATTGATATCAGGCCTAAGTCATACGTAAAATTCGTAAGCTTCGAAGGTAAATTGAAGTCGCTTGAATACAAATAACTTGATTCCACGTTTGTGTTCGTGCAAGTCAAATTACTTGATTTCAAGTCGTTTGAATTCAAGTCGCCTGACCTCAGACGGCTATCTAATGGAAAATGGATACTTGCAAAACGACGTTTAAAGGAAATGACGCGTTTTAAAAGAGAAGAAACAGCACCGAACTGTAGATAACATCGCCTTACCTAGCAACTGTTGTTTTCCTTAGGTCTAGGAATAAATGAAAAACTCTTACAAACAACGTAACGTAATACGAACAACGTGAAACCAAGGAAACAATAGTGGATAATAAGCATACGTAAAGCGTAGAAACTTGAAAAAAGGAACATTTTATGTCAAACGAATAACAAGTTTATGTTAGCTAGTAAAATTCTTTGAATTTAAGCAGCTAACTTGTTGACTAATCTGAACGACAATTTATTTTCCACACTATTCGATGCTTGTTCTTTGAAAAATTCTGATTTCTCTATTTGTATTTCGTTATTGCTTGCACACGACGCATTCACTGATTGTATTATCAAGTGATCGAAACTGAAGCGTCGTCTCTCGCGTATCAGCTCTGACTGTCTGACTATAACTATCTATTCTACTCGAGGATCATTTGAGTTCCAAGCAGCGCGATCGCGCTGTTTAGATTTCGTGTGGAAAAGTCGCAGTACATTTGAACGCTATGGAATTTTGTATTTCATTGTTATCTTCTCAATAATTTTGATTGAACAAAACTTGAAATATTTATAAACTAATAGTACGCATATATTATAATAATATAGATGTATTTCACAAAAATAACAAATATGACGAGCGCTATTGCGCCGCTTGTTTCTCTTCGCAATCGATAACGGCAAGCGCTATCGCGCTGTTCGCGATTTTTCGACCCTGTTTTTTCAAAGACCCCTGGGACTCAAAAAGTTAACACTTTGACTGCCACGCCGAAATCACATGTTTCGCTCAGTACGTCACGGGAGTATTTTTATTATTCAAAGTATATAATGGTAAAATAATAATAAATTGATGATGTAAGACAACATTCTTCCTCAATGAACCGTTTATGTTAGTGGTGGTCACGGGTGACCATTGTGACGCCTTGCTAACAGTTGATAGCGACATATCATAACAAGGCTTCGTTTATTTCCAAAACGTCCAGAATATATTGTTGAAACGTGTAGAAGATATTAGTAAACAGTATTATAATTATTTTTATGATTTTGATGAAACATTCGGCTGAAATGGTAGAGGTCCGCAAGAAAAATTATGTTTGTGATAAACCAATGGTAGTGGTAGATTACAATAGAGGAAAATGTGCTGTAGATTTATCAGATCAAATGATAGCATGTTCTACAACACATAGAAGAACCCTCAAGTGATATATAAAATTAGCTTTAGAGTTATTGTTGAATACATAAATTTCAAACGCGATGATACTCTATAAACAAGCAACAAAAACAAAAATCAAGGTATCAGATTTTAGAATGGCACTTGCAATGCACCTTACACAGTGCCATTCACCAGAGCCATCAAATACACTTATTCGACAAAGATTGCGGCACGAAATCCAGAAGAAAGAAGGGCAAGCGTACCTGGCATGAAAATTTTGCAGAGAGTGATATAAAAAAATGTTAAACAGTTAGGATCAAAAATTGCTAAGAATTGGACCAAAAAGATGACCACCTATTGTCCAGATTGTATTGATGAGCCACATTTATGTTTAAAGTGCTTTAACACAGTGCACCGTTAGATGCAAGAGTTGTTCTAATTTTTCTTTTATCGATGTTCTAATAAAAATGTTTAATTGTTCAATGGAGCACTTTTTATTTCAAAGTATCTTCTATTTATCGGTTATATCCAAAATGTCCTAACTGTCAATTTTCATTTAATTTTTGCAATTGTAAGAAGTTGAAGCGCTCCGGCTACCAATGACCACCGTGGCAGTCAAACTGTTAAGAACTAGGGTAGACCGCGAGCGATAGTAACACTTTGACTTTGCAGTACGATTACACTGAAACTATTACGTTTGCAAGAAAATCTCTTGTACGAAGATGTTTCTTACTTATGTCACTTACTCGAGTCACAGGAGTTTCGCTGTATGTCAAGTAATAACAAGGTTATTGATAAAAAATCAGAAGCACAGGATGTGTTACAACAGTCTCTGACCCTGGGTGGCTTCTAACGCTGCATGGGCAAAAGGGAAGGAAAACGTGCAACAAATTATTAGGAATCGCAATTACGACAAACACGAAAAACATTTTGATCGATGCATTGCATTTCTTATATGGTCGATCCTTACACTCGGTACATCGCACTATTTTTCGTTTGGTTCCCTCGTGCTGTAGGATTCCGTGCACACCAGACGATATATTCTTATCCTTTGTCGCTACGTTTATTATTCCCTTTCGTATAAAATGTTGAAAAAAGATTACGATTGTCCCTGACCACTCTTTCGAACTTAAATTATAAATTTTGATTGACGAGACGTTTAGAAGTTGCAAGTAACGATTGGTATTACTTGGAAAAAGGCCGGATGAAGGATTAACACTAGAACTACCACACCAGTCAAATTGACTGGTTTTACAATTTTATTTTAAAATTCCTACTTCATGTTATATATTTTTTTCCCGCAATGATGCAATGACTTTCGCAACGATAACTAAAAGAATAATATAATGAATTTTATTTTGTTTTTTATGTATTCAAACTGAAAATAATCTTGTATCAAGGCTACTTATACCAATACCAGTCAAAATGAGTGGTACTTTTCAAAGTGCAAAAGGGTCTTGCAATCTGTTTATCGAATCCCAATTAACCAGTTTCCTCGTTTCGTACAACTTCCTACACGTTTTTAAAATTTTTACTGCGTATCATTCGATATGACGATATCAGTTATCAGGAAAATTCCGGATCGATCGCTAGATCGCTAGATGCTAACACTAGACATACCACACCAGTCAAAATGACTGGTTCTACAATTTTATAAATGTGTCGACTTTCGTTTAGGGATGATGGCCCCAGATGGATTAATGATACGAAAAATGTACTACATAACATGGAATTCCTTCTGTAAGAAAGTAATAAATCGAAAAATATAAAAATATTCTATTATTACGTATTTTTAAAAGACCAGTCACTTTGGCTGGTTTTGGTAGAAATAGCAGTTTCGTGTTAACTGTCGGTAGTTCTAGTGTTAAAAAATAGAAAAAGCAACTGTTTGCAGAGGAAATATTTATATTACAATTTTAAGCGAGTGAGAAAAAGTTACTTTGGGATATCGAAAAGTTGTTTTTTATGCTATGTCCATGTTTATTGTGAATCTAGGTAGTATTCCAAATGTCATTTGTCATAGTGTATTCAAAATTTATGTTAATATTTTTTTCAAATATTCAACTTGGTATATTCGCCGCCGGTAAGAGGACACCAAGTACTAGAAAATACACGACGAGGAAAGCTCCAGGCATAAAGACAAACATCAAAGACCATTCTATGGTCTTGTTGATTATACTTAGTATCAACTGTACGCGCATCAACCCATAAGCGATCATTTTTAAAATTATTCTATTTAAATAATCGGCAAACTTGAGGTTGAGAGTGAAAAGATTACACGATAATGGAAGAAAGAAACGCAATTTTATCTTGCAACAACGGATGTACAATGTAAAGTAATAAGGCTGGAAAAATGATCGGCTCTTTAATTAGTATTAACTTCGTATTGTACGACGCTTTGTGTTCGTACTTTGATTCTCGTAAATCGAACAACCATACATATTCGTCGTGATTTAATCTTACGAAATAATGCAGGAGAAGACCACGTACACGACAGATTTTGCAGTAGGATTTTGTCAGAGTCTGCATATTAAGCTTGAACAAGTGAATACACTTACCGAGCTTTTATTTATGCAGGACATTAACTTGTTCCGTTTTGAACTGCTTAGATGATTCGGCAGATAAGCCAACAGAAATTATTTAAGATGATCTAGACCGAAGCAGTTATAGCTTGCGCTCTTTAGCTTCTTAAACGGGCTATGTATGTACGTACTTTAAGAAGCTTCCGGTGAAAAAATTAAGGAAAAAGGAGAAAGTGAAGAAGCAAAGGAAAATTCTATTTTGCCAACGATAGAAATTTTTGAATCGTCAGATTTCTATAATTCTCTTGTATGTTTCTGTAATGAAAACTCGTTTTATATAAGTCAGTTCTCAGTTTGCAAAGCTTAATTTCTGCGAAGTTTTTGATAACTGTACGAGTAGTGCAATTTTTAAAATAATCCAATATTTGCTCAAATTTCTGCAACTCGTCTTAATTTTTATTTTCGCAACATATTAAATATACGTATGTACGATCAGTCATTTTATGTTTAAAATCTCGACAATGTCGTTCGTTTCTTTCTAAAAATATTTTAATATACCTTATGATTATTGTAACATAAATTAATTTTATAATATATATGTATATATCTTTTTATGAAATTAAAGGCTTTCATTGTATTCTATAAATATATACGTATGTAAATAAAATTGTTGTCTACTTTAATGTTTTTGTATGTCGTTTATGTTTTCACTATAAAGTTTACTATTTTATATAATAATCATTTTATTATATATAATATCATATATAATATTATATTTATTTTTCATTATATTATATTTCTATATAATATTTATTTACAATATTATAATACAATATTTACTACTTTATATAATAATCATTTTATTTTTTATTATATTGTATATATTATATTTATTATATTTATTTTTTATTATATTATATTTCTATATAATATTTATTTACAATGTTATAATACAATATTTATTATTTTATATAATATCATATAATATTGCATTTATTTTTTATTATATTATATTTTTATATATTACTTATTTACAATATTATACTTATTATACAATGTTATATTTATTATATTTATTTTTTATTATATTATATTTCTATATAATATTTATTTACAATATTATAATGCAATATAAAATTTAATATTTGTAAGAATAAGTAGAACATATCTATACAAAACTGTTGCAATAAAAGGAGTAATTGCAATAATAAAGCCACGAACTTGACAAAAGCGATTATTTATACTTTAGGAAACAAACGTGCATCAGACTTTTTCTGTTTCTTTATTATGCGTAATTAATTTAATCGAAACAACATTAATTTTCCTCGATTCAATAGCATCAACGTGTTGACAATCCAGCCAAAATCGTTATTTCGCTAAGTAGTATTGTATCCGTGACTAATATTTCATCACATTAATACAATTTCGAGCCGATATTACATGTAAACTATCACTCAAAACGTATCAGCAATCCGCTGCCTCGTAAATCACTGCAGGTTTAATAGAAAAATTATTTCTCGAAACGACGTGATCGATCGGAGCCTTTTATTGATTTTCTTACAAACTCGTTCCATTACGAAAGATGTTTTTCAATGGGAAAATATTTCAAATCAATGAAAGAACGTTTCGTATAATCGGAGATTTTTGTTTCCTTTTACTCGACATTCTCACGACACGTTTAATATTATTACATTTTATGCCGTACAGTTACCTGATATTAATTGTTCGGTGGATAAAATTTTACGTGAAATTAATTGTTTATCATGTTGCACGTAATTAGCATTAACGTTTAATATAACTTCAGAGGACGAATTTATTACTTCAGTAGACGTTATCAACAATATTAATGGTAACATCCGTTCCAAAATTCCACGGCAATAGCAAACTTGTTGAGTTGATTCATCACAATTTGCGTGATCTTCTAATGATCTCAAGTGGATTTTCATCGCAACGCGGAACTTATAATTGAGAAGGCAATATTCTTGCCAGTAAATTCGTTAAGTTCATGCTTGTTATGTCAAGATTCATGATGTAGAGTAGGAAATACGAGAAATTCATCGCATTTCCACGGATCATAGGGATGCACGCGATAATAATATCGCAACTGAGCTTAAGAAACTGTCAATTTACGAAAATTCTGTCGCTTGAAGAAAAGAAATAAATTAAAATTCAAATTGAAAGAAAGACGAATCCGCGAATAAATGTTATTATGAAAGAGAAATGTAGCGATTTGAAATCATTATTATTATAATGGAATCATCACAGCACGATACATTTTATATTACACGTAACGAAATTACAGATGCAATTTACGACTGTTTCCAGTTTTCGCCGAGCAGGTAATCGTCGCTTGAAATTTACAAATTTCTACAGCTAATGAAATGACGTTACGATATAGCAATATACAATGTGTTTGTAATTTTATTACAAAGAATCTAATACGTAAGAAATGCACGATATTTCTTAAAGGACAATTATTTAAATCGCTGTCTCTGTTGTAAAATGCGTGTAGATCGACGAAGAAACGCAAAACAGGGAAACTGTCAAACATGAAATTCTCTGGCAGACAGGAAAATAGATCTTATAAATATTCTATCCTTTTTCACCAATATATTAGGCTGTCCGGAAAGTGTCTTTCTTTTACAGACACATCTTTTACAACGACGCATCTTTATACAAACATGAAACCTAATCTGCCGAAAGTTGTGATCTTTATTTTGATAGAACAAAATGGATCATACGTAATTCGATAAAATAATATAAAACGGAAAATATTGTGCATCCATTATTTCCTTCTGAAACGAAAGAAACTTTTCGGACGACTTCATACTGCGATCGTAACAGAAAGAAATGTTTAATTTCAGAACGTGTAAACATAGTAGCTTAATTATCATGTGAAGAATATTATACTGAATATAATTACTGAAATATATTGTTAAAAATATGTAACTATCGAATCGAGTATATAAAAAATATATCCCATTTAAAGAGACAAAATTAACATTTCTATCAAGCGTGATGCGATACAATAAGAATGTTCTGCCTCGAAACTATGAAACCTTCGTACGCGATAATTTAATTGACAAATTACCAACAATTACCAACAACGTAGTATTAGGTTGTCCGAAAAGTGTCTTTCTTTTACAGATACGTCTTTTACGTTTTAATCCGTCGAACGTTGTGATCTTTATTTTGATAGAACAAAATGTATCATACGTAATTCGATAAAATAATATAAAACGGAAAATGTTGTGCCTCCATTATTTCCTTATAAAACGAAAGAAACTTTTCGGACGACTTAATAGATTCATCAAAGAAAGAATTGTATTTGTAGAGGAGCCTGTGCGTGTGTGTCTCAGTTGTAGAGAAAACTGAATGTTCAATTGATTTAAATTCGCAAGTACCGTACCAATAATCCTTTTTGTAGAGGACAGCTTAACAGAATAACAATCCTAGATAATTCGTATGATATATATATATATATATCTCGTATGATATATATATCTCTTCAAGATATTCTTTTTATTTCTGTTAGAGAAACATATTTTACAATAATCTGAGTAAGAATCGTTGTAAAATTGGTGATATCCAGTGTCCATGTGTTCGAGCATGTCCATCGCATAATCATATTTTAGAGCATCACGTTTTAACGCTAATAGTAATTATCGACAAATGGAAATTGCTGTTAGATTCACTGCTGCATTGCTTCCACTGGCACGTACGACATTATGCGATAAAAAAGCAACAGTTTTTAATTTTTCCACGTACAACGAATTTTCAATTACTTGCTTACTGCTACTTCTATTTTTTTATAACGTTTACACAGGCTACGTTACGATACAATCTTATTTTACTATTATTTAGAAAGTTTAAAATTATTAGAAAAATGTTTTCAAATATTATTTATTTATATAATACTATTTAGAAAGAGAAATTCCACTTATTAAATTCTATACTACAGTATCCTCACTGTCGCGTAGAACGTTATACGACAAAAGAAAGAAAAATCTCGTAATTTTTCCGCTTACAGCGTCGCGTACGAGAAATTGTCGATTCAATTTTTCAGATATTAAAGCGTGCACGAAGAAGGAAATGCACGTTCAGATTTCATGCAGATCAGCCTTCTCCTCTGTATCGCGATAAATACTGCAAGAGCGGCCACTAGAAGGAATAATAAAGCACAGAGGCTCGTCGCTAGATGACTTGACATGGAACAGCTGTTAAAGATACTTGCGTATTCAGTGGCGTGGTCGACATAGAAAATTTAGGCGATTAAGAGGTGAACTTTCTACGGCTGGAGTTTATGTTGTCGTATTAATATATTACAGAGGGCAGAGAGGCAGAGAATATGCAGCGCGTCCTATTAAATAGTCAAATGTCCCCGAGATTAATTTCGCAGACGCTACTACCGGAAGGGAAGCGGAATTTATCTCGTGACAATTAATCTTGTCCCTTGGACATCGAAAACGTGCACGAAAGAAAGAGATTACCAGCGGATTTCGTTATGCATTAATTAAAAGGAACTTACTAATATTTCTCCGATGGGGAATTATTTATCGTGGAAAAGATTGTTCCACGAACAGCGGTGCCGTTTAATAACGTCAGCTAAATCATTCGACTTTTACTGTTCCGATTCCGGCCAGAAGAGGCGAACTAGAATAATTTAACGAATAACCGGCGAATTATAAAGGACTTTGGTATTCTGATAGACGTTTGCAATACGATGTATATTTTATCTTATGTGGCTGCACGTTTGCGCAAAGCACACGACGAATATTCCTGAATCTTTCATCTCGGGTTCTATGATGAATTTTGGCCAGTAGACCTTTCCGTGCTCGCTTTAAATCTCCACACTGACAGATTTATCCGATAGACGTTAACGTTTCAAATGTTATCCTTAATATATGAAGATCACAGATAAAGAACATGTTGAATATATTTTTTTTCGTAATGCTTTTACTTTAATGTGATTCTACGATTGGAAAAGTATATTTTAATATAAAATAGCTGAAAGTGGAAGGAATCTGTTAAATGTAACAAACGCTGCAGTTGAAAGTTAGAAGAGGTTCATAACATTTTTATCGCAAATTTTTTGTTTCCGTTTAACATATTGTTGATCGGCAATTTTACTGAGAATATATCTCATGTCACCGGTTATTATTTCGTAATTCGATGTGGAAGTAAAACAATATAAATAAACTTTGATAAATTTTATTTATTATTCAACTTTTAATATTTCTTTTGCGTATGATAAACAGTGTAATAATCACCTACGTGTAATGGTACACAACGGCTTTTGCAAATATATCAAGTTTCGCTGCGTTTTCCTTTTGGAGAGCATATTCTACACGCTCTAGTCGGATTTTAAATAATTTTGTAAGTCTGGTGTGATATCATGTTTGTTCCACTCTTCTTCCAATTCGTCGTCACTATCTGATTTTATTATATTTCTTTTTCGATATTTTGGTGGACTAGTATCACATTCACTATCTTCTGATACAGTATCATTTTCCAAGTCAATTTGATTCACAATCACTTGGACAATCAGTTCATCAAATTCAATCAATTCATTGAAAGATTCTTCATTGGTACGTTCCGTCATCGTTAAAATCTTTTTTACAACAAAGGACGCAACTTGGCGGGTCTTATAAGCGAGAGACGCAGCTTGAGGTATGCTGACCAACAATTGCACTGTATCATCTCCAACAGCGCACTGAGAAAACGAGCTGATGCGAAAAAAAGCGCATCACGAGTTTGGCCGTGAAAACATGAGTTAACTCGTGACCGGTCAACAATGTGTTAACACTTTGACTGCCACGCTGAAATCACATGTTTCGCTGAGGACGCCACGGGATTATTTTTATTATTCAAAGCATATAATGGCAAAATAATAATAAATTGATGATGTAAGACAACATTTTTCCTCAATGAACCGTTTATGTTAGCGGTGGTCACGGGTGACCATTGTGACGCCTTGCTAACAGTTGATAGCGACATATTATAACAAGGCTTCGTTTATTTCAACAAACCATTCAAACGTTCAAACAAGCAAAACATCCAGAATATATTGTTGAAACGTGTAGAAGATATTAGTAAACAGTATTATGATTATTTTTATGATTTCGACGAAACATTCGGCTAAAATGGTAGAGGTCCGCAAGAAAAATTATGTTTGTGATAAACCAATGGTAGTGGTAGATTACAATAGAGGAAAATGTGCTGTAGATTTATCAGATCAAATGATAGCATATTCTACACCACATAGAAGAACCCTCAAGTGGTATATAAAATTAGCTTTAGAGTTATTGTTAAATACATCAATTTCAAACGCGATGATACTCTATAAACAAGCAACAAAAACAAAAATCAAGGTATCAGATTTTAGAATGGCACTCGCAATGCACCTTACACAGTGCCATTCACCAGAGCTGTCAAATATACTTATTCGACAAAGATTGCGACACAAAATGCGGAAGAAAGAAGGACAAGCGTACCTGACACGAAAATTTTGCAGAGAGTGCTATAAAAAAATGTTAAACAGTTAGGATCAAAAATTGCTAAGAATCGGACCAAAAAGATGACCACCTATTGTCCAGATTGTATCGATGAGCCATATTTATGTTTAAAGTGCTTTAACACAGTGCACCGTTAGATGCAAGAGTTGTTCTCATTTTTTTATTGATGTTCTAATAAAAATGTTTAATTGTTCAATGGGACACTTCTTATTTCAAAGTATCTTCTATTTATCGGTTATATTCAAAATGCCCTAACTGTTAATTTTCATTTAATTTTTACAATTGTAAAAAGTTAAAGCGCTCCGGTCACCAAATATAAAAAGAAAAATATATTGAAGTAAGTATAAGTACAGGTATAGTGTATGCTGATCCAGATCCTTGCTCTCTCAGTGTTACATTACAACAGGATAAGATAGGGATGTTCATACATTTATAACAAAGGACATTACCAAAAAAGTTAACCTTGGTGTGTAACTCTAGCTGAAGGTTACAAGGAACAGCAATAAAAATCTACTTATTGCTCTTTTGTCTCTAGACCTTGTAATCCAAAACAACATTCATATTCAAGGCTACAATAATTATGGACCTCTCCTTTTTTTAATTTTTTGCTTCACTAAATTCTATTTTCCTCGTAACAGAGGTGTCCAGGTAACGAGAATACAAAAGAAAAGATGCAGAGTTTTTCTTGAAGTAATTACTTCGACAAATATTAATATCTGTTCACTAGATCCAAGTAGATGATCTGTTTTCGTAGAAAGACGACAGGGAGAGAACGCGATAAATCAAACCTACTTTTCACAAGGAAGCAGATAAAATTCAGTCCATTTGTCAATTTCATGTCACCATATATATTCAATTGCTTACTTCTTTATCTGATTTCCAAGCTAAGCATGTGCTTCCGCGTACTTGAATAATTTTTAAATATATCGATCGTTATAATATTGAAATATCGCATCTCTCAAGGGGAGATTCTCGCGTAACAACGATAAGAGCAAATGAATTTTACGAATTTTCTTTTAGACCAACCTACTAAATGTAATTTCTTTATTTTGGCTCCTCTTGTTGTTTATTGTATGTTGTACGAGCTTTTTTAACGTTCTTGACAATGTAACTTTTATTGGCGTACAGTATAACACGTGTCACAGTCATCAGAACGCAGAAGTTAAGAAATTTTCTAAAAGTCAAATAGTTCACGTTGGGATTGAATTTATTTTCGAAAGAAGAACACGAAAAATTGGAAGGTTTTAGCGTTTAGAAGAAAAATGTACTTTTTTCTCCGCAGATAAATTGAGTTTATATCGTTCAAAAAAATATTATAAATAAGCAATCGAATAGAAATTCGAGGTTCGATCCCTGGAGAAATTTGTAGCAAAGCGAATAAGCTTTGCCCGAAATGAATCAGCTTTTCAGTCATCGTGCACACCAGTTTGCAAAGTTATTAAACGTGACAGTTTAAAAAGTTAATAAACGAGAAGAAAAATTAAAGTAAAAGAAATTATATTTGTTTTTCCGGACTATATCTACATCGCAAAAAGGTCAAGTCCCATATAACTGGTTAGTTAATCTGAAAATAATTCATATAAATTACTTGCTTTTATTGTTGTTACGCGAGAGTCTCACCTTAGAAAATGTTTTGAATTTTCTATTTTATCATTTCGAAGTGTAGTGATTATTGTGTTGTCTTCGCGAAAAATTCTACCTCTTCCTGTCAATTTGGTGCATTTTTCCATGTTTCTGCCATGTTTTATCGATTACAGTATAACCTGAGATTACGTTTGATATCGGTGCAGTTCGTGACAAAATGGGAACATACTCGACATTACAACAATTTTCTGAGTTGATGTTTCATAAATTGCATATCCTATTATGCTTAAACACGTGGAAAATCGCTTGCATGAATTATGAGTATTGTAGAAGAAAATGCATAATAAGAATTCATACCATGTAACTGGCAGTTAGTTTAAAAAAGAAAGAAAGTGAAAGATCCACCTCGTAATTCTTGACCGAAACAAAAAACAAAAAAAAAGGATTAAATTATTATATATTTCTCTTCTCGATGAACTAAAAAAGTTCGTCAATAAGTTTATTTAAATAATTGTTGTAGCACCTTAAAGTTTATTTTTTCTTTTTATAAAACACATTTTTTCTTTAAATCCGTCAAAATTTTTAATTCCACACTATTTTCTGCCTTTTTTTTTTTAGTTCATCGAGAAGAAAGATATATAATAACTAATCCTTGTTTGGTTTTTTCTTTCGGTCAAGAATTACGAGGTGGATCTTTCACGTCGATTGAAAACTGCAGCCCATGAAATAGGCTCAGAAATCTGTTATAATTTCTTTTTATTTGTATTCATTAAATATATATAAAATCATACCTCAAAATTCAATAACTTCATTTCTTTTTTTCCCTTCTAAAAAAGATCACAAAAAGACGCTGTTTTAGAACATTCTAATTCAGGACACCCCTTTAACAGATCGTTCTCATTTTCCATTACGTCGTATTAAATCTTTTTCGTTTGTCCATGAAGTAACATTAGAATCGTCAAAAATGTACAACGTCGTATCTGTCTTCCGCGATCTTTGTACAAAAGCGAAGTTGCTGGATCACCTGAAAAAGTCGATTATCCGAAGAACAGGAGTCGGTGTCACGACGAGATCAAATGATCAAAATTTCACTATAGCTTTCAATATTGCCGAGTGGAACAAATCTTTTTCCAAACGCGTTCACTTTGTCACGCTATGAAGCAGGAGATAGCTGTGATCGGAGGCAGAAAGTAAGAAGCAGCGGAGTTACGCAATTTTTAATTGCCACTGCTCAAAGCCGAGTATGCCGTTGATAGCGAGAATTCTGAAAATTTGGATGTAAAACGAGCGTATAACTTTACAAGATATGTTAAAATATAATACATCGATATAAAAAGGAAAAAAGTGATCGTTGGTAATTAAATTGTTGGAGAGAGAATATTAAAAACTATCAAGGAATATTACACGAAGGTTCTCTCTCTCTCTCTCTTTCTCTCTTTCACGTAAATGTACGCTTTGAAAATTGTTAACGTTTAACATTGAAAATTAATCAACGAAATTTGTGCAAGATGATTTTATCGAACGCTAAAGCTGGAGGAGTAAAAGTTTTAACAACGCAGCCTTCAAGTTTAAAATAATAATCCATTTATGTCCATAAATCCATTAAAATTGTTTTAACACCGGTGCAAAATTATTTCGATAATATTTATCAAAGGAACGAAGTTACTTGATCCGTTAGAAACCTGTATGTATCGCTGCAGTTGCTGATATTGCTGCCTTATGTTCATTACTTGCTTAATCGCATTTCAATCATATGAATAATTTCATGCTTGCGCGTACAAAGTTACACAAATAAACGATGTTGTGTCGTATTAACATTATTATTTTCAATGAAAAACGCGAAATAACATTTACGCGCTTTGGAAGTCTGTATCGGATGATCCGATTGAAAAAAGTTCTTGCAAGAAATGAAGCTTATTAAATTTTTTTCACGCACATATTATTTCTGGACGTTGTGTGCTATTAATGTAACAGAATTTGAGGGAACAAACTTTGTCGAGTGTTTGGCGTGTCATTAATCGTAGGCCTCGTTACCACAAGTAGTTTCGTAATCGAAATTCATATAAATTTAAAAAATTGATGCATACTGGAGAAACTGCAAGTAAATTTTTCACCAGTTTGTAACAATTAGAGAAGCTAGTAAAACTTTTTTATTTCAATTAAAATACGATAATGACATCGATATGAACTGAGTGTCACTTTATCATCTCGATAGGATCAAATATAGTATATAACAAATTATAGGATATTAATACAATTAAAATACAATTAAATTAAAGATAATTTAATTGTATTATAATAATACAATTAAAAGAGTAAAGAAATATGCTAAAATTTTTAGAAATTACCTACTAAAAAAGAAGTTTGAACTTCGTCAGGAATTCGTATTCGTGTTTATTAAATTCAGCCAAGATATTAATTCCTGTCGGATGAAAGCAGGTCTGGCATAAATAAAAACATGTGTGTATGAGTGGAATGCTTTTGTTATGAAAATATGTATTTACGATGTTGTATTTATATTGAGTAGCTTATGCAATGCACATCCAATTTTCCATTTCACCTATACCTCACCGTATAAAAACAATAACTTGATATCGCGTAAATTCAGTTTATTTCGACGCTGATTCCATTTATGTTACTCAATTTGCGTACTTTTTATGATTTGTCACAAAGGATACTATCATAATGATCCTGCTAGTCACTGAAATACAAATTGCAATCTTCTACTGTACTGCACATATTACAGATATCGTATTTAAAACATCGAATAACTGGACATATGTAGCATTACGATTATTGTTAGACAATTAATTAATCGAACGGTAATTTAGTTTCTTATTTCATGGGATGATGATCGGGGTTTGTTTCGAGACCATCAAACACATTTCAATAAGAAACTTTCTACGTTTCTAAACTGATAAAAGTGGGGACAAATCTCTCCAATTTTGCAAATTTTAGTCAGCCCAATTTCATTTTGCCCAACAACAAAATTATAACGAAAATAATGTTACAAAATACAAGAAACCAACCAACGTACTTATTCTTAAACTCTTTATAAAATTTCTACTATTTTCTGTCTTTTATCTTATTCTCTAGAAAAATGTATCAATTTATAAAATTGATCTTACGTTTGGAAGATCAAATGTTTAACACGATCGACTCATTCGTTCTACAAAATACACCGTGTTCGGGACTCTGTGTTGAGAAAGATCGCATAATGTTCGAGACTGTGAGCTCGAAAGAATGCAGTAGCAAAGATTGTCACCGGAATGATAGGCTGACAGAGATTATTAGCTAGAAATATTAGCCAAATATTATTAGCCAAATAAAAAGCCTGACAAAGATAATTTACCAACAAAATAATGGTACGGCAAGGATCACCTGCTAGTATAAAGAACTGTGAGATTTATTTAAATTGGGCTGCGTATAAACTGAACGTGTTTGGCGTGAGATGTTTCTAAGTTGAAAGTTCTTTTTTTTTTATTTAATTTGTATTTTATAATTTGTCCAGCTGGACATTTGGTAAATTTTTCTAGCTTAATTGCTAAATAACATGTGGATGGCTACCCCTAGCGGGATACCATGAACTTGAAAGTGAGTTATGTCTCAAGGCTAACGCACACTGACTAAACTCATCAGAGATGAAGCTCGTATAGTCGTGCAGTCATACGAGAGACGTTGGCGGAGGTAAAACAAGCGGATTGGTTGTCTAAGCATTTTCGATTTTGTAAGTGTGGCGGTGAATTTAATATGATTGGTAATTTTTCTTCTGCAAGTCACCACCTGCACGTTACCGGCGCTCGAGGATACGGAGCGACCTGTGAGGTCCTGTACAGGGTTCCGCGGGTTCTACACATCGACCGTAGAACACAATAAACCCTTATGAAACACGTGCCAAACAAGTTAAAAAAAGGGAAAACTGCTGGGGTCCTGACCGTTACAGGCAACTGTCAACGAATAGCGACAGAGTAAGTGCTTTTTTTTTTATTTGGAAGTAGTTTACAATCGCATGTTTGGTTCTAGCTGAATCTAATGTTTAAATCTAAACGGTAATGTCTTTTTAGCCTGCGGATCTGAACCGTCGTGTCAAGTAATTGAGTAACTAGTGGGTTTTGGTGGTTGTTAATTCTTATGTTATATCTATTACTGAATTTGGATATTTTTTCTTTAACTGTAGGTATTTTAAGGTCGCGATGTATTGTTTCGTTGATAACATACCAAGGTGCATTTATTAAGGATCTTAGAGTTTTTGATTGGAATCGTTGAAGAATTTCTATGTTTGAATTACTCGCTGTTCCCCATAGTGAAATGTTGAACAGCTTCGTATGATTATTGGAAATAAAGTAAGGAAAGTGAGAATTTCTTCGGCTTATTAACATAAACGTATAAAGGGATAAAAATATAGATATAAAAACATAAATGTATAAAGATACAAAGGCTTAAAGATAAAAACGAACAAAGGGATAGAAATATTTTTTTATGTATTTTTAAATTTTATATTCGTATTTATTATAATTTATAATTTATATAATAAAATGTTGTGTCTAATAATCGTAGTAATCATTTCTTTTCTTTAATAATTTCTAGTTCAAACAACAACTGTGTAATTTTTCTCCCAAAAGTATGTGATAACAGAGATTGGTTACACGTTAGTGTATTTTGATGTAATAACGAAGTATTATATCGACTCCTTTTTTGAAAAGCACAAAAACGCTTATTGTATTTTTATATTGAGATAGAAATATAAATTGAAAATATCGGACGAGTTTAATAAGAAATTCTCACTTGGTATATAAAACTTCTTATAACACGTTTAACGCGTTTGATTGATAACGAGAGACGTAAAGACGTAAAGCATCGAATCAAGATCTTTCACCTTTTTTTTTATTAGCAAGATAAATTCCCTGATATTCTTTTTTACTTCGTGCAGAAATATTTTTTTACTTCCCTGTAAAGAAGTTCTATTAAACTGTTTCAGTTGTTTTAGCCTTTATTGCAAAGTTATTAGCCTTTATTGGTGCTTTTAAGCAACGCAATGTTGGCGTGGCTCGTATCGTGAGCTGCATAATGACGTAACGACGTTTGAGATATTCGTTCACGTTAAAACAGGAAAATTATGGCGAGTATTAGGGCCATCGTGTAAGCTAATACATAGATACTTGATCTTTATACTGCAGTATGTGCTAGTACAGTAAACGTGCTGGATATTGTGAAATTTTCTTCATTGGTTTATAACGCGATATAATCAGTGTATGATAGTGCTTAATCTTTTTTAGACATTTTTTTCAGGCTAACTACTAGTTACGTGGGACAAGATCTTTTTAGGACGCAATTATGGTAATTATTGTAGGAATTTAAACAGAATGTAATTTTTGTTATTTCAATTCCGTTCACCGTTTATTAACATTTTAAACTGTCATGTTTAATAACTTTTTAAACTGGCGCGCCCGATGATTGAAAAACTAATTGATAAATCAATTTCGGACGAAG
Organism: Bombus cullumanus; assembly: GCA_014737535.1. Lineage (NCBI taxonomy): Eukaryota > Metazoa > Arthropoda > Insecta > Hymenoptera > Apidae > Bombus > Bombus cullumanus. The sequence goes on from JACXIX010000018.1 coordinate 2,506,253, forward strand.
CTTGTTATTGAAATTTGTTATATTTGTTATGAATTTATTATAAATTTCTCCAAGGATCGATATTTCAATTTTTATTTCACCATCTACTTTATTGATCATTTATTTTAAACGACGTAAGCTCAATTTATTTATTGAAAAAAGCAAATGTTTCTCTTCAACGTTAGAACTTTCCAATTTTTCGTGTTCTTCTTTCGAAAATGGTTACAATCCCAGCGTAAATTATTTCATTTTAAGAAAACTTTTCAGCTTTCGCGTTTCAACGACTGTAACAGAGCTACACTATACACCAACAATGGCTACATTGTCAAAAATAATCACAAGACTCGTGTAATATACGATAAACAACAAATGAAACTGAAATAAAAGAAATACATTTGTACTTCAAGACTACATTCACATCCCAAACAGGTCTAGTTCCGTGTAACTAATAATTAGTTTAGAAAAAATTCATAAAAAACATCTGCTTCTTTTGTTGTTACAGGAGAATCTTCTCTTAATTGTTATTACTAAATAATTTGAATTAAAAATTTGGAAAAAATCATGTTCCTTCCATCATCGTAGAGCTCTAAATTAACTCGAACAAAACAAATGGATTTGCAAAAATTTTAAAAAATATTTTTCCGATATTTGCAGATTCTTATCAGAGAGGTATCACACATTTAAATGACACGACGATTATTCTGATCGTTTTAAATTTCTCTTAAACCAATTTCAATTTTTGAATGTTTTTACAAACGAGAAATCTTCTTTGGATAAGTAACACACAACCGTAAATGTGAATTTAAAAATATTTCGGAAATCATAATTTATCGTAGAAGATTTAAGTTTATATCAGATAATATGTTTAAAAGTTTCGTCAAATACAAAGTTCGTTCGCAAAGTCAAGCTGGCAAATTCTCTGGTTTTAGATGGTTTGCAATGGGTTTACACGGTTCGTTGCGGAAAATGAAATAACCATGTATGCAAATTTAGTTTTCAGTTTGTCGATGATTCAAGCAGTGGAGACAGCCAATTCTACGCGACTATTGAATACAAAAAATAAAAATATATTGCGGACACGTGACAGCTAGAAAAAAATTAGTACTGCCTTTTTCAGGTTAAAAATAACATTTTAACGAACAAAAGTAAAATTGGAAAAAATAATAGTAAATTATCGAAGTTGTATAGCTTCTGTTACGTATTTCTTCATATTTAATTCTTTCAAAATTTAAAGAGATCAGTTTTAATTTACTAACAGTTACAATGAAGAAATTGATATGTTTTTAAATATATCGAATTGACAAAGTCTTCTGACATTTATTTAATAATAAATATGTTTATCCAATCGCTAACAAGGAAGATATATCGAATGTTAATTACCTATCTGTCTCTTGAAACTGTAACTTCCACCACACCGTTCATTAACTTAATGAAAGGCCATGCATCCCAGATGTGCACTAATTAAAAAGAAATTGAATCCTAATTGCTTTCAAAATGACCGCCAAAAATATCATTAATTTTATTAACTACCAAATGCTGATCAATTAGTTAATCAATGTTTAACCCTTAATTTTAAAGTTTAAAATCGTTTTACTTCATCCTATTCAATCGTATCTTTCACAGAAAGCAGAGCGTGGTATTTCATAGAGTATATTTGAGTATTTACAATCCATCAGTATGGTTTTGAAAATTTTCTAAATAGTAATACTAAGACAATTTTATGATTCATAATTTTTCACGAAATTATCATTTGAAACGCAATCAACGATATTAAGAATATTTAGAACTTCGAGGTTTGTTTGGCTATGGGAATTGGCTATTTGGATATACATATCCAAAGAAATATATGGAAATATTGTATATGTACATACAGTCGTTTAAATTATTATGCTAATTCATACTAATATATTTATAAATATTTATTTTATATATATTATATTTATTTAAAAAATATTTTTTATAATTTCCATGATTCGTTCAAAGAAGTGAAGTTCAAGAGACGATGTTTATCTTCTTCAAACTTAAGAAACTTTTTAACAACACAAGACACTGTTAACCCTGGAACGATCGTAGCGGGTTTATCTCGACTCAGCGTGATATTTGCCAACACGTCACGTATATAAAAATCATATTAACTTTAAGCAGAATAAATACCGTTTATTTGTATTTTGCTTCCGACTTACTCACGTCTACGATTTATTGAAAAAATACTGTAAAACTGTAAAACCATTGTTTGGGTCGAAATAATAATGGATTATGTAAACAGAGAATCACGAAGAATCACGAAAGTACTACGAAAACGTTAAGTTAAAATCTGCTAAAAAAAGTTTAAACTTAAAGCACAATATTTATTTTCGTAGTTGATGAAACGTTGAGGAACGATTTGTTTCCTCCGGCAAGGTTCCTCGCCAAAAATAAGAATAGGAAAAATAAAAATAAGGAAACAGCAAGGTTTCAGCTCGCCGAGGAAGAAATAGTGGAAGCAAAGGAAAATTTGATCTACGAATCGGGCAGCGATAAGTGCCCATGGGATATTAGCGGTGTAACGAGTATTAATGACTCACCTGTGGCTGAGGAACGCAGGTTAGATCTATGGTGTCGCCCAACAGGTCAGGATCCATTACTCTGATACCTGGAAGAATTGTCGAGCCAACTGGGAGGTCCTCCTCGGCCACAGCCTCGTATGGCACGTTGAGAAAACGCGGAGGATTGTCATTTTCGTCCAACACAATTACGTATGCATCTACGCCAACGATGTTCGGTTGTTGCCCTGTTGGCACTTCGTCTTCAAGCGTCACGCGGAATCGTATTGTATCGTACTCCTGAAACAGGTAGATAATTCGCATGAATTCGCTGAATTGCTGCTTCGAGTATAATTCATGAAAATATGCGAGTTTATTTGCAAAATTTATTAGAAATAACGATCTCATGTTATTTTCTAAATGTTTTAAATGTATATATGTAAATTCCATGGAATTCAAACTGTTCGGCAACCGACATTTTTTACTTTTCTTTTGTTTTATCGCCAGTCATTTGCTGAATTCAGGACTTGGAAAATCGATTCTCCATTTTCCAGATAAAATTTGTGGTAGATTTGTTATTAACTGTTATTGTATTTAATTTAATTATGCTCAAAATAAACTCAATTTCCCAGAATCGATCGTCTGATTTACCCTAAGGATTTACGTTATTACATATATATATATAGTGTCTGTTATTGTATGGTAAATAGCGTATTCCAATTGATGTATTTCGTTCGGTCAATTTGGTGGGAAGCATTTAAAGCCAGGACAATAATTCCGAGAATGGTAGATTTAGAAAATGACTATTTAGGGGAATAGCGTGTTTCTCTGTTGACCGAAAATTTGTTCTTAAAGAATACGCATAAAAAATTAACTATCCGATAATAGTTAAGAATACAGGAAAATACATCAAATTCCACCAAGAAGTATACTATGATGGAATAATAATAAATCTCGTTAAACAAGAAATCAGAGAGCAATATTTTTGAGAATAACAGAAAGGGCAATAAAATAAAACAAAAGAAGTCTCATTAAACAAGGATCTATTATTACAATCAGAAAGTATGCAAATAAGTTTGTTGATTTCGAAAATAAATAAATGCCAAAAGTAACAGATAGTTTTAAATAAAACATAATTTTGTCCTGTGTACGTATTATGTTTCTCCCAATACATAAGATCGCATCCTTTATTCGTAAAGCGTGTTTCTTCAAATTTTTATCGAATTGTATCAAGCTTTATCAAATTTTGTACCTTTTGGAATATTTATTTTAATTAGAAGTACCGCTCGTGTGCAGATATTTCCAAGTTTATACTTCGTTGAAACAAAAACGAATTACAAGCGAAAGTTTAAACGTATCAGGCTACGATGCAAGTGCAAAAAGATAGGGATCGTTGAAGTATATATAATCGCGTTTTCTCTTGGGTCATCTTCCAGTCGATTAATCTTGGATAATGAACATTAATTGAGAGAAAAACAAACGTCGTTAAGGTCGATGGAACAGTTCGCCGGTTTGCACAGAGAGTGGCACCTCGTTTACTAACTTCTCAACTCTAGCGAGCAGACTTTTTTGACTGATGCACCAAAACCACGTCCTTAAACGTTGTGTTTACATTTAAGCTTTCGCTGCACAGTAGCAATTTTCTTAAGCAGTCACTCTGATACCTACATACATAAATCTCGTTGTATTGCCTGCTGGAAGAGAAAACAAAGAGGACAATGGAACGAACGTCTTCAGTTCTTGCGTACAATTTTCGAGATAAGTAATTACGATCGCATTACGTATATTTGTTTCATCGTGAAACGAAGCGAAATAAACAAGTTTGCCTTCTCCCTAAGATGTTTATTTGCTACGTTATTCTACTTGATGCTGATATCTCTCGTTTCGGAACACTTGTTAACAGCATCGCTGATACTTAATCTACTGTTTTAATCGCCCTATATAGGGCGGCTTAAACAAAATCTCGTAAGCTGTTCCCCAGAAACCGATATCATAATGTCGTTCTTTTTTAATTAAACTAAATCATTCAGGACACTAAATCTTTTAACGGCAACTTCTCCTGGGACAAAGTCTGCTAAGGCCACGAAAAACCAGACACTCTCGGTTCCTCGAAATGGAAGGTAGTGTCGATTTTTGTTATTCGGATAGTTGTTATCAAATTGGATAATAAATATGAATAATAGCAAATTTTTATTCTACGTAGGTATAAGGACAAGATATTAAGTTCGATAGAACGATAATGACGTTGTGCTTCACGTAGTCAGCTACAAACATCATCCCACACCCAAGTTCGAACCCCGATACCGTAGTTCCTGTTTTTCACGATTCCTAGATGACAAGACTCGACCATGGATGGAGAGGAAAACGAAACCGATCGGAGATCACTTCCGGCTGTCATCAAGCGAAAAAAGTAGGGAAGATGATAGTGTTACTCCCCGAGACGAAGAACTGAAACTTCTTCTGTTGAAGAAGCGCGGAGATGTTATACTTCGAGACATTTAGAAACTCGAAAGAGGAGAAGAATAAAAGTACACGTAAGAGCAACTTGCAAATTATCAGAAAAATACATAATGAGGTTCCAAATTCCTTCTGTAAAATCAGATGTTTCTTAAACTTGCTGTCCCAATCTCTTTGTTCGGTTTAATAAGAATTACTCGATTCCATTTCATTTTCCATTTAATAATTTACTTATAATTCTCAATGACAATTGATTGTAAAAATTCTACTAAATAAAAAAAGAAAAAAAAATATTCCATTTAAATGAAAGGAGAGCATTTTTTTCTCCTCTAGTAGGCGTCACAGAATGATTTGTTGAAGCGTTTAATTAATAATACGTAACACTTTACCTGTGTATTAATAAACAATTTGCATATAGAGTATATGTATGTATCTCTTATACATGTACGTGTTCCATATGAATTATTATGAGAGTTTTCTTCTTTTCGTAACACAAGTCGATATTACCACGTCTGTGTATTGTTACGACACGTATTGTTATATCGCGATATTGTAAGTCTATTGAAAGTTTTATTGAAAGTTTGGCAAACAAATTAACTCGTTAGTTTTGCCTTGGTATCTTTCCTTTGCTAGTTGTCTTTGGAACTCTTATCTTGCTTTATCGTTCAACGACCATCAAAACATCCCAAATTAGAAAATTTACTGCAACCCACGGCTGCGGATTGTGCCATTTTAAGTGCATTTCCGGGTACCTGACACGAGTTGCTAATAGAATTAGCTAATTAGCAACGAGCTATCCTAGCTTTGCCATCACAAGCTTTGCAAAAAGTTCAACGCGCAGAAACTGCACAGAGTCTTCAAATAGTTTTCTTGAATATAACATACGTCGCTTCTGTATATCCTTTACCTTGTAAAGCAAACGTCTACATACAGGGTGTCCCGACATTTGTGATACAATCGGTAGGAAGATGATTGTAAAAATAAATCGAAAAAAAGAACAATCTTTTTTCATTTAAGGATTCGTTTTCGAAAAAGAATGAGCTTGAAAATCCATCAGATAGCCGCGTATTAACTGGAAGCTTCGAATTATGAAACTTGTATTCAACTCTTATAGAAAGAAGACTAAAAAGAAAACACCCCACTGACCTCACTAGAGAAATAAAATAGACAAACTCGAAGATGGTATCCCGCTGGGGTAGCCATCCACATGTTATTTAGCAATTAAGTTAGAAAAATTTACCAAATGTCCAGCTGGACAAATTAAATAATAATAAAAAAAACTTGTACTTCTGCTGATGTTTGTATTATTACATTCCTTTATTTTGCATTTAATTAGAATAGTTTATAAATAAGGATGAGATCGCTAGTTTGTACGAGTCGTTCTATTATCATGACATTGTCCAAGTTTGATAACGATTCATACTCCACGTTTTAACAAAAATTTTAACAACTATTTCTTTACTAATTATTCCTTCATTCCATTAATACTAATTAATTCAAAGGAAGCTTTAAACGAAAAAAATGTTACTCCTTTTCTTCGACTTATTTCTAATAATCACCACTCGACCACCATGATTTTTAGAGTCACCTTGTATATTGGCTGCCAAAAGTTTTCAGCCAAAGTGAAGTTCAGTATTTCCCTGTAACTTATATATTAATCAAATTCTTGCGCAAATTTTTACAATATCGTACCTTATGAAATAACTTACGTGCTACGCTCGCGGAATGAACATTCACTTCCAAAAACTCTTTAAGCGAAAATGAAACTAGCCACAAAAATATCTCGAAGCGCATCTATTTGAAACCATTCGTGGCCCGTACATCGACGACAATCGATCCAAATGATTCACACGATACCAGGCAGCGGCGAAAGAGTCGTGTACTATTGGGTTGGCAACTAAGTGATTGCGGATTTTATCATTACCACCTAATGACAAAATCCGCAATCACTTAGTTGCCAACCCAATACTTGGCTAACTCGGGATTTTCAACTCGTAGAAGCAAGAAATCTACGCCATTCGAACGTTATAACGAGCATTATTAACCCTTTCGCTTCGAGCGCCGCTTATAGAAGGCATCTACAGGATGACCTGTGGGTACGAGCGCCGCATATAGGCGGCGACCACGCGACGACTCCTGAGTCCGGCACCCCATGTATCCGGCATCCAAATGATGCATATGCAAGTGCTATCTGTAGTCAATTATATATTTTTTCATTATCGGCAGAACATTTTCTGTTGATTTTATTGACATATTGGATTAATCACTTCTTAGAGTTACTCAAATTGGTGACCCCGACGTGATCTCTACAGCAAAAAGAGGTGTGACCGTGATAACGCTACCGAGACTTCCATCATCAAGGATCTAAGCCTGTGGCAATCTGGACCTACTACCGCTACGACGAACACGGAACGGCCCTTCCATCTTCAGCAAACCTCGACACCTCACCTCCGATCGACGCGTAAATACAGGTGACTGGATATGACACGATGACCAAGCCAGGAGTGATGTGGCCATTGCAAAGTTCATGGGCATCACCACCAGCACGTCATACTAAAAAGAGGAACAGAGGCCTACGACCGTACGCGGAACGCCCCACACCGTACCGACAGGTATCCACCGCCACATCGCAGACTTTGCGCAACATCTGCACGGGTTTGACAACAAGCGGTCGACGCTTTATCCCGCATCGAAAGACAAATCCGTAGATGCCGAACTTTCTCACAAACGCACACGGAAACAACGATCGAAATCATACGACCAATATGTGCAACACAAAGAAGAAACGTTATCACTGGTAAGGCGGCACTCGACAAGCAAATACCACCACTCGACACTAACTAGTGTCGGACGACGGCAGCGCAGTGGTTAGCGCCTTGAGGCCCCGGGACACTCCTGCCAAACGTCAGGGTGGCCACCGTGGGTTTTAGTCGGTTTGAGTCCGACACTACCCCGTCGCCTTTCAGAAGGCGGCGGGGTGTCCGCGAGGATTTCCCCACGATAAAAAAAAAGTGGTTAGCGCCTTAGGTTACGAACGTTCGGAACCCGGGATCAAATCCCGGCGACCGAAGTCCGATTTTTCTTCCACGCATCAAAATTAGAAGAAAAACAGCAATACCCCAGCAGCGACGACATCTACACCGGCCGAGGAACCTATCTCAGCCGGCCTCTACTCTCTAGGCTTCCGCACCTATCACGACACATCCACCTCAAAACAACATCAAAACGTTTCACGCAATATATTTCCAACATCCAAACGATCGCATATTGTTTCATGCTAAAAAATCTATTAAATCCATTGACAGTGAAAAGATATTTCATATACGGTTCTTACAAGAATTATTGTTATTTAAGACTTAGGAAAACGTATATACAGCACAATACACTGTGCGTATTTCTGGCGCACGTTTCCGTTCAATGACAGTACTTCGGCGGATTGGACTGTCGAAGCGAAAGGGTTAAAGTTGAAACACGATTCGACCCAGATGCTAAATTTGCATCTTGGTAATAGGAATTTCGTACGATTACTTATTGCGAGTTTCGAATACTAGAGACACGTGAAAGGAGCAAGTGGTGGTCGAGTTCTAGCGAGAAGGAATGAAAGGAAGAGTTACATGACCGTACAAGGTATTAGATGGACGTGTCTGAATGCATTCTGGGAATGTTTGCATAGCTGGGCCAAAGTGAGTGAAAGAAAAGGTGGAATAGAGAAGAAAAGAATGCACAGGTGTTGGAGTGCATTGCATGGAAGATGTGTGTCTGAGACAATGGCAGCCTTTGAATCTGTTTTCAGAGGACGTTTCGCTATACCTGTTTGAAAAAGTAAAAAGAGTTTCTTTCTTCCTTGCACTTTCCAAGCTGCTAAAACTAACGAAGTTATATCTGTCGTTCGTAATCGACTAGAATTATTTATTAGAATTTTATTTATTCGAATTCTATGTAGAGAAGATACTCGCGTAGGATTAAGATCTGAAATGTATGGTACAGATTTATTAAAGTTATTTGCAGATGTTTCATTAGTACGATGAATTTTAATAATTTCGTGTTGGCTCGCACGGTTCTCTTCTATATCTGAATTAAAGTTTATAATATGCATGAAATTGAATAACAGTGAACGCAATAATAATATAATAATAAATAGGTCAAAGTTGATCAAAATAGGGATTTAAAGACCTGTTAAATATATATATACACGGTAAAGAAATTCGATTATTTATACGAAATGATGTGGACCGGTTCTCTCTCGGATAATACTGTGCATGTATTTAGGTTTAATTAATTATTTAATCGACCGAAAGTTTGATTACCTGCTTTCACAATACCTGACTGTACTGTTTCCTTTCTGTACACTTCTATACACCTTCCTGCTCTTTGTGAAAGAAAATTGATGATTTGTAATGACTTGAAAATTTCGAAAAACATCAAGTTATAGTACAGTTCAAAACACCTTGAATGATAACCGAGACTACATTGTACGCACCAAATCGATGAAATTACTGTAGTGCTGAATATTATACCTAGTTTAATGTCTTCGCAAATAACTCTTCGACTCTCTGAAATCTACTTCATTTTTCACGAGTGTCTTAACACGTGTGGACAAAGGCAGAGTTCGAATTGGTCACCGAACAATTTTGGAGATCGTTGTGCAACGATAGTACAACAGAAACTTAAACGTGGAATATAATGTGCGGCGATAACGCGCCAAAGGACATTTACCCGAACGTGTGAAAGAGTCTCAATAATTTTAACGTGAAAATCAAACCATAGAAGAAGCCCTATCGGCAGCAAATTTGCCGACAAGTTAAACAGTCTATCGGAGTTTCTAACTTTCATTTTACATCCGCGAGCAACCGGTTCACGTTTCAAGGCGGAAAATCGACTCGCGAATCATCGATCCTCTAAAATAGAACCAGTGACGTAACTATGGTTTCTCACGTTTTAGGCTGAAGCACGTTCCAGATCAAATCAAAAGGCTTCTCTGAAGGATAGCGAAACTTCCGTAGTAACTTCGTCCTTTCGAAAACGTGCACCGTAGCCGTTCATGCATGCGTAATGGTCGAGCCACAATGCTGCTGGCTTTCGAGCAAGTGAATCTCGAATAACGTCGACCTAATTGTGCACGATCGTACGTGTACAACGCAACGCGAAGAAAATAACGAGACGTAGCAAGAAAGAACGTTTTCATGACGAAGGTGAACACACGAGGAGAACCGTTTAAGATGAATTTTGTAGCGCGAGAATATTCAGATAAAGCGTTTCTCTAAGAGCAATACAGAGATTTACAACTATCAGTTACGCTTAACACTTTGACGACCGTATGTTTTGACAAAGCATATAACCTGAATGGGGAAAATAAAATTGTAAAATTGAAAATGCGTATTTTAGTAGTCGATTGAAAAGATTCAAACGATCGCTCGGAAAGTTCGTTCCGATTTACATTTCGATTCGATATACATTTGTTGAATTACATGGGTGCCATTTCATTCCACAACCTTCCCCATCTTTCACGCAATTTGAATATTCCATGCTCGGAGGACCTCTCAGGTTTTTCGGCGAAAAACTTTCCAACGTGATTTTTTATGTCGAACAAAGAGTTAAAAATCGGAACGAACTTCCCGAGCAGCATTTAACGAGTGTAATATTTTATTAAAAATCAACGAGCATATTTAAAGATACTTTTAGTGACGTTTCTTAGCGTGATATGCTTGAAAACAGTTTTTCCGATGGAGAGGTGCTAAGCAAAATTTATTATTTTACTAAATTCCTCAAAAATCAGAATAAATCTTCCGAGCAATCAATATTGATAACGATTATAATATATTGACAATGGTTTCGTATTATTCAAGCATGTAATGTAAAAATACTTTTGTAACATTTCGTTTATCGAATCAATTGCATTATTTTATTGTTTTATTTAACAGTAGTTAACATTTTTATAGGACACCGTATGAAGTACGTAAAGTGTCAACGAGTTCCATTAACAAAATTGGAAGAAATTTGAGTTTCGCTTTTTTTATTCGTCTTTCATTGGTCTATTGAGATGTGTATAATTTTATGTGCTAGACTAGGTTAGCTGCGTAGTAGTGATATTTGTGTGTGAATATCAGTGTGTGGAAGTATGTGCGTGCAAGTGTGTATCGATGAACATCTTTGAAATCGTTTATCAAATAAATATATAACTATTCTAATATAAATTCTAAGTGTAAATTTAGTGTTCCTATACCATTATTTCGGCTATTAAGATCTAAAATTCTCAACATGATTTAATGTTACATATAACGCGTTATAAACAAATTGCAAGTTTTTCAACGGTAAGAGACCGAGATTTCATCGCCTGATCGATCTTTGTCGTTAAATGCTCGAGTCAGTAAATGGCACTTGGAATTTGAAGTAGATACGTGGCTAGTTAAAGGACAGCAAAAATAAACGAGTTTGTCGTTGCAGAATCTTCTGTAACACTGTTTTTCCGCGAGTGATACACTACGCTATTTCTTAATATTCGAAGTCGTGTTTCAACATCTAAAGTACGTAATTCTGGTATCTATTTTCGGCGATGTGTGACGTATTGCTTCTATTTTCACATTCCCAAATGACGATGAAATGTCAGTTAGTAGATGAATCTCTCCGCTTAGATTCCATTTCAATTCCTTTTTTTAAATTCTATTCTATAAAAATATAAATTTGCAGAAATATCCGCGGTCTAATCGTAACTCGCAAATTATTAATTCTATTGTTACAATTATCGCGGATGTTTATGCAATTTCGTATCTTCATGAACGTGATTAAACAAAATCAAACCAGACGTTTTTTCCACTTAGTAAATACCATCGTTTTCTATATATTTTAAATATGGTTCATTAAGATTTAATGGATCATGTTATAGGTTTTCTGTTTGGGGCTTTTTTCTATCGAAGGATAATACGTTTCTATGAAAAGATGGAAAATTGCTCTATAGGTATATTCACTTCCTTTGCGATATATTTTTTGGCGGGAAAAAGTAGTACATATTCACATTAGACACTTTCGTTATTTTATTGTTGTTTATTATCAAACATTTTGCTTCAAACAATCATTTACATATCTACTTACACACATACACACACACACACACATATTTACTTACTCTATTTTTTTACTCCCACTGTTTCAATTATTCGCGAACTCAATTGCAGATTAAACTAAACCGATTAAACCTTTTTTTTCTGAAATTCAAAGAAAGGCTGCTGCGAAGCGACATTTTCACGCGTTCATTAATATTACTTAGTCGCGTGAAATAAAAACTCGTGGCAAAGCCGAAGAAAGGTGAAACGGTAAGTTGGCGCTCGGTGCATGTCCGCGATGCGGCAGGAAGTAAAAAAGGACAGAACCGTACAATTCAACGTAATGACTGCAATTTAGCGAGGGAGCAGGGGGTCAAGGATCCAAATACGATGCATGGTCTTATCATTATCACGCGCGTCACCGTGTTGCACACGTTGCCTCTCTCTCAACACGCGAGCGATCCGCGAGCACGGTAATTTCGACGTGACAGAGCCCAGAGAGGAAGTTCCTTTTCCGTCCGCGAAAACACGCCCCTTTGGATCCCGCATCCTCATCGCTTTACCCTTCGCAGTTACATATATTCCCGTTTCTCCTTCTTGTATCTCTGACTGTGAATAACCTTGGAAGCTCCTCTGCTTCCTTTTTGAACCGACACAATCACGCGACTTTCCTCTCTACTCTCTTCGAATCTGCCTTTTTAGTCCGCGGTTCTCTTCCCGTTCTTTCCTTCAATTCTTTTCTTTCTTTCTTTCTTTCTTTCTCATCTCCCTTTTCCTTTCTTTCCTCGTCTCGCGGTTCCGCAACGGTTCCAGATAATCCTCCTCTTATTCTTGAGTTTCCTGTCGGTTGCAGACAGAGGGACGGGACAACGTAACCACTTTCGAGGGACACAATGCGCCGACAACCCCGCCGCCTCGGTTTATCCCCGCGTCGTCCTACCCACTGCTCTGCTCGTCGTGTATCGCGGCTACGTGCAGAGAATCGCGATCTGCTGCACAAAAGCTCGACAAGACCCTGTTTCGCTCGGTTTTGCGCTTTTATTTCGACGACACGCTCGCGACAGCGGAGGTCCGTGCACGAACGGCAAACAGCCTCCGCGATCAGTCGACACTATGACCTTCCCCTTTATCGATGCAATCGCAACGAGGTGCTCGTCGTGTCGCGACGTTTCCCTGAATTGCTCAACACCAGCACTTTATTAGCTTGCCACGTGACACTTTGACGTTGCTTATCGAGTTCAAAGGGAGTTGCGAAGCTAATAACACGAATACGAGATCCTGATTACAGTGTGGAAGGTTAATGGAATATTTGGAAATACACGAATACGTAGAACACACGTAATGTGTGAAAGTATGCACAATATTTACCGTATTTAATTATTTTATCATATTTAAGAAAACAGTAGACATAACGTTTAGCGAATGAAACGAATCTCTGTTTTGGTTTTAAGGTAGGACCTCGATTAACCTACTTAATCGAGACAGGTCGAGGAGTTCTGATAAATCCAGGTTCAACGAATAATCGAGGCTCGAAGGCAAATAAATGAAAACGTGTTTTCTATATCAAGATGAGCCTTTTATTTCCAAGAGATGTAATTGCTTTTGTACTATAACCATATTTCTCATTTGTAATACAATTATTTAATTAAATTATTTGCTCAACGTTGCTTTTAAAAGTGTTTTATCATGCCACCCCCTCAGCATTATTAAACTTTCTGTTAGACTGAGTGTGTCTTTCTTATTCAAAGGATTGAAGCACCTTCTTTATGACTAATTTTTTCATTTTCTATCGCCTCATCGATGGGCTAATTTTAAATAGCAGCGATTATATCAGTGGATATAACATCGCGTGGATTATTTTCAGGCAGCCGCATTTCTATGTTAAGTTCATCCGCTTGCTCACTTGCTGATCCGGTATCGATCCACTGTGCGATTGTTTCTATCATTTATGACAGGATGTTCTGTATCGACAGTTTTACATCTGTAGAGCTCGAGTCATCATTTAATTATAGTCTACACCTGAACTTTGTCCCATTGACATTTGACACTCATATAAATATATTTATCGTCGAGCCATTCGCTGGGGTTAGGGACGTTTAACGAACAGAATTTGACAATTAACCGTGACGATTAGATACTCGAGATGTTAATGACAATAATCTTAGGTTCAATAACGAATACACGGTCAACAGGATAGCAAATGCATTTCCTTACTTGTCCAAAGTCCAAGTCAAACTGAACTCATGTACTTTACTCTGTGCCTCTCTGTACCCCTTGGGTCAACTCCCTTTTTATTATATTTAATAGTTTAGACTCCCAGCAGAATACCATCTTCGAGTCTTCCAAGTTCTTCAAAAATACGAACGCTCTTAGAATACTACATTGTCACCTTGTTGGAGCAATTTTAGAATATGAATTATATTTACATTAATATTTTAGAATATATATGTCGGGTTATCATTAGAATTGAGGGCACGCACAACAGAAATTATATTTACAGGTATAAATTTGACTTTTTACAAAGTTTGGCGAATAACCGTGGTGCTTAGACACGCGAGATGCTATTGACAATGTTCTTGGGTTCAATAACGAATCCACGATTAACGGGATAACTCTTTACTAAACGTAGAATACTTTGAAGCACAAAATACGTTTGCTGGGACGCTCGGTATATACTGCTCGCTAACTTTCCAAGGCGATCCCACGAATAATATTCCGATGAAAATTTTCTTCTCTTTACGATTGCGTTCGTTTGTTATATACTGGTTAGAAGCATCGAGAAAGTTCCAATCGCCGTTGCTAGGCAGTTTCTGCCTGGAGTTTGATTATTAATATAACGTGTGTCCCATTATATTGACACCTCCGAGGCAAAATCTCACGTGGCTAGGCCCGTTCTCGAGGCCGTATACCGCCACAACCACATTTCTAGGGAGAACCATACAACCACTCCACACCTCCGTCAGGCAAAACGTCCATCCCGTGACCGTGGCTACGTTCGGCGACCAGTTGTGTCACCTCAATCCCAATCCCACTATCACAAATCTCGAACAAATACAATCAGATTGAATGACAACAATTGCTTAATTACGGCTATCATAAAACTAGGCTAAAGTATTAGAAGATTTTCCCAAAATTCCAAAGGGAAGGCTCCGGTGTCCTTTCATCTCCGACATATATATATGTCGGGTTCTCATTCTGATTAGGGTTAGGGGCGTGTAACGAATCTTAATTTGGATTAGCCATTGTTGTTATACAATATAGATGATATTTACTGGTACAAATATGATTATTACAGAATTTGACAAGTAACCGTGGTGATTAGATACTCGAGATGCTAATGACAATGATCTTAGGTTCAATAACGAATCTACGGTCAACGAGATAGCAAAATGCGCTCTCTTCCAAAGTCTAAGTCGAATTCAATTTACTTGTCCACAATTCAAGTGTAACTCAACTTACTCGTCCACAGTACAAATAGAACTCAACTAACTCTCTCAGTCCAAGTAGAACTACACTTATATACTCTTCTCTGTACCTCTCTGTACCCATCGAGTCAACTATATTTTTAAGGAGAGTTATACAATTACATCAAACCTCTGTTAAGTACAAACGTCCATCCCGTGACCGTGGCTACGTTTAGCGACCAGATGTGTCACTTCGAGCCCAAGCCTACTGTCATAAATCTTGGGGAAACATAATCGAATTAAATCATAAACAACAATTACCTCTAAGTTTTATTATTTAAATACAGTTATAATAAAAAGTCTAGACTAAAGTATTGGGGATCTTCCCAAAAATTCCAAAGGAAAGGCCCTGATGTTCTTTCATCTCCGACATATTCATATGTCGGAGCAGGACTAGAGATGTGGGCGTTTGAAGAACCTTCGGTTGAATTCGCCATAGTGGTTGCAGTGGATGTTTATTGATGCACTCAGTTGCGATACGCAGATTACAAATAGTCGCGGTGGTTGACTGGTCAGGATATGAATGACAGTGAGTTTAAGTTCGATAACGAACCCACGGCCACGGGACTACAAATTCGACGTGATACGCGATCTCGATAACTTTCTCTCAATAGTAACTCTAGCAGCAGTTCGCTAAAAGACTAACTCGTGCTCTACGTGGAACTGCCCTTATATAGTCCCTTTTCCCACTCTTTGGGTCAATCTTTTGTTTTTACGGAGAGCTGCGTAATTGTTTCCTACTTCCGTTATTACGTGTCCGTCCCGTGATCGCGGGTACGTTCGGTGACTCATCAAGTCACCTCGAGCCCAAAACCATCGTCGTCATAAGTACCCCTTAAGTACCCCTATAAGTGTTTCTTAGTTCTATTGTTTAATTGTCGTTGTCGTAAACATCAGAATTAGGGTGTTGGGTCTTTCCAAACATTCTAAAGAAAGGTACCGATATCCTTTCATCTCCGACACATATAAATCTTCGATATCGAGGGATTTCAACGCAGTTAGAAAATTATCATTTGGCTGTGAAGGAAGCGTTTGATATTATTAACAGAAGACAATCGCGAGACGGTTAATCGAGGTTCTACTGTACTTCGTTAGCTATCTACATAAAAATATGAGTTTGCATAAATATCCAGAGTCTAGCGTTGATTATAGAAAAGAATATTAATATAATAATTTTGCTTATGTTTATTTATTTACCATTAAAATATATGCATTAAAATACGCGCCACATAACGAGTTTCAATGATATTTAAATGACGACGGCAAATATTACGCAGGAAGTGCTGCAAGTGTTTGTTGAAGAAAGTTTATCCAAGAAATTTACGAAATTGAAGATACGAAAGTGCATAGGATACGCATAATACCTAAGCGATATATAAGTATCCAATAGCATTCACATTATTTAGCAAATAAAACAATTTTCTATTTAAGTTCTATTTTGTAAATTATGTTACAAGAGTACGAATTTTAATTATACAACGAACAAGACAGATTATTGTGATTTTAACAAGATGTAACCATATTATGTGAGCATGAAATTTTAGTTATTTGACAGAAAGTTTCTTGTTAAGGGAGGCAAGTTTCAGCAATTTATACTTTGAATTTCTTGCGCTAGTAAATAAAGCTCGTAATCTTTTTTCTCTATAACTGGGGATTGTAGTCTTAACCACAGAATGAAATTCTCCGTTATCTTTAAATTGCTTTGCAAAAACTTGCGACATTGATTGTTGCGGAAAGCAATAAAGAGTGATTAAGGAAAATTGTTCATCAAGCTGCGAAAGAAGTAAGTTCCTCTGGGTATAAGAAAAGTTGTCATGGTATATTGCATCAGCATTATGTTTTATATTTCTACTCTGGCCAGCTTTTTGATTTATAAAATTACAGCGGCAAGACGTCAGAAGAAAGTAAGGAAGAAAACGAAGGAAAGGGAACACAGACGATCATTTCTCTAATTACGTAATATAATCTTCCATGAAGCGTTTACGATATCTTGTAAATTCATCGTTTTCAATTCTCATCTAATCTCTTAAATATATACAAGATTCTATTAACTTATGAATCGTAAACAATTTTGACAAACCAGCATAAGCCGAACGTTTATTAAAACAATGTATTTATATATAAATTTTAAGCTTACGATTTGCATTCCAACAAAAGTTTTCAGTTTTACGAATACGAAACAACGAATTGTTTATCGTAGATATCTGCGAATAAAATTATTGTTATTTTAATTATTACAGTGGCATTTTTAAAAACCAACAACAATTTCTTACGTAATTATATATCTTGTAAATCGTTTTATTTGCTAATCTGGCAACAGATTCAAACAAATTGCCTGTCTGTGAATTTCAAGAATTTCAAGTACATAATTTGAAACACCACACAAGTTGGTTAGGAAAACTGATTTACTTTCGTAAAAATGTCCTGCAAACTTTGGTTTGAGGTTCGATATACACGAGGAGTTGGTCTTATCAATTTTATTCATTTTCTTTATGGATATTACGTAGGTATTCGTTTAAATGTCACAGCGCTGCAGATATTGTGACAAGCAAAAGCGACGATTAATTACCATTGCCGCGAATCCTCTCGCTCATCTACGTGTCTTCTCGTATAACTGAGAAGCAGCCCGGAAATGCGAGGTTAACAAAACTCTCTCGTCTGCATTGAGAATCGTTGGCGAGAATTCTATCGCAAGTGAAGACTTGTGAGTATACTAACATCGACTGGAAAGGTCTCGTTAATAACCGATTCCATTAATCGATTTTCTCTTAGAAATAATCTGAACGAGATTCCTCTTCGACGATAGATCAGACTAACAGATAGATCGCGCATACTTATGCATTTATGAGAGTTATAAAAGTGTAAAAATGTAGAGAATGCAAGAATAGGTGAAATATCGGAAATAAAGCGATGGTTATAATATCTAGTGAGTGGAACAAATGTGGATAAAAATTCTACACTTTTGTCTACGATCATGAAAGTATGAAATTGCATGATATTGATGCAAAATAGTAAGACAGACGCAAAGAACGAGAATGAGCGAATGAAGAAATTTCTGCAAAATCCGACAAGCAGCCACTTCGATGGAAAAACGAGATCTGTATAATTTTTGTTGCCTCTTGGCGCGTAAAATTGCAACGAGCTGCTGAAATCTTTCCCGTTTAATACGAATCTAAATAGATACAGGTTCGGCCGAGCTATTTTCAGTTAAGTAAAAATCATACAATACGTTCAAAACTGTGAATAATCTAAAGATCTTTCAGAACTCGAAATTTTAAGATTACAAACCATCGTTTCTATTTGTTGTAAAAGCAATGGTGCAACTAATCTGAGCAGGACAAACGTTATTTTCAAATGAGGCTTCTGTGTTACGTGATTTTATCATTTATATTACACGCGTATAATTATTCAATAATTTCTATTAAATTTCTTCACTTTTGTTCCTAAACGTTTATGGTAAATATATGAATAAAATATACATAAATATATGTAAGATATATATACATACAATATACAGGGTGGTTGGTAACTGGTGGTACAAGCGGAAAGGGGGTGATTCTACGCGAAAAAAGAAGTCGAAAATATAGAATAAAAATTTTTCGTTTGAGGCTTTGTTTTCGAGAAAATCGACTTCGAATTTTCGCTCGGTACGCGTACACTTTATCACGTCTCGTTATAACGGATCTCACTGTAGAAAAACGAAAAAAAAAATTTTTTTTTAATTTTCATTCTATATTTTCGACTTCTTTTTTCGCGTAGAATTACCCCCTTTCCGCTTGTACCACCAGTTACCAACCACCCTGTATATAAATTAATAGATGGAAAACTTTCTTTAAATAAATATTTTTATATTGTCGAAATTATGATGAATGATATTAATATTATAAAAAAAAACGGAATTTGTTGACTAATCGTTTTGTACGCATTTGCTAAAAAAGAAAAAAAAAGAAAAAATAAATGGAGTTGATTCGCACAGCTGTTAGGGTACGTTGAAAAGAACATTGGAAATTTCAAGTTAGTACAACATGTCCATTATTCAGCAAACCAAATAAGCAACGATGCTACTAATACATAGTTCTATACTTCTTTACAGGTGCACGAACATGGTCGTATGTTTTATGCAACGTTAGAGACAAACTAACTCGGCAGTTGTTGCATATCGAATAGCAAAGTTGAGGGACAGAGTGAAAGGGCAAGGAATACAAAGTGTCCTAAATTATTTCACTGACGTATAAGAAAAGCGTCGTATATCGAAGACGCTATTCTCAACGCTGTTGAAAATTTTCATTTTCACGAATTGATTTAGCAATAATTATTTCTAATAAATTATAACTACTATGATCTTCGTGTAAAATGTAGATAACAGTAAAATTGTAATATTAACCTCTTAAAAATACGACAAAATCTTACGTGAATCGTGTAGCTTGCATAATAATAATAACAATAATAATAATATTAATATTAATACATAATAATAATATTATTATAATAATAATCAAGAAATAGAAATGTGAAAGAGCGAGAACAAAAATATATACTACACGTCGTGGTGTTGGAATTAATAGAACGATCGATGATTGTAACATGAAGTAAAAATTAATATAATTTTCTTTCGATGAATTTGTCGATGAATTTTCGAGTGCGTTCTTTAATTCACAATTAAATTAAATTATCAAAATAAATTTACACTGATGTATTAATTTACTAAAGTTTAGTAATGTACATGTATCATAATGCTAATTACCATGGGTCTTCTGCAACAGGCATTAATTTCAATCATTATCGAAAAACCGTTTCAATTGATTCGTTCGATCCGGACCAATAAATTAGTTAATAGAAATTCCAAAATTCTACAATCTGTAATTTCCGGCTATTTTTCCATGAAACGATCCGTTTTTAAGAAATCCAGTCGAAAATGTAATTTCACGGTAATTTTCAAAGTATGGATTTTGTGCAGAACGACTTTCGAACGTGATGCAAAAGGAGACCTTTGCCTGAACAGGTAGGAGACGATGCATTTAATGAATTCTTTCACAAATAAGAAATTTCGTCTATTGGGTACAGTAGAAGCATCTTTATCGCAACACTCGTTACTCAAATGTTCCCTCATGTGGACGTTCTATTATACAAACAGCATGTTTCTTATTAGAACACTCTATGTAAGTATGCACATTGTGCTCTTTTCTTTCTGTAGGACAAAATCTATCCAGAATGGTTTACTATGAGATTGGCATAGATGAGACGCGTTAACAGTGCAACGGAAAAGTAACGCAGCAGAACTAACAGTACTCAAACAATTATTTGATCCATAAGCCTGATCTTTTTTTAAATGTCACAAGGAATAAGCAGAATTGAGGAAAATAGATTCTTTTTGATCTTGCACTAGCAAACCAATATTTACTTAATTTCATTTTATTTATTTATTGTTAAAAATGACAGTGTGATTAATCGGTAGATTTAATCGATAAGTTTAAGATATTCTTTTGTTTTTATCCCTAGTCCATGTAAGAAAGTGCAATAAAGATTATTCAGCTCAGAACGGTGTGATAGATTTATCCGAGGAATAAACTAATAGCTATTGACATTTATTTACATTTATTTGTTTGTAAGTTTATTTTAAGCTAGTCCCACTAACAGTAAAATCAATTTATTTCATTTCGTCTGAAGTATTTTATATAAAACTCGGTGCTAAGTATTTTTTATTTTATTATGTGAAAATTCTCTTATCCAAACATTTTTGTCCTTCAATTAGTTCACACAACGGAGTTTCCACTGTAGTTGGCGAACCACTGAAAATTTTGTCGCGTTTTCAGCCTGGTGCACACGTAGCGACAGACGATAAATAAATAAATGAGAAATGTAACGAGGTTCCGATAACATTGACGTTGCGACCGATTGCAGCGGCGCTGCACCACGTCGCGTCGCGTCGACAAAGAAACGGCGTATTGCGGCTTTCATTAGCAGCATCATATCGGCAATCGTCATCCCGAATCATCCAATTAACGGCAGCTATAATGAGGACATCATAAATGATTCATAGTCGAATTTCTCGTCAATGCATCGCCACTGCAGTAAATGGAATTATAGTTCGACCGTATGGCAGCTACATTTGCAGCCAGTTTTTCCCACTAAAAGCCATTCATCTCATCAATAGGACTGTCATTCACGTGCATACGGAGAATCTATAATTCTATGAATAGGAAATGACCATTTACATTGTAAGCACTTAGTCATCAGATTGACTGCTTTCTGTAAAGGTGGACATTTGGCAATGTTAAATAATAATAAATGATTACGCACAGATAATAGTATACAGAAACGTAGTTTTGCAAATTAATCGCCTTTACGTATGTATTCGTGTTAATTACATACTTCCATTAAACGATTTGCTCGCTTGTAGGAATTTTCACGCAATTCTGTTACCTTTAATGCTGCATATCGATGGTTTCCATCATCACAACTGTCTTATTTCAATATTTCGTTAGGTAATTTTTTAAATTAACAAAAATTTTAATTACCCATTGTTCGTAAATATCTGTATACATGTATCGTAAGCTGTATATAAATTTTACATGGATAATCATGTATTCTATGCCAAAGTAAATTAGGATACTAAAAATGGTTCATAATCTTTTTAGCATCCTAATTTCTACGATTTTATCTTCGACACGTAAAACAGTGGATTTTGCGTTTATGAAGTGTTTTATAAATCGCGTTACGTATAAAACATTTCCGCGAGTCAGTATACGTATTCCAAGCGATTGAAAGTGTTTCGCAGCACATCACTTTCTGCTTTCCAGGTTTGAATTCTAACACGGGATGCTGATATACTGAGAAAAATCAAATTCGTTCGGAATACCTGAACCATCATCTTCTTGCCATGTATTGTCAATTTCCTCGAGAAAATAATCAACGTATCGAGATGGTTTTATCGAGAATGTCATCAACCCGACACGTTCCCAGTCCATTAGGAGAAAAGGATCGTCTTTGCAGATATCATGCAAATGTGGGTCATCGACGAGGTATTCAGCCCTGCTGGCCTGTTCTGTTTTATTTCAGATCGTTGTACTTACACTTCATACCGATAAACAGCTGGCTTTTCATTTGCATCCTAATTGGGTCAAAATCGCGATATCTTGCTCCATATTAACCAGGTCAGCACCAGTATCCGTTTATTTTTCGCGAATATTCTAATAATAATATGAGCGAGACACGTAACGAAGATTACGCGGCAATATATAAAAATCCATTCTTTTCATTATCTTTTGTTCTTATTCAACGTTCAAAAACACTTTAATTTCAATGCAATATTGATTATCAAAGGGAAAAAAATTGATGCTACATTAAAGTAGAAAGAAATTACGTAAAGCAGTATGTAATTATAAAGATAATATAGAAAATTAGAAATTTGAAATGAAATTTCAAATTCAATCATGCAAGATCCGTCATTAATTTAAGAATGCAAAGAAAGAGAGCAAGAGAAATATTTTACTTTAATAGAATTAACATAGTGTAACACAGTAAACAGTTATCAACTCGCACGCTCCTCGTATTGTCCAATCATTCCGTTTTCACTCTTAGATCAATGTATATGTATAGTACTAGTACACTGTAATATTCAACGCTGCATTCGTTTCATTATCACACCCACATGAACCAAATTTAATTACTTTTATTATTACTATTGCTCAATAATTTAATATTTAAATAAACTAATGATATATATGTATGTAAGATCGTTTATCACGTGGGTAATTCAGAGGATCGATTCTGAAGTCTGAAAATCAAGTTTATTGTGAAAATACATAAATGAAATACAGGAGTAAATAACAATTAATAATTAACAACAATTAATAACAGTAGTAATTAAATAAATAACAAGTTTTGTACAGTGTCTACCTGAAAATCGTGAATCGATTTTCAACGTCCTGAGCTACCGATCTTTCTCCGTCAACCTTCAATGTTTTAAACAATTACTCTTTCTACTATGGTCTTGTCTGTCTCTGATGTTGCTCTCTGTCCGTCCGTTTGGGAAATGAGCGTCTCTCAAAAATGGCTGTCCGTAAAACAAAGAAAGTCGGTCTGTCCGTGAAACAAAGAAAGTCGTGCTGTCCGTGAAACAGAGAAAGTCCCTATCGCCCTTGAACTCTCTAGGGAGTTTACATGTATATTGGTACCAAAACAACATGTATACGGTCATTTCTGTGTTTAAATGCGCTATAATTTGATTTTTTTAAACAATTCTACGATCTTGCGATAAGTACCCAGTATACTTAGAAACCAGGCCAAGACACTTGAGTTTTTTGATATTTTCGCGAAATTTGTATGGATAATAACAGTAGAGAAATGCAAACGATCTCTCCGCCTCATATCTAAAAACGTTCAACTGACGTGACTTGGGCCAAATGCGCTTTTGCTTCGCCGCATTCCACCCCATTCTGTGATCCACACCACCTTGTTCTCTTTTGTCCAATGTTCATGCACGTGATTTAGATGCATGCTACATAAATTATGAGCAATGCCCACCGTACGAACACGTATAATTACGGCTCGTAGGCTTCCTAATTACACCCCAATGGTAAATTAGCGATATTGAAAGTTATTAAGCAACAGGATGAATTAAGAAGAGTAACGTGATAGTATTTAGTTTGATATTGTACACATAAAACTCTTCTATGTGGTTTATTACATCTTAAGGTGGCCTAAAAATATCTAACGTTAGATCTAACATTATTTTTACCTGGAAGTATTTGCGAAAGGATCAAGATTTTTATAGGAAACTTAAAGCAACATGTGGACTCTGTGTTTATATTTTTTTATTACATCAAATTATGAAATGGCAGAGTGGTGCAACGCTGTCTGACCAACGTTGTTCGTATCCAGTAGAATCTTGTTTGCATGTGCCCAGCAGCAAATGCGATTGGAACTTAAAAAGTGAGAAATTTTTATGTAAACTTGAATAAAGATAGATTATCTACAATATAGCGCACGATTTTCTTGATATCTCAATCAGTTGAATTTTTATAAATTTTCAAAGTTAAGTTTTTTCAGCGAAGAATAACATTTTGTGTTTAACAAGCCGCTGTTTTTTTATTACTCAAAATTATGGAAAAATCGTATGGTGCATTGTAGCTAATCTATTTTTGTTTAAATTGGCACAAAAATGTCTTGTCTTTTAAGTTCCAGACATATTTGCCGCTGAGCGCAAGAAAACAAGGTTCCGCTGGATATGAAGTCAAACCACGTTGCACCACTCCGCCATTTCGTAATTTTATGTAATAAAAAAGATATGAACACAAAGTCAAGACGTTGCTTTAAGTTCCCTATAAAAATCTTTATTCTTTGCCAAATACTTATAGGCGAAAAAATTCTTAGATTTACTCTACTTTTTTAGGCTTCCAGGGTTGCACACCCTCTTGAAGAACAAGGAGGATATAACCCTTTTATTTACTTCTTTTCTGGGACAAGTATGCTCCGAATACAATAAAAGATTACCACAAACTTAAAAATATCAAAATTGTTAATATAAATAGTGACAAAAGAAATGCAAGTAAAAAATATATATTTTTTTTATCAAATCAGGAGAATATAACCATTTTATTTACTTCTTTTCTGGGACAAGTATGCTCCGAATACAATAAAAGATTACCACAAATTTAAAAATATCAAAATTGTTAATATAAATAGTGACAAAAGAAATGCAAGTAAAAAAATATATTTCTTTTATCAGATTCTACATTTTATTTCTATCGTATCAAAATGCTGTAATAAATATAATAGCGTGGCAATATGATAACGTATAATAATGTAGTCGCCGTATTTCCATAAAGAAACAGAAAAAAACATTATATTTTTTTTATTACATCAAATTACGAAATAGCAGAATGATGTAACGTTGTCTGACCAACGTTGTTCATATCCAGCAGAATCTTGTTTGCTTGTGCTGAGCAAATGCGATTGGAACGTAAAAAGTGAAAAAAGAAGAAAAGGAAAGCAAGGACACCATTAGTTTTACAACAGAAAATCATTGACGAAATAGATTAAATTCATCATGAATTAGTCAATTTTCCAAAAATGAATTCCATCACCCTCAGTGTTACAGACGGCATAAATTTCACAGTATCCAATGATTCTGCGAATTAAGAATTACCAAGTTCTAACGTTAAGATCCTGAGGATTACGTATTGAATACTCTTCTACATGTACGTAGCTGGTATTTAACTGGACAAGATTTTGTCGCTCCAGTTCTTAACTGTTTTATCTCCGCTGGTTTGTAAACGGAGGAAACCGAGTTTAAAGTTTATGAAATTTAATATGATTGCGCGTAGTTATGGCTTGAACGAACTGAATATTTGTTGCTTTCTAAATACCATTTTCATAATATTATTATAAATTCGTATTCCTGACACCAGCCAGACGTGCGTGGATTGATTAATTATACCTTTTTGAAAAATGCAGTTGTATCAGTTAAGAACTAGGACGACGATTTATTCGATGCACGTTAAGGCAGATTACTGTAGGCTTCGTAACATTTTTCACGAATAATTTCCCATGTAGCTGCGTGCGTTATTCTCGCCGAAGAACGAAACACACGGGTTTATCAAGAGATACGTTCATCGGGGAAAAGTCGACTGCACGAGCATCGATGCAATTACGTGCAAAACCATTGCCGGAAGAACGCGAATCCGTGTAAAAGCATTTACGCGGTAACGGCAACGAGTAGCGTGTGGTGAACCGCAGACGTTGTTTCTGCAGACGCGTTTGCCGAGCCTCGGATCTACTATAAGTGTAACCTCGTTTAAAACGCTCCAATTCATGGCAAAATGGCTGGCACTGTACTCTCCTGGTCACGTTCCTCTTCTCACGTCAAAAATATGACTGGGATTGAATAGACGAATCAATATAGCAATGATATTTTCGTTGTCTTATTTTTACTTGGCTCTGGAAATAAAGCGGCTTTCTTATGTTTCAGTGATTTTTATGAACTGAAGGTAACTAGGTTACAGCACATTCGATTTGAAATAAAGATAAAAAAAAAAAATAATACGTATTATGAAAGTAACGAACTATTTTATTACTTTTCATTTTCGAAATAATATGGGGAAACTCTCTATAGCAAATATCGAATTCTATGTAAACTCGTTATGTAAAATAATTGTACCTGTAATAATAGTTAGTACTATTAATAATATAGTTACAATTATGATATTAATAAATATAATGTCGCAATTATGTTACTATTACCTAACATAAAGTTTAATATATGGTAGATAAATATAATTTGCGCAATACGCCAATTAATTAGAAACTGTCTGAATTATAATTATAATATTACGACGAACTATGCTAGAGAAGAGAATGTAATATACAGGGTGTCTCTGAAATTATCCTACAAGCGATCGAATGGCGATTGTACATACAAAAATAAGTCGGAAAAAGAGAATAACATTTTTTCGTTCAAGTCCTTGTTTTCGAGAGAAATAAATTTCGAGATCTGTCAAGTACTATTTGTATGCTAATTGTAAGGTTCCAGGCACTCGACTTATTTTCCAGCTCGCGTTGATATTTATAAACATGGACAATCTCATGATTGATTTCCTACCATTATTCTTATTTTATTTCCACAGTGTTTACGTTTAAGATGGTTTCACAAATAAGGATAATAGTATTACTTTTTACAAATCATTTTATCAACGTAATAAGGTTTAAAATGTTGACCGCGTTGCTGCATACATAGCTCTGCTCGTATAATAAAATTATTACTAACACAAGGAGAAAGATCTTCAAACTGATTTTTGTCGAAAACGAAGCCTCGAACGAAGAGATGCTATTCTTCTTTTTCGACTTATTTCTACGTGTAAAATCACCAATTGACCGTTTCTACCATGATTTCGGTGACATTTTGTCTAAACATTTACCGAATGTCCAGCTGGATAAATTGTAAAAAATTAAATAATAAAAAAAAATCTGTCTGAACATTTGAAGAGACGAAGCCTCGAACACCATTGCTTTTTCAATTAGTTGAACAATAATTTACTGTCTTTTATAACAATATTCCGTAATTAGTAGACAAGATGAGACATCTAATTTCGCCATCTGAAATTACTTGTAAGTGGTTTCTGTATGCATAGAAAAAATATTTCAATAAATGCTGCTTGGTATCAAGAGAGATATATGTCGTTTTAATTAATTTATATCTCCGAGTTATTTATATTCAAAGAAGTATAATTTTCAACTCGTTATAAAAGCACTTGGTTTTAAAATACGAAATGAGCGTATGTATAAAAATACAATTTCACACACTATTTGTTCTTTATTTTCACATTCGAGAATTTTTTTTTTTTATCTACAGGTTTGCAGCCATATTTTCTTTAACTATATTTTCAGATCTCATTCGCATCAGGCAACCGATAAGAGAAGAACAAATGGGAAATCTCACGGTCCATAAACCACATACTAAATTGCGCTGCTCTTCGGGGTCTTATCGACCCTCTGGACCCCTAGAATTGTTTGACATGATGCTTGAAGAGGCTTATCGTAAATAGATACAAAGGACGACAGCGATCGATGTTCTTCCGCAAATGCACACATCGACGATCGATGGGTGGGGTGCGCGTTCAAGCATTACGATAAATCATAAATGATGTCCTTTTAAGGATATTCCATCAGTATCGGTTATTTCAGTAACGCCAAGGCGGAAGTATATAATTTTTTTTTTTGCAAAAAAAAAGTTGTTTGAAATATCAAGCAATTTTTTAGATATTATGTAAATTTGTATATTTTGTAAAATACATTTCCTATGCAACGTAGGTGTAGGAACAATTGAGTCATTAAGTCCCTGGTATGAAATACAAGCTATGAAATTAAATAATTACCAACAATTTTTATTTTTTCTCGTATTACAATTACATCACAATTCTTTGATATTAGGTTCGATTAATGTAATATAAAATATTAGGTATGTATATTTTAGCAGCATGGGTTTTGCTTTTCATATTTTTACTATAATTACTTCATTTCATTTTTTTTATTTTGCGTTAAAATTGTTCAATATCTATTTTATTACAAAATATTTTCTGTTTTATATGTCGTGCAGTTTCTTTAGCATATCTCTTTGATTACAGTTGTCAATATACATTTTATATGTATTTGCGTTGCAGGAGCATATAAATTGTTTCTTACAAAAAGTGTGTCTAAGAGAAATATTTTAAACTAAAAAGTATACTTTAAATTGTCTGTAAAACTTTGTATATATAGCCCTATGTGCTAAATATTCCTATAAATTTCTATAAATTATACAATTATATAGTATAATTATATCGTAATAATTTGTAAATATATAAAGTGACATTTCTGTTAGAAAATTCACACAATGTCCGACATCATCGAGCCAATAGCCACATAATTTTCGGAATTCAGTCATTATATCCGTGGCCATTAGCCATGATACTGGTATCAACGATAACTACCTGTCGTGCTCAGCTACAGCTTATGCAAATTCACATTAACCGTTGTCCTCTAGTTCCTGCAATTATATCAATTTTAAATGCAATTTAAAATATTCGACACAACAAATAATTTCTATCGACTCATATTCTATCCTCGATCGATCTTCCTATATCGAATAAATATATTTCTTTATCGAATCAGTTTTTCCTTCACTTTTTTATCTCTTAACGTTTATTCACGCTACGTTTCGATAGAATTCAGACAGCGTCTCTCCGGTCACGTTCGTGCTTTCAAGTATCTCAAAAATGTAAACGATGGTCGAGAGTTGCGTATTCCAAAGCAATCTACAAGGCAATTGGCAATCCGTTGTGCGCTCGCGGATGAACTTTTCCATCGTTCTGAGTCCGATAACCGAGAGAAACGGCCCTTGTTTTTCTCGGTTGGTATACAGCCAACTCGTGGCGACGTTAATTATTTAAGACATCCGCGGCGCTGGAAAATTATCTGCTGGATAGATTCTTGAAATCCACCAGCGCGAGACAAAAGATAAAAGGTATCACGTGTATCGGAAAAATCTGCGATTAATTATTATCGTGCACAGCCATAAAGCGTGGTTACCGTGACCGAGCCGATTTCCACATAGAAGATTAAAGAAAAGAAACGTTATGCAAATGCCCGATGTAATTTTTCTTGCGAAATAAAACGATCATTCTGTGTTGAAAATTGTCCTGTTAATTGGAAATAGTAATACTTTTAGTTACTATTATTTACAAAATCCTGGCATTTTATTCAAAATGATTTACTTATCTATTTAAAAAGAAGATAAAACGTATGAAACAATGAATGAAAATTTCAGTAACTTTACTGAAATTTAGTATTTTATTATGTCCCTGTACTGTAATTTAATTTCACATTAATTGATTAATTTATTTTGCATAATATGTTTGCTTTTAATTATTGAATCTTCTCATCTGTTTAAACTCACAATCAATGGGAATTTGAATGAACAGCAAATAGCCTGTAACTTATGGCATCGTTGTCCAGCTGATGCACTCGTGTAGTATCTATAATCCAGTAATTATCTAATACTCTAGTAATGATACGTAAAATGAACCGTAAATAGGAATAAATAGATTTCGTGTATTTTGATTCACGTGACAATGGGAATGGAGAAAATATGAGCGTCTATGGTTAAGGTTATCATAATATTCATTACGATCATATAGTATTTAACACTAGAACTACCGATAGTTAACACGAAGCTATTTCTATCAAAACCAGTCAAAATGACTGGTCTTTCAAAAATACGTAATAATAGAATATTTTTATATTTACTGATTTATTACTTTCTCACAGAAGGAATTCCATGTTATGTAGTACATTTTTGGTATTATTAATCTATCTGGGACCATCATCCCTAAACGAGGCTTGACAAATTTATAAAATTGTAGAACCAGTCATTTTGACTGATGTGATATTTCTAGTGTTAGCGTCTAGCGATCCAGCGATTGATCCGGAATTTTCCTGCTAACTGATATCATCATATTGAATGATACACAGTGAACATTTTAAAAACGTGTGGGAAGTTGTACAAAACGAGGAAACTGGTTAATTGGGGTTCGATAAACAGGTTGCAGGACCTTTTTACACTTTGACAAGTACCAGCCATTTTGACTGGTGTTGGTATAAGTAGCCTTGATACGAAATTATTTTCGGTTTGAATACATAAAAACAAAATAAAATTCATTATATTATTCCTTTGGTTATCGTTGCGAAAGTCATGACATCATTGCGGGAAAAAAATATAACATGAAGTAGGAATTTTAAAATAAAATTGTAAAACCAGTCAATTTGACTGGTGTGGTAGTTCTAGTGTTAAATATTAAAAATTGGTGCAATTATTTCAACTATTAAAACAGTAAGATATTTTAACGAAATTTTGTTGAGAATAATGTCCAAATGGTAATTATTAATCAAATTAGTAATTGAAATAGTTCACCGATACCAAGATATAATAGCATATAAAATAACTTTAACACTAGGTTTACGGGACCCGTCAACTTGACGGATTTCGAACTTTGAAATGAAATATCTCAAAAACCATAGCACCGATTTTAACCATTTTACATCGTAAATTAATCATTTCATCCAAAGAATTTATACACAAAATTATTTTTTCCTACACTTTCTAATTTTTGAAATCTGTCCGTCAAGTTGACCCGTCAAGAAAATATGCATTTTTTTTTTTTTTTTTAAATCGATTTATTCAAATTAAATCTGAAAGGAACAATATTAGGCTTCACATTTAGTCTTTTTCGATATTTTGGATTTGGCAGCGATAAACGCGTGGATATTATATAAAGAGCGCACTGGATCGAAAATATCCAGAAAGGAATTCATATTTTGTTTAGCCGAGGAATTAGCTGGAGAAAACAAGGAGAACGTTTGTCAAGGATCAGACGCTTCATTTCTGTCACCTTCAACGTCAGAAGTGCGAAAAGGTTGCCAAGTGGGTTATTGCCAAAAAAAAATAGAAATAATAATTATTGTATATATCGCAAAAAGATTGTATGCGGAAAATGCACAAACAACATTCAGTATATTTGCAAAAAATGTGCTCAATAGATATGATTACCCTGTACTGTTAATGTTATTGTCATTTTTTTAGTGATAATTTGAAAAAAAGACTTTTTATTTATTAATAATTTATTTAAACGTAAAGCCTAATGTTGTTTCTTTCAGACTTAATTTGAATAAATCGATTTTTTAAAGAAAAATACGTATTTTCGTCTACCCGTCAACTTGACGGATCCCGTAGAGATAGGTATATACGAAACGCCCGTAAACCTAGTGTTAATAACGAAAATTTAAAGCATTGGCATATTTATCAAACACAGTTTACGTTAGGATCATTCGTTTAATACTTCAATTTTATTACGTTCAAAATTTCGAATTTCCATGATGCATGGAACGAAACGCGCAACTATTGCATTCATATTAATATGCACCTAACGATGTAGGGAATTGATATGTTCAATTTATTCACATCGATATACGATATATCGATGTAGCAATATTCATACGACGATTGAGATATTAAAATATTTTCAATAATTAATTCCTAAATAATATTCACGATATGAAAATGTGCCCCGCGTAAACAATTATTTTCAAAATTATGCGCGAGTAAATATTTTATGGACGTAGTTGATACAATCGCCTATAATATAATATAAATATGAATATGGTATATAACATAATATAATATAAAATTTATGCACGAATACTTTCTACCGATGAAACAGCTGTAAGTAATATTTTTTTTAATATAATATTTCTTGAATCGTATTTGAGATTCAGAAAAAATGCAGGTAAACTGTCTGCGTACGTCTATGTAAAAGAAATAAGAACAACACGTTAGATCCAAAAATACAAGTCTTTTAAGAAGAATTGATAAACTGACGAAGCTTTATGAAAGATATAATTGAAGATTTCTCTAAGTGTCAAACATCAACAATTTTTTAGAAGTAAGAGAAAGCTTCTCTGACTTGAAATTATTTTCGAAATTCCATTTATTTCGATTATCGTGAGATCTTAAGCGTACAATAATCCAAATGCATCACGAAATTTTCTATTTCTTGCACCAATATATCCGTCAGAAAAAGAATTGTTTTTCTAGAAAAGCCTGTATGTGCCTCTTAATCGTAGAGAAAACCGAATGTGCCGTTCGTTTAAATTTACAAGCACTGTAGCAATCCTGTTTGTCCTTAAGTAACTTCTATAAAAGTGGAAAATATGTTTCTTCAAGATGTTTTTTTATTCTTATTATAAAAATATATTTTGTAACGTCTCGAGTGAGAATTGTTATAAAACTGGTGATATTTAGTGTCGAGCGTGTCTATTGCTAAATGTATTTACATCGTGTTATACAGAGGCAATGTTGAACTATTGGTAATTATTTACAAATGGAAACTGCTCTTAATTTTTATAATACGATATTCCCATAAAGACAACATTTTTTAATTTTTGTACTTACAGTGTGATCTACAAGAAATCTTCAATCATTAAAACAAGCAATATTTTAATACCTTGGATACTGTTGTATAATACTATGATGACCTATGTACTTTTAATATCAAATATGCAGAAATAACATAAAAATAATTTTGTCAATGTGTAATTTCACGAACAACGTAGTGAATGTCAAAATTGCTTGCCCGTAAAAACTAGGCTATATAAATTATATTCCTGCTTTATATGCTTCCCGATAGTTTTCACGTTTATATAAATCTGCATCGTCGACGAAACTATGATCAATCGCGGGCATTGCTCGAGAAACAATACAACAATTCTATATCTGCACCGTGTTTTTAATTCATTCTCCCCTTGTTGAGGAATCACGCGTGAAACCAATTACTCGCTGCTTAAAATTCATGGGGCAGAGAGATTAAAATTTATGCGTGAGCCGCGATCATTCCGCATCAAGCGAGAACTTTATGACGGGACTTCGGGTCACCGTTCTTTCATTACGTTCCAGCTGGCTGTGCAACCCTTTCGGGCCAGTTCACCGACACAAGATCGACCCTCATTATTTAGCAACGTGGCGCAATATTGGATAGCTTTGTGGCAAAATCATTTAACGCTTGCCCGGCTCTATCCTCGACCAGTGTAAACAATACTCGACGATTCGCATTGCAATCTACGGAACAAAGGACGGCAGATTCCTGGTGCGCTTTTATTGCGAGTCCGCTGGACGATTCGCCATCGACCATGAACGAACCGCCCTCTTACCATTTCTATTTCGTGTTTCGTCATTGTGCCTTCGCTTTTTGATGTTAAACACTCTCTCTACTCCATTATACGAAGGTGTTTTATGCAGAATTATTTTATTCACCTTTTGTGCAAGTGTATGAGCGTTTTCAAACAGTGTGACATGACTACAAATATTCAAAGATTCACAATATGTAGGAGAGGATCGTGCAGTACCCCATCGACATACATAACCGTGCAAAATTAGTTTCAACTTTTTCACCAGATATTAGTACTTTTATATGAGTGAACAAACGAATATAACAACTCTGCGTGACATATTTTCGAGTCATATCGTTCATTCCATTGTTTTCGCTGTTCTGACGCGTTAAACGTACACGTTCATATTGCGAGTTATTTTCTAGAGTTGATATTTTGATTCTCAGGTAAGTAGAGGATTTTTTCCTCATTGTGTATAATATATCTAGTCTGTTAAGTGTAATTATCAGCTTTTTGTATGCTATTTGTATATTGTATACATTAGATATTAGTTATATATACTATTAGGTCATCCCATAAGTTCGTGCCGTTTTTCGAGCGGTTATATATGTTAAGATTGTTTACATACCTTTCAGTTTCATGAAAAAATGTAATCCCCCTCTCGTTCTTCTTCTTGTTGATTTTTCAACAAGATCCCGAATTTTATCTTCGTCTGTCCGAGGAGGACGCCCGGAGCGTTCCTCGTCTTCTAAACCAGAAATTCCCAGCTCTAAAACGTTGGAACCACTTCCTACAGGTGCGAGATGAAAGCGCGTTTTCTCCGTAAACAGCACATATGTTTTTCGTGGCAATTGTTACAGAACTTCCTTTCCGAAATTCATATAACATGAGATGTCGAAAATGGATACGCATTTCACTCATGATTTTTTACTGTTAGAAGTCACTGTGTTCACTATATTACGATCTAATACCCACGAAAATCTGCTCTAGCCTGTTCTCGATCAGCTAAGCTCAAGTGCATTGGTCCCTTATCGCCGTATGTTTATAAATCGACACATGAAATGTATACACAAAAATCGGCATGAACTTATGGGATGACCTAATATATTATATTTTATTATATACATCCGTAAGTTCAATCTGTTGGCGACTGAAATTAAATTAGAAGACGTTCATTTACCTTTTGCCGCAGAAAAACGTTGGAAATTCCAAAGCAGAAAAAAGGGAAATAGACAGAGGAAAACATGAATGCGTCTGTGAAGCTACTGCTCGAAAGTAAAACGTGAAGGTTGGCCACGCGTCGAATGCGCATACCAAGAAAATATTAATTATTTTATTTGTGATGTATGTAAAAATAAATTTGAGTAAAAATGTGTATCCTAACATCTAAATGTCCTTCTTCCGGACCGGAACACCTGTTAATTAAATGGTCGATACTGGACGGCAATTCTTTTTACAAATTACAACATTTCTGCTCTTGCAAATTATCAATTCTTATTATTGGCTTTCACGTAATTGATTTCCCTCCTTTTGTTAATTCCACTTGTATAACAAACTCATTTTTTAGAATTCGGTTTTGCTCAAGATATAACAAAAAAGAGCGGTAGCGCACAACTCTTCCCTATAGTTACACGAAATCGATTTGATCGTATACTTATTTTTGCGTTTATTAATATATATATATATTTTTTATGGAATTTTTATTTCCATTTTATCAACTTTTGAAAGAGCAAGATCTGTGTCATTTTTTGTAGATTTATGATATCAAATATAAAAAAATTAATACGTCAGCTTCAAGTTACGTAGCTTCAAGCTTTAATACAGCATTATTTCGAAAAAAATAAAATAACTAGTAACGCAAGTTTGTATTTTATTTCAGTGGATTTTAAATTATAGCAAAGTTGGAGTTATAAAAACTGAAGAAGAAATGGAGTTATTGACAAAATTTAAAGACATGTTATATTTTATACTACCTAGTATCTCTGTTGTTATCATGAAAGTTGTTTAATAAAACTAATCGTTGTTTCTAAAAAAAAAAAAAAAAAAAAGCGGAACGTTGTACGAGTATCGGTGATTAACCAAGTTTGTAACGTGGATAGTTACATCTGCTATTTATGAAGTTACTGCATGATGAAAAAAGATGTTAGTGGATTATAATTCGGGAAAACGAACCGTAGGAACTAATTAGGATCTCGTCGTCGCCTGTTCAATACCAGTTACCTTGCTATAATCCTGCCCCTGGAATTAACGACCTTAGCACATGGCCTGCAGTTCTCGGATATACAGACACTACTAAGGCACTGTTAATTGCCGGAAATATCGTATTAAAACGTACTGAAGAGCGTAAATTAGCAACTCACTGAAAGTCAACAGTAACACTGCCGTTATGCATATTGTACTTAGGAATTATTCGACGCATCTCACGTCTCACGTGGACGCGTTTCTTAAGAAAAATTATTTCTATAGTTTCACTACTTGAGCGGTAAACTAAGAACTTAAAGAATATTCCTAATAAATTGCTACAGACCTAATCATTACGTTTTCAAATTGTAAAAGAATTCTATGCTTAAAGTGTACACTATTCTCTCACCTTTTAAAGGTATATTTTATGAATAGATAAATATTTATTTGTTTTAAATTCAACAAAATTAATGCGAGAGAAAACGGAGACTATTCGCAGAAATGTCATTTTTCATACATTAAATTCACCTAAGTTTTTAAATATGTTACATATGTACATATTTCAGTCTTGCAAACGTGCAACATCTTCTATTTTAGTACTTTAGCCTTCATGCTTACTTTATTTTTCTTTTATTTTTCTTTTATTTTTGTTTTATTCCTGTTTTATCGCTATTCTACGGTTCGCCAAAAAGGATTACTTTATTTTTACGTTCTTTCATGATGTTAAACGAGGGCAGAATAAAAGACTTCGTAGATAAAAAAGCAACGTAATGCCAATAATGCATTAGCTTCTGTGCGCATTATGGTGTATCCAGAAAAGTATAAACCTGTAGGCAATCTCTATAGCAACGATTTTACAGTATACCATAACCTCGTCTAGTTTCCCACTCATAAGTGTGGTCAAGGGACTGTGAACATTGTTTGGTAGCATTACTTTCGCTTTATGACTTCGCAATGAATAGACTTATGAGCTTTCACGGCTCTCACGGCAAACACTTCCGCGAAAATGTTACTCTCCGTCATGTTCATTAATTGTCTTTTTAAGTATGCTGTAATTAAATGATAATTGTTTTAAATACTCGGTAATTAATCGATAATTAAACGATTGGAAAAATATTCGTATCCTCTAGAAATCACACGAAAAGATTCATCTTAAATCGAATAATACATAATCCTTCTTTCGCTTGGTTATTTTATGTGTGTATGTATTGAGTTTAAGAGATTAGAAATTAAACAATTCACGAAGTACTTTAACTTTTTTAATCAAATAGATTGCGTAAAAATCGTGAATATATTTTGTTCCTTACTATAGTACGTCGCAATTACATTGTAGTATTTTGTTCCTTGAAACATAACTCGTACAAACGAATGTTATAGCACTGCAAAGTTCTGCTGTAATCTATAGCACGTCCAACTGTGCAGAATGTACGAAAAAGCAAAGCTTGACAATTTTAAGTCGTTCACCCGCCTCTTATCTTACCGCAGTTGACCTGTTTACCTAGTTACACAATCGCCTTACCTCTAGCACAAGCTCCCTTTTTATTTTTATCAGATTGATCGACACGAGTTCGCTGGTTTTAACGAATTTATACAAATATCGCGATATCTATAAACGCTCGGTCGTTTATGATACATTTCTAAATCGTTCAATTTTTAGTATCTTTATGTACAAGTACTTGCATGTTTCTAACGAATACTTTTTTGCATAACTTTGCTGTTTTGTAAAAATTTCTCTACCTTTTTGTATAAAAAAATTATTCAAGTTAGCACTTTATGTGTCAAGTACTATCGATAAAAGGATATCTTTTGTATCGTTTCTACAACCATAAATGTCGATGCTATATTAGTCTTAGATTTGTTACATCGAACGATTTTCCATTTATCTGTTGTAATTTTAGATCGATAAAATAGAAGAAAACGTACAACTATCGTCAGCACGAAACATTAAACTTTCGTCAGGGGAGATATAATAAGGAAACGTACATATCAATGGCCAATAAAAAAAAGATTAACACTGCAACCGAATTAACCACCATTCGTGACAAGAGCAATCGCTTTAGAATTCCATTGACGGCGACAAAAGTCAATTTTAAAAGTCGTTTCAAACCATTTCGGTCCTCGTCCATCCAGAACGGGAGGTGACAAAAAAAAAAAAAAAAGAAAAAGAAAAAAGAAAAAAAGACTGCGACCGATATTTCCGCATAGACACGAGGCCAATCAAGTTTCGTCATTTTCATCGTTCAACTTCGACCTTGTAATCGAGTTTCCCTTCGACATTTACATAGAAAACTCGCGCTACACGAGAGAAGGAAAAAAGAAAAAAAGGAGCCAGGTTTTCAGCTAGCGAGAAACTTTCTAAATGTCATTGGCTCGCGGTTCGTTGAACGAAGGACAGGTTCCACGTGGGCGAAGCAAATTCGAATCGTTCTCACTTGCCGATTCGACAGTCGTTTGCCCTTCGCTTGGGTAAATATGAAGTCGATACAGCATCAGCGTCCACGAAGCTCGATCTCTAACCCTCGATCTCGCCGACAGGCCGATTCCTTTCTGCCTGATGCCGTTCGTGTCCTCTGAAACTCGCTGCGCCGGGCCCGGAATTAGTTGGAAAGTCGAGAGAGCTACGATCGGAACGTGCCTGAAATAGGCAAGTCGATCCATATTCTTTCCGTGTTCGCCTTTTTCATTTATACGGATCCAGAGCCGGACCGGGTCTGCATAAACGCGGTGAAATTTATGGGCAAAATGCATCGAATCGTTCGGTCGAGATAGTCCAGGCAAATCCTTTTTCCTCGCGTTTCTGGCCTCCATGCGCGCCACCAAATTCCCTCGAACGATAATTAATTATATACGCGAACACCGGCACACGCGTTCATCCTTATTGGATTCCACTTTCCAAATGGACTTTGCAACTGGTCTCGTCACTCCCCTGCGCAGAGAATTCGTGATTTATTCCCCTGTCGGTAGAACGAACGCTTCTTCCCCCCTGTCTCCTCTTTTTTTTTTCTCTTTCTCACTGGCAATTCGTTCGTCGTTTTACCCTTCATCAAGGTAGCAGCAACTATAGCTCCATCTCTGTCTCTCTTTTTTATTCGCTCGTTCGCTGCGGCGTGCAGGTTATCGTTTTTATATCGAACGTTCGATGATTCCAGGGCTTTACAATTTTTCCGGTGAAATTAATTGGTTTCCCTGTTTCATGAATTTCCAGAGCTTCTGGGAGGATCGATCTTTGCCAGCTGAATGTCAACATCGTGTTGTGCGAATTAATGGGTCTCATGGAAATGTACGAAACGCGTATAATAGGACAATCGCAGCGAATGAACGAAGTAAGTACGCTTTTATAGTATCTTTTGTTTTTAATATTACGCGGTGATTGAAAAGGAATATTTTAATGCAACATAGATAAAAAGAAAGAGGACCTGTCAGGTCCGAAGATATAGTTGGCGTAGTTTTATAGACACAAAGATATACGGAACTTTTGTTAAAACAAACTGTTCAAGAAATATTAGACAGACATTTTAACATCTCGACGAGTAAAAAACCGTGGAAAATATAGGCCCATCTAATTTCAATATAAAGTAAATAAAAAGAAAGAGGATCTATCAGGTTCAAAGGTATAGTTGACGAGGTTTCGTAGACACAAAGATACTTCGATCTGTTAAAACAAACGACATTGCACCTTTAACATTTTAACATCTTCGCGAGGATTATTTTTAAGATCATAAAAATTCGAAATTGAATAATTTGGGTACATTGAATTAATTTGCAACATTCTAAAAGCTACTTCTCTATGACCTTTTTATCGTGTACTTCTGCTGTAATCTTCACATGCAGAACTGTATGAAATACTCAAAGTATTATAGGAGTCCTCGTTACAATGTGTAATGGGTGAAATAAGCCTCTGCTTAAGTTCCATTTCATTAGCCGCGTCCATAAAAATACAAATTTGCATGGGAATCTTTGGTCCAGAGGTAACGTAATGGAAGAAAGTTGTTAAGCAAATACTGGGTTGCCCGTAAAGTTTGTAGCGAGATTGAAAAAAAAGAAAAAAAAGAAAAAAATGTAAGGTCAACGTCTTTCGTAGTATCATTTTCTTGAATAATGTATGTCCCTTTCGGTGGTTTCCTGCTATCTTTTAAAGTCTTAAGAGCTCGCGTAATCGCTTCCTCGGAGAATGTTTCGACTTTTACAGAAACGAATTCTTCCAACAAATTTTTGCAGACTTTTGGTGTATACAATTTTTCATCATTAAAGAAAGTTTTATAAATAGCAGAATAAACGAATATCAGAACAGAATGGGTGAGATTCGACGTTTCTAAGAATTCAGCATGGTGTTTGTTATTGCGTTGTTAAAATACGATAAATGATTGGTATTTTTTTTTTTATTTTAATATTCAGCTGCGGTATTTGCACGAATTCGACATTTTATTACTCTACGGAAAATTGCAACGAACAATGTGCTTATTTACGCAGATTCATATTTTTGTTAAAATAGATAAGGGAACACCTAAACAGAAATTTGTTCTGCCTACTAAAGATTACAACAAATGTTAACTTCTTCAATTTCTCATAAATATACAAAAATTCGCAGTTTACTAACGAGTAATTCGTATTAAATTTCATTTTTTTAAAATGTTTATTGTCAAAATACTTTATACTGATATATACACAGTTTAATAATTACTGCAACGCTTAAACAATTTACAAAAAAAATTGTTATCAATCTAACTGCTTTATAAATTGAGCACTCGTAGTCTTCGGAAATTTTTTCGGAAAACAAAACACTGGCGGGAATTTTTAACGGAGTATAAGCAGTTATACTTATTCAATTTTATCGAATTTACCGAAAACTATACTGTCGATCGTCAAAAATGCTACAAACCTTTTGTACAACTTAATAGCATTTGGTGCCATCAAAGTATTTAGAATTCAAAGTATGTAAAATTGATATCTAAAATTGCTATGTAAAATTTCTGGATAAATCGAGAACTGGCATCTTTAATATTAATACACCGAGTATATGCGAAGACGAACTTCTTAATATTGAAGTCGCTGTTTGTGATAAGTTCATCTTATTAGGATAATGTTTTATAATCACAGGCACGTCTGTCGAAATTATTGTTAGTAGCCAGCGTAAATTGAACTGCTATAGTTAGTAGACAGCATAGATCGAATTACTATGGTTAATAGTCAGTATCGCTTGTGGCTGTCAGGCACAAAATACGAGGACCTATGTTTTCTATCGATTAGTAGATTAGTGTTATATAAATTTATAACAAATGTACGTATAAATGTTTGTTATATTTTTGGCGCACATCGCGAATGAACATAATATGTCGATGTTGGTTTATCAAATTTCGTGATGGCAGTTTCAGAAATAATTGACAAGCCGTCATCGTTTACGCATAAAGTTTCTAAAGAAGTTATTAATAAAAACCTTCAGTGAACACGTCTTGGATTATAAAAAAATAGTTTTGTTGGTTGATCAAATTTCGTGATGGCAGTTTCAGAAATAATTGACAAGCCGTCATCGTTTACGCATAAAGTTTCTAAAGAAATTATGGATAAAAACCTTCAGTGAACACGTCTTGCAATATAAAAAAATACTTTTGTTGGTTGATCAAATTTCGTGATGGCAGTTTCAGAAATAATTGACATGTCGTCATCGTTTGCGCATCAAGTTTCTAAAGAAATTATTGATAAAAATCTTCAGTGAACACGTCTTATAACACGAAAATGAAAAAATGCTTAGTACAAGTAGAGCAGAGTTTTCGAACATCGATAGAAAGCTAAAATGGTTTCACAGCCAAATGTATGGGTATAATATCATAATGAATCGATTTACTGCTTTATCCATGGAATCGAGATTCCACCGAGCTAATCTGATTAATCTAATAAATAATTCTAATTTATGATCTATTGATTCCATGAGAAGATACTGCTTCTAGTCGGTACATAATTCGTTAGTAGTTTACTTATACATTTACATAACGTTTATAACAACGTTAATAGCAGTTAAATATTTAAGAAGGTGATCTATAAATCAATAAAATAAGATTTTGTCTGAACCTCTAGTTTGATGCAAGAAATTAGTTAAAAGCGTGCCGTGGATGAAATTTATAATACGACTATTATGTAGAACCTTCGTTCATAGTTAGACTGTTTTACAAAAGCGCAACACAACTTGATACGAGGATTGCATTTAATATTTATAATTGAAACTTAAGGAATAAAATTTTATATTTAATAACAGGTAGTTGGCACGCTGTAAGACGAAGAATTTCCGGAAGCAAATTATTTTTAATGTTTCGAATATTTTTAATATCTGTAGAAAATGCATAAAATTTACTTAAAGACAAACTACGTTAAAAGTAGTAGCTACAAGGACGTCGTAATACTTTGTGAAACCACTTAGTCAACCAGTCAATTACGAATAGATTATTATTCATAATAAGAATCGGGCGTAATTAAGTTCTCAAAGATTAACTTCGAAAGAGTCAACTTTTGAACAATGTTCAATTAGCTTGACGATATTCGAAGCATCTTTTCCTCCTTTAAATTAACTAAGCTTATTTTACATAGTTTCGAACAATAAATAATTCTGAAATACATTTTATATACTTCGTCGTTTATTAAAACAAAATATATAATAAATTAATTTTCAACCAATTTATTTTTAAAAGACAATTTTTCAACTATTTTCAAGGATAAATGAGTACTGCACAATAGTATACTGTATCTCAATACGCATGTTAAATTGCTAATGATTCCTTCTCCTCTCTTTTTGTAGAAGATTGATCATCTTGTATAACTTTTAAAATGATAGTGAAAAAACACATCGTATTAATCTTCGTGGAAAATTCTACTTTTCGTTTTTCGTTATTTGCTATGTATCGTTGCTCATCGTCGCGAACAATTTCTAAATTCATTCATTAGTCGTAGCGTGTAATACGACGAACGCTAATTTTACACGCTAACGTTGTTACAAATTAACGCAATGAAATTAAACTGAAATAATGAATAATAAAAGTACGTTTTAACGCTTGAAAAAAAAAAAAAAAAAAGGAAAAGATTTCCATGTCCACGTACAACGACTACTATAATTAGTACAGTTTATGCTTTCTTCAGCGTTAAATTAATATCCAACAGTGAAGTTTAAAGCGAAATACAGCTTCAGTCGACTATTTATAAAATTGGTGTGCTTCAACACCGTATTTTACCGTGTTTAATATAACGGGTGATACATGACATTTGTGCTGTTTACAAGAAAACCTTAAAGACGTTCTAACAAATTGAGTACAATTACTCCTTTGTGTAATTCTACGTACTACTATGCTTTTGTAGAGTCTATAGTAAGTATGTAGGTCGAGTTAGTAGTCATATGATACGTAGGTCTAACTTGTGCCAATTAGTTGATCTTATTGGTGACTTGTGTCACTTCCCTTGGAACGTGCTTCAAATAATACATCCCCGAGTTAAAGCTAATTTCAAACTACGTACACTGTTTGATCGATGCTTAATTGCAAATGTTTATATTTTTGCCACTGTAACAGAAGTTTCTCAGATTGTTTGTTACTTCGCTTATTAAACCGCTATCGCTATAAGAATGAACCTAATGCAGCTATTTCGTTTTTAAACAGTTAAAAAAATGTGCATATTTTTGCTATTACTACACACGTTTCTTAGACCACTTGTTACTTCATTTATCAAACCACTGTCTTATACAAACGGATCTAATGTAGCTATTTTTTTCAATGCAATTTATATAATTATAATATACAA
Source organism: Bombus cullumanus (assembly GCA_014737535.1). Lineage (NCBI taxonomy): Eukaryota > Metazoa > Arthropoda > Insecta > Hymenoptera > Apidae > Bombus > Bombus cullumanus. Next base: position 2,549,873 of record JACXIX010000018.1, read on the forward strand.
TTTAAATAGAGTAAGTGTTTCGCGACAATTGGTTACGAATCGTTCACAGAGTTTTCTAAATTTTTTTTTTTTTTGATTATTATTACTTAATTTGTACTTTACAATTTGTCCAGCTGGATATTTGGTAAATTTTTCTAGCTTAATTGCTAAATAACATGTGGATGGCTACCCCCACCGGGATACCATCTTAGAGTTTGACTATTTTATTTCTTTAGTGAGGTCAATGGGGTGGTTTCTCTTTAGTCTTCTTTTTATGAGAGTTTTGCTCGATTCAGCAGCCAGCTGGTTTGGTTGTGTTGCCGTTCTTTCCTTGTATTTTTCCGCGTACCTGCCGATTTCTTCTTTGACCGTTGATATTTTTAAGTCCTTGCGTATATCCTCGTTTCTGACATACCATGGGGCGTTGACTATTGTTCTTAGTATCTTCGATTGTAGCGACTCTAGTTTATTTATGTGTCTCATTGCTACTGTCCCCCATAGTGGTATTTCGTACGTCCAAATTGGTTTCGTTATCGTTTTTGTACATTTTTAGTTTATTTTCTATGCTGAGTTTAAAGTTTCGACTAGTTAGCCAGTACAATTATCTTCTTTTTAACCGTATTTTCTCTATAATTGATTTAGTATATTGTTTCCATGTAAGTTGCGTGTCTAAGTGGAGTCCTAGGTATTTAACTTGCCTCGTTTGTGTTATGTGCGTGCCATTCAATTGAATATTTGATAGTTTCTGTTTTCTCAGTGTAAAAGTGTTCTAAATTGACCGTAGAACTAACAATGACATAATATCTTATTCTGGTGTATTATATTTCACAGGTTCCCCTCCTCTCAGTTATCTTCTTATCATTATATTTATCCAATTCCGACATAGAATTTGCCCGTAGGAAACTAAATTTACGAAGCTTCAAGCTTACCAACGCGTTCAACTGTAAATTCGAGAAAGCAGTTTTCTCTGGTCCTTGGAAAACCACGCGGTGCAAAGCATATTCCTACTGCTCTGCTGGAAAACGGATGATCGTGCATGAAGTGGACGTTATTAGTAGCTCTTCCAAGCGTAAAACCGTTCCACGAAGTCGCAAACATGGCAATTAATCCCGCGGGGAGTCGGCGTTTCGCAGAACGGAACCGCGGACCAATTTCGACCCATCTATCCGTGCGGACCAATCGGCATTGATTTAATTCAGCCAAATAGGCCGGCGCACGGACATTTGGCCCGCATTGCGCGCGCTCACGCTAATTCACGAATGTGCGTAATAGCCGTCTGCATTAGATCGCTTCCGATAGCCCTTTGCCACCCCTTTGTCGTTTCACGCTTCAAAGTCATATCGTTCGACAGAGCGGCGTGTTCCAACTTAATTACGCGACTGTTCGAACGACTTAATGGTTCGCTTGGTGGAAGAATTTTACGTCTTCCTCTTCCTCGTGACAAGTGCCGCGATCATTAGTTTTTTCTCTACTTAAAAAAAAAAAGAAAAAAAGAAAAAAATCGCATCAACTTGTAGGGATCATCACCAACCGCATTGTATATGCGTTAGGTCGTGCTATAAATAATGAAGTCGTGGGTTTTCATATAGCAGGTGAAAATAAAGCATTACGCGTTGACGATCGATGAATGATGCGAATGAATGAATGACGACAAATGAATTTTCCTTTTACTATTTCTTTCTGACTTTCTGTCATTCATTATCCCTTTCTTCTCTCCCACCTCCTTTTCCATCCTTTTTCTATTAAAGGGGTGTCCGGAATTAGAATGTTCTAAAACAGCACTTTTTTGTGATTTTTTTAGAAGGGAAAGAAAGAAATGAAATTATTGAATTTTGAGATATGGTTTTATATATATTTAACGAATACAGAAAAATTTTTTTTAAAGTAAAAAACAAAATTATAGCAGATTTCTAAGCCTATTTCATGGGCGTCTTGTCGCTGCAGTCTTCAATCGGCGGGAAAGATCCGCCTCGTAATTCTTGACGGAAACAAAAAACCAGAAAAGGATTAAATTACTATATATTTTTCTTCTGGGTGAACTAAACAACGGCAGAAAAAAATGTGAAATTAAAAATTTTGGTGGGTTTAAAAAAAAATGTTCTTTAAAAAAAAAATAAACTTTAAGGTGCTATAACAATTATTTAAATAAACTTTTTTTCTGCCGTTGTTTAGTTCACCCCGGAAGAAAAATATATAACAATTTAATCCTTTTTTGGTTTTTTGTTTCAGTCAAGAAGTACGAGGTGGATCTCTCCCGCCTGCAGCGCTCAGAAATCTGTTACAATTTTGTTTTTTACTTTAAAAAAATTTTTTTGTATTCGTTAAATATATATAAAACCATATCTCAAAATTCAATAATTCCATTTCTTTCTTTCCCTTCTAAAAAAAATCACAAAAAAGCGCTGTTTTAGAACATTCCAATTCAGGACATCCCCTTAAGTTTTTGAGTCCAATTTTCTAGAAATCCCGCTCGTAACAAATCCCAGTGTTTTAAATCGAATTTTTAGAGAAATCTATATGTAAAAATAAATGTTAGAGAATATTGTCAGTGCTTCGGTGCACAACATGGTTTCATACACTATTTATTTACAGACTTTTTACAGACTTTAACCCTCGCCCGTCCCACGCGTCAATTTGACACACTTTTCCGATGAAAGATTATATTGTTCGACCATTTATGGAACGTTTTTTCTGAAACCGCCTGGCTTTGACGTGCGGATAAAATCCGATACCTTTGAATTGATGAGAATTAGCGTGAATGCGAGTGAACGACAAAGAGCAAAATTATCTTTCATACCATTTTAATTTATTTCATCGATATTTTACCATTGCGTGAATTTAACACGCGTGGGGCAGATTAATTTGCGAAAATGAGGGACAGATATGTGTTAACGTTTTTCAAAGTTTTCTTTTTCAGAGACACAAGGAAAAATATCTTCAACTAAGAAAGAAGTTTACTGTATAGCGAAATAGCGATTGGCAAAGTATAGTATTATGCAGCAAAGTAAAAACAGAATGGGATAGGTTAAGCAAATAAGCAATTAGTTAACTGGAAAGCGATAATAAAGGCAGGTATGGTAAGTATGAAAAGATAAACGAAAGAGATTATAAGTGAAATCCATTTCACTTGGCCAAATTGAAATGAATAATAATAATAAAATATTAGAGCAAACAAGTAAAATATTATGATATAGCAATATTTTATGTTAAATGCACTATTTGCCATGAAGTTTAAACGTTTCTATTGTATTTCTTTATTCATCTAAAATCATATCTACTTTATAGGTATTAATGATAACATGCTATGTGTAATATTATGCGAAAAAAAGTTTGAGCAAATTTACAGTAAGAAATAACAAAGATCACAGATTTCTTTATACATCAATCATATTTAACGTAAAGTTTGGTTTCTTTGCGAGAGGATCTGCAAAGAGAAAGAAGACAAGGGAGATCGCATTTATTATCAGCTACTGGATCGTATTTCTGTTTTCTTGAGGGGTTGAAAGTGGAGCTGCTGTTAATAACGAAGCCTCCGCAGTGTCTGTAATATACGGCTGCATTTAATAAATCAGTTTCTATTTGCAAAGATTAAAATGGTATAGAAAGATATCTCCTCTAATAAATTTTATTTCTTTAAATAATGTTTCAGATAAACAGCATCAAAGAACAAGCAATTTGCAACCTCGCTATTGAAATACGAAGTACAAATGAAGAGCTTCTTAAAAAATTGTAAAAGCTCCTTGAGGAATAAATTTATGGTAAATACTTGCAGATGCCAAGCTTAACTATTTTCTAGTCAAATAGTTCAATTGTTCTACAAAATTGTTATTTATTTTGTAAATATAAGAGCTACTACTAAATCTACTAACTTAATTTATTCAATTCATCCATTTTATCTTACGTTCGTCAATTAATATTTAACTGTAATTTAAGACCAGAAATAAATGTTCATTTCAAAATGCTTCCAAAGTGTTTTCGGAATCTAAATATCGAACAGTTTCGCGCGCTGGTAATTTCCATCGATAATCTTTATTAAGATTTTCATGAAAATATGAAGAGACGTTTGCTCGCGTGTAAATAATTTACTGAATACTTGCAAGTGCCAAGCTTAACTATTTTCTAATCAAATAGTTCAATTGTTCTACAAAATTGTTATTTATTTTGTAAATATAAGAGCTACTACTAAATCTACTAACTTAATTTATTCAATTCATCCATTTTATCTTACGTTCGTCAATTAATATTTAACTTTAATTTAAGACCAGAAATAAATAATTTCAAAATGCTTCCAAAGTGTTTTCGGAATCTAAATATCGAACAGTTTCGCGCGCTGGTAATTTCCATCGATAATTTTTTATTAAGATTTTTATGAAAATATGAAGAGACGTTTGCTCGTGTGTAAATAATTTACTGAATGGATAACTATTCGACCGATATTTTCCTGACTTTTTACTTCGATAAAGCTTCTAATTCGATCCGAAATCAATCGGTCGACGCTGCCGCGAATCGCATACGATATTTATGATTTTCTAGCATAAATAGCTAGGATTATGCCTGGATACCGTAAATTACTAACATTGCTGTACTCCTATTTTCATTGGCGTCATTTATCTATGCACCCCGATTATCGATTATCGGCTAGATTTTCCCAAATAGCTTTTCAATAATAATTGGAGCAGATCGATCCATCTTCATTGTATCTGAATATGATGCTCCGATGATATTACCGAAAATACGATTGTTTGTTTCTATAGATTCGAAAACGCGATTAGTTTATCTTCCTTCACACATTTATCTACGATATCTATCTTCTCGTATGGATTACGCTGAATAATTAATCCTCCGCCGGAAGATATTTTTCACTAACGCGGTCAGCATTGTGAATTTTCGGTCCCTGGCCTGATTTCTTACCGTTTTAGACCTTAAAGAAGCCTGAAAAAATTCCGAAGGTACTTGTTATAGTTCCTAATTTACTATACAGGTGATGCTTTAAGCAAACGTTTAAGATTCGTCGCGATAAAAGTACAAATTTGACAGAAGGCTACGAAAAAATGGGAATTTTCAGTTACACAGTTTCGTATTAAATAAATATTAGAAAAATGTTACCGTAAGCTTTTGCTCGTAAGACTATGATCTTTCAGAAAAATATGAAGAAAGTCACCTGTCCTTAGAAAAAGTACAATTATTTTTTCAGTGGATTATTTATTATTGAAAGATGATTTGAGACACACGGCGAAAAAGAAAAGCTCTGTATCTTAAACTTACTAACGCATGAGGAACGTAGGAGCTATACGAGACACTGAGGCTGTCGCCAAGAGATTAGTATACATACCGAAATAATAAAAATTTGCATATGAAGAAATTCATCTAGCAAAAGATTAACGTGGGTGGCAATATGAGTCGTTGAAGGTACAGTGCTCATTTTATCCCCGTGATATTCGGAACTGAATTGAACCAAGTGAACGGTATTTTGTTAGTCAAAGCCTTGTAGGTGTAAGCTTTTTTAGACGCAGGAACCACCGGGTCTGACACCTTCGTTTCGGAGAAATTTTATTTTTTCTTTAATTTCGGTTTATTTTTTCTTGACAAGCTTCGATTTAAATAAAATAAAAGAAATCCTTCAATTTTCGAATATTTTGCATATTTTTAAGTTACTAATATGTTATACACTTCCGTTTATAAAGATAGATCTGACAAGTCTCTGTGAATTTAAAACGTTTAAAAATGGAAGATCGCACGAGAAAAACGTAATTTCTTTCGCGTTTCGCAGAGGAGCAATGTTTTAACTGAACACGTTGATTTTTTCAACTTTATATTACCAATTCCTCTCTTTCCATATGATTTTAGTTTAAAATGTACGTATATCTTCGCCACTTGCTTGAACGTTTCAAAAATACTGATTGTTATAACAGCATGCCATTTCGTAAATTCATCAACTAATTGCAAAAGTTTGAAAACTATTTCCCAGCTACGTACCAGATATTTCAAAACTAGTATTTACGTATTTTAGGCTATTAATTTAGTCTACAATACATACGCAATTGTTGAATATTACACTTCATCAGATTATTCAATTACTGTTTTCAGAGTTGCATGACAAACAAAATAATATACAACAGCGTATTTCAAAGATTAAACGTCGACATTATAAACATATCGAAATACCTTGATATCTCGATTTTAAATTGCCGCTATACTACAAGCTATAAAAGAAGAGAATTGCTTCCTACGTCCGATATAATAAAGTTATAAAAACCTAATTTATTAACGAGGACACGAAGCAGACCTCCAGCAAACTTTTGGTCTCGGGATTAAAGTGTCTAAGGCTTCTAAATCATAATTAATTAGGATAACAACGTAGCACTCCTAACAACGTCTGACCGATTTTACGACCTCGCTATATCATCGAGGTTACTATAGGAGAACGTCCCCAAATTAAATTTCCAATCTCATCGTAGCCGCGCGAAAATTTGCTATAGAAACGTCTAATGATAAACCAAGTTTTGACACGCAGATAGACTACGACAAGTAATTCCACTCTTTCACAGACAGGTTTACGAACAGAGAGAAATGCTCGTTTCAGAAAACTCATGTAAAAGTAATATAATTTTCACGCGAACTTATTAAATTTTTCTGTTTGTAAAAAATTATGAATTCTTTATATCTTCACCAGAAATATACGTTCGTTAATTGTCGCATCAGCATCAACTTGGATTTTCTGATACGTGAAATTTGTGAAACGTTGCAGTGCATCATATTTTTAGAAACATTTCATTTACATTTTGCTTTAATAACATTGACGGACTTTGAAAAGTTACGCTTGCAAGCTTCGTTTACGCTTGTACGCTTCGTTTACGCCTGTACGCTTCTTTTCGCTACGACTACAACGCTTTGTTGTAAACTTCGCGATAGTATTTTTTACGCGATTAAGTCTTTTTACGATGTGTACCTTGTATTTTCGACGCGAAAAACTCCGATCATATTTGGGAATTTGCATTCGAGACATTTTTGTATTGAAATCTTGCAAATCATTCACAAGCTACTAACGATACTTAGAAATAACGTAAAACGATAGAAAATTCAGAAATATATACATTGATCCTTTTTTTAAATAGAAAATATCATCTTATGAAAAACAACAGTAACTTGCATTAATTACTAAAAATCGTTAACTATCATGATCAAACTGCAAACCTAATTCTTTATAAAAGATTTATCAATTGCAGATATGAAATAACAATAATCTTTTTACTTCGTGTATGGCAATATACATCAGAGTTGGATATTATTACAATTGCTTCGAATAAATATTTATCGATAAGATAATTATCAGTGGAATATTTTAACCGTGAAATAATTATTTATTATCCGTAACAAATTATTTTCTATATTTATTCGAACAATAATACGAAAGATCGTACGTTGCCATTTAATTTTATACAATCATGTACTGTATAAATATCAGGTACAATTCTTAGTATTAATTTACCAAATGAATAATTTACCAAGCCACAATAAACTTTCCAATCTGATTAGTTATGAAAAATGTTAGTGACGAAAGCCAATGTTACAACATCTGGAAATGTAGCTTGCAAATATATCTTACGTTCACTACCATCCTCGATGTAGCACGTAAATATCCACGCACAATGTATAATTTTATGCGAATAAATTCTTAACCGAACAAGTTGTTTGATTAAATTTTTATGCGGATAATTTCTAATTCGAACAAATTTTTGTTCGGATAAATATTTGTTCGACTGGATATTTATTCGTTAGCGTCGACCAAAATCTCATTCTTTATTTTTATTCGAACGAAGTTTACATGTTACTGCACATAGAAAATTATAACTTTATTTTCTCGAAACTTTCTTTATCGCTGAACTAACATCGCAGCTATTTCATCATCATTAAGATGCGACCTATGCACTGAGTTGTTTAGAAGACTCGTAGCAGCAGGTATCCTTACTAAAGTTCGTGTAGACTGTCATTTCATTTTAATAACGTGGTGTTTAAGTAGAACGTCTAGAAAACGAGCTCCTAAACTCGCATTTAACAAATTTTATTAAGCTGATTGTATAACATTATCCAGGAAATGGAGAACAGAGAAGTGGATTTGCAACATTGAGTGGTTGTTTGTTATGAGAAGGATAGAAATACAGGTGAAACGTGAAAAAGGATATACGCTGTACATATAGGAAGACGCGTGAGTATGGTACATACGTAAATGGCTTTTTTACTCTAAAACTGGTAATTTTTGTTTGGAAAATGCTGACAGCCGAGCATGTATTATTAATAACGACGAGATAAAGTGTGTATAAAAAAAATCTGCGCTCATAACTTTGTACTGTACAATTTGATATTCATGCTGCACAGTTGTTTTGTATAATCTCTGTATTTTTGCAAACAGAACGTACATTTTAATTCCTGAAGATTGAAATGTTGTCAGTCACTGAGATTCGAAAAAATTATTTATTGTAACAGTAATTCGTTGGCAAGAAAAGTAAAATGTGTTTTGAAGAGGCGATCCTTTATCATACTATTATTCATAAATCACAGGATTTTGTTAGTAAACTAGAACAGACACGAATCAATTTTCTAACATCAAAATGATGTTACTCGTGAAATGTTACTTATGAAAATCGAAATTATTCTTATGAAATTATTCTTAGTTATAAAATATATATATTTCTTTTTTTTTTTAATTCTATTGTAGAAATATTTTATCGAACCTTATGTTTAAAATTGGCAAATGTCTCGTAATATACGGAGAAGGGTAGAAAAAATAACAGAAAGAACGTGGTATGTACATTGTACGTAAAGTAAAGTAATCTCTGATATAAATGAAAATTAAGTAAAAGCTTCTCGGTAAAAGTTAAGAGTAAAAGTATTTCCTTCGGAGAAAAGATTAAAGTAAATGCTCTCTTGCGTACGAATAAACAAAACCTTTTTCTTGCAAGCAAATATTTCCGTCTTCTGTTTTGATTTCATTGAAAAGTTGAAAACGTGGTCATAAAATAAGCGAAAGTAAATCAGAAGAAGAAAATGATTTACACGACGAATTACTTTTATCCAAAACGGTATAATACGACACAATGGTAAAAAGCCAATGATATGAAGAGATATATAATTAATCTTGAAAATTGTTTTATCAAAATTTCGCATTGATCGCAAAGAATAAAAAAGATGCAGGTCAAAATGCTTCAGAAAAATTGTTCTTTAAATGGCCAAATAATATAATTTTTTAACCAGAAAAGTGTGTAAAATTGACACGAGGGGTAGATCAGAGTTAAATACCTTTTTGAAATTATTTTTATAAAATATCGTTTTTCTAATTGCAACGACAAAATCAATTTTATACCAAGGTCAATAACATACATACTTCTGGAAAAAAGTAAAAGCATTTGTTTGCTGAAAGTTAAAGGTAAAAACGAAGAAAAGCTAATGCTTATTTTTTATTCGTTAAAAGCATTTCCTCTATCTCTGTCAAAGTAAAAACTACTATCTTCTGTTTATTGATACCAGCTCTTAATTCTTCACAAGTATACTAACTTTGAACTTTCTCCAGACTTCGATACAAATTTTCTAACGATACTCAATTCTTTCATCGCGAAAGAAAATTTGAAGCTTCATCATGCTGTCAAAAAATGTTCGAATTTCATCGGGAACTCGCCAAAGTTTTTCTTCAATATTTTTCTCTCGACACTTACAAACAATAAGAATTCAAGTAATCTAATATTCTCTTAATTACATACCACGGTTTATAGTTTCTACCTGTTCTAGATTTATTTTTATTCGTTTCGTTCCGCATTAAACATCCTGTGAACACATCGACATCCAAGCAAAGAGGGAAAGAAAACAGCAGGGGATTTGACTTACCTCGCGATTGAGAGGTTTCGCCAACGTGATAACGCCAGTGCGTGGATTTACGACGAAATGGTCCGTGAGTTGTATACCATATTTCACTGGCGATCCTTCGGGATCGTGGCCCTTAAGGACGAACACTTCCGTACCGACTTTGGTTGATTCTGAAAGCGGCAGGCCCGCAGGGTATCCACCAGGTTCGAGGATAGGTGGCTCGTTTACATTGTTGGCGCCTGAAACAACAGAGAAACCATTCTTGTTTTCAGTCGTTCTCCGACAACCGAAGTTTGAATTATCGTTTATGTTAAACGCATAGCGCAAGAGTAATCTTAACTCCCCTGTATTTCAAAAATAGATATTAAGATAAATAAGTCAATTTTCGACTTGCTGAAAGATCGGCACAACTGATTATAAGAGAAATAAATTTGTCAAGAAGAAAAAATCGATTTGACGTGGAAACTTTCAAGCATGAAATTATTATTGGCTCGTTCGAGAAGTACGTAGCGCAATCGAAGAAATATTTCAAGATATATTTTTATAAAATTAGATTTCATCAAGCAGTATATGTACATAGATAGGTGTAATATTTACTACGCTATCGATATTGAAATATTATTTGTTTCCATATTTCGACATTTCGTTATGAATAGTCATTGAATAGCTTAGACAATATAAAAATATATTTATAGTTTTCTTTGATGAGAGGAAAAAGATTTATTGGAACGATAGAGTAAATGATTTATTTAATTTGTTCGTAATTTGTTAAAAAGATAATTAAACACACATCATTGATTAAGGAGGATTCTCGTGTAACAATAATAAAAGCAAGTGATCTTTATAAATTTTTTTTTTTTTTTTTAGAATATATATTTTAGACGTTTTCAGGATGTAAATATATAGCCTTGAAGTAGGAATAATTTTGAATAATTCTTGAATTGTAGTTTTTTAATTCCAATTCTTCTTATCGTTTATTAACTTTTTGAATTGGCGCGCTCCATAATTGAAAAACTAATGGATTAATCCAATTTTGGACTCGTTCACTTTACTACGAATTTCTCTAGGGATTGAACATCAAATTTCTATTCGATTATTTATTTGTAATATTTTTTCGAACAATGTAAATCCAGTTTACCTACCGAGAAAAGTAAATTTGTCTTCTAAACCTTAGAATTCTCCAATTCTTCATTCAAAAATATTTTTCTTTCGAAAATAGATTCAATCCCAGCGTAAATCGTTTGACCTTAAGAAAATTTCGTAACTTTTGCACTTCGACGACTGAGCGCTAACAATGGTTATATTATATTGTCAAATTTGATCGCAAAATTCGTATAATATACGATAAACAATAAGAAGAATTCAAATAAAAAAATTACAACTGTACTTCAACGCTATCAATTTATATCCCGAAAAAGTTTCGCCTCACATAACTAGCAATTAGTTGAAAAGAAAATTCACAAAAAGTCACCTGCTCTTGTTGCTGTTATACGAGAATCTCCTCTTAAATACGCGTTATATATATGTGTGTGTGTGTGTGAAAGTAAAAAGCTCTTTGATGCTGTTTAAAAGAATTATAAATATTAATTTAATTATATAATTTTGATTAAATAACATTTAATTATATATTGAGCGAAGAAAGCAATTTATCAGAATTTCAATCTGATAAAATACATACGTCAGTTCTCATAACTGAATATAGTATAGCTATATTGGATATAGTTAAAACATCCGATGTGTTAACAAGAAATCTTGCATTAAGTCAACGCAACCTTTCGCCGCAACAGTTGTAGAATGCTGCAGAACAGAACAGAGCACTCTCACTTCAAATGTTCCTAACAGTTGCCCGTTGTAAGGACTTCGCTTAGTAAGTTTAGCAAATTTATTGTTAGCCGAACTAGTGGTTCACGTTATTATATTATTGCCACTTCATTAGAATAGATAGACTGTCTAACATGTTGCGGTTGAAATTTCAAATGGTTGAAAATTATGGGGCAAATTTGTCTATCCGAGAGTACCACGCGTTTCTGTAGCAACGTAAAGAATAATGAAGGGGAAAAAGGTGTTAAAAGAATGGAACATTTAAAACGTCTTTTCTATGGAATTTCCTCTTTAATCTTTGCATGTTTCATAAATCTTGTAAAGCAGCAATTTATTAGGTTGGCGCATAAAAATATCCTTTCGAGTAAAATTACGTAAATTTCACTGAAATACCTTTCACACGATTCTTCTACTCTATCCAAACGATTAATCCTTTCAAGATTGGGTTCTTTGTTTCTTTAAATCGATTCAATTCTAGAAATATTCATCATCAATTTATGTTTCCTCAAGCGATAGATTAATGTCATCGATAGCCTTCGATATTCAACAATTCAATTTTCGATATCTAAAAAATGTAATGTTCAGCGCATTTATTATACGAAATTTAACATAATGATCTGTGAGAATTAAATATCGGACAAAATTTAACGCGGCTATCGCGGGCTAATTTTAATCTTCGGTGAAATGATATTTCTCTTTGTATGAATTTACGTAATATTGATTTGCATGGATAAAGCAATTTACTGGAATTTATCTTTCAAATAGTATACATATACAGCTCGTGGCAAATTAAATTAAATTAAATTCTATTAGCAACTTCCTGCTCGTTGTGTCAAATGGGCACACATTCTCTATGGATCGTCGCTAGCTTATTAAGAATTAACAATATCATCAGCATTCGCTCATTGGTTATGAATCATTAAATACGATTGCAGTATCAAGAAATATCTTTTTATCAGACAAATTATGCAATTGTTGGATTTCTCATAATTTCATCGCGATTTCCAAGGAAATCGAATAGATAAAAGTATGCGCGTTGGTGCATATCGCGTCTGTACTTCATAGGTTTTAATTGACACAAAGCTTGCGGATTGCTAACTGTAGTCATAAAAGATACAACGAAGATGTACAGAGTTTCGAAGAACGAAACAAATGATTCAAAAGTGACGGTATCGTATTTCGTTCGTGTAGTTTGCATTTATCTGTACTTTTAATAAATAGGTTTACTTGATATTGGGAATAGAGTTACAAACAGGACTGTTGGATTCGACTATCAGGCCAGGACTTCGATTTCAAAGAACAAAATGAAGCTATTAAGCGTAACGTTGAAACGGAAACTCTTTTGAAGAGGAATTTACAGAACACATAGGCTATTCTCAGCTTCCAAAGCCTCGCTTAGTTTGTTATTGGTCGTGAGAATTTTTAATGTTATTAGCGTTTTCTTTCTCTTTTTTCTTTGTTTTATTTAAGTATTATTAACTTGTACCGTTTACTTTAATTTGCAACAGAACTTTACATGGTATTTTACTTTATTTAGTAATATGCAATTTTAAACGAATTTCTATCTTCAATATTATCCCATCATTTGCGTCTCCGATATTTTGGATAATTTCAGCTTATACGAACGGATATCGGGACTATAAATAAAATCATATAAAAATAAATATATTTCGTTTTATTCAAATCTACGTATATTTTCCATCGAACACTTTTTAATGGAATACAAATAAAACCAATCTATTATGAAAGTTCAATGAAATTAAGTCTGTATTACCTGCGATATTATTATTCACGGTTAAATTATTTTATTTACCGGTTTATAATTGCATCGACTACTAAGGTCACGAACGACTTGGCACAATTACATTTATTTTTAATTACATTACTTACATTATTACATTATTTTTAATTACATTTAATTTTAATTACAACTACATTAATTTATGTCGTAGCGTAAATAGAGATTGGGCAATTTCTCTACCTACATGGTTTTACATAATATGTACATATATAGTAGAAAGCCTTACATCATTATAAACTTAAATACAAGTATACATTTGGAATAGAACAGGTTACATGAATAAGCAATTAATTATCTAAGGAACGACAGTAAAGAAAGTCTAAGTATGAAAGAACGAATGAAAGGAATTGTAAACCACGTCCATTTCTAGACTGATGAGGCTGAAATTAAACAGATAATAAAATAATAACACATATATATTTCGGCCACACATTTTGATTTCTTTGAGAATTGCAATGAGATTGTTAATATTTTCGCGCGGGTTCATGATTTCATTGATATTGTTTCTGATTTAAACAAATTTTTTTTTAATTTCTTTTAAATGGCCACAGTCCTGGAGGATGCGTTTCATTGTAAGATTTTCGTTACGTAGAATACAATTAGGCACAGGCCAATTATTGCACGTATAATCATCACTTGTTATCATTATCTCGTCTGTTTAGTAAATTTAACTGCTATCCAGTCTATAGCTTCGTATGCTAACACACTGCTACACCACCCAAATATGTAGACACTTTGTCAACAGGACTGCTTGAGAATCCCGTGAACAATCACAGGCTCAAACCCTTTGAACCTTTGAATAAATTTTTTTTTCTTTAACACCGCTGGTTATTTCAGGTAAAGAAAGGAAGACACAATCTGATGAACAAAATAGCACACAATCACCGCCGTATATATGTATAGTGGATCACGAAAATATTCGCACAGAATTCCAAGAGATCGTTCGTATTTCTATGTTTTATGCGCTTCTTTTTATTTACATATTATGCAAAACAATTTATTTTGACGGCATTATTCGTTATAATTTCGTTGACACTAAAGAAGATAATCCTTGAGCCCAGTTATTCTCTGCTATTCTATCGATCTCTCTTCTAATCACAAGGCGCAATCATGAAATTATTTTACATTCATCCTGGATATTGCACGTTATCGTGGTTTTTGCTGCTTGGTCTGCCTTGTTTTCGTTCTTTATGCTTACGTGGTAGCATATCCATAAAAATTTCACTTCTTTCTCGCCTTTAGTAATTTGGAAACAAGTCTTTCGGATGCTTTGTACTTTGGTGATTATCTTCTTGCTTGAAAAATTGCTCGATTATAAAACGCAAAATGGTCGATCAATACCTTCGAAGCTCTAGAATAAATCTTCGTCGAAATAGTTTAGAAGGTTGCATAAACTGTGCTTTAGAAATTATGATACGTAAATTGAACACTGTTTCGATTCAATCTTTAATATTAGATCGCTGCATAATAAATATCAATCCGGAATAAATTTTCTATATCGAGCAAAATAACTCAAATTGAATATATAATGAGTAATGAATAATGAATAGCGAATATGATGAATATAATGGATATAACAATGTGTGTGGTAAATATAATGAATACGAGATTAGTTTCAAATGAATACTTGTAATCGAAACCATTCCAAATAATATATTTCTATTGATTTATGTTTGCAATCTAACAGTTGATCTAAGAGTCCGACGTTATTATTTTTAATTTCTCGGAGCAACATAGCACTTTGACTGGCTCGCCGAAATCACATGTTTTGCTGAGGACGCCACGGGAGTATTTTTATTATTCAAAGCATGGCAAAATAATAATAAATTGATGATGTAAGACAACATTCTTCCCCAATGGACCGTTTATCTTATTGGTGGTCACGGGTGACCACCGTGGCGCCTTGGTAACAGTTGATAGCGACATATCATAACAAGGCTTCGTTTATTTCAACAAACCATTCAAACGTCCAAACAAGCGAAACGTCCAGAATATATTGTTGAAACGTGTAGAAGATATTAGTAAACAGTATTATGATTATTTTTATGATTTCGGCGAAACATTCGGCTGAAATGGTAGAGGTCCGCAAGAAAAATTATGTTTGTGATAAACCAATGGTAGTGGTAGATTACAATAGAGGAAAATGTGCTGTAGATTTATCAGATCAAATGATAGCATATTCTACAACACATAGAAGAACCCTCAAGTGATATATAAAATTAGCTTTAGAGTTATTGTTGAATATATCAATTTCAAACGCGATGATACTCTATAAACAAGCAACAAAAACAAAAATCAAGGTATCAGATTTTAGAATGGCACTCGCAATGCACCTTACACAGTGCCATTCACCAGAGCCATCAAATACACTTATTCGACAAAGATTGCGGCATGAAATCCAGAAGAAAGAAGGGCAAGCGTACCTGGCACGAAAATTTTGCAGAGAGTGATACAAAAAAATGTTAAACAGTTAGGATCAAAAATTGCTAAGAATCGGACCAAAAAGATGACCACCTATTGTCCAGATTGTATTGACGAGCCACATTTATGTTTAAAGTGCTTTAACATAGTGCACCGTTAGATGCAAGATTTGTTCTCATTTTTTTTTATTGATGTTCTAATAAAAATGTTTAATTGTTCAATGAAGCACTTTCTATTTAAAGTATCTTCTATTTATCGGTTATATTCAAAATGCCCTAACTGTCAATTTTCATTCGATTTTTACAATTGTACGAAGTTCAAGCGCTTCGGTCACCAATGACTACCGTGGCCGATCGTATGATCAACGTAGCAATTAAAGTGTTAATCAATATGTTAGTCAATAACATGTACGATCAATAAATCCCGCGTACGCTTAAAAAAATGCAACCTGCAGACTCTAGTAAACAAGTAAACATCCGCAAATTACCCAGATCGACTGATGTTAATGATAATGACGTTGTTTCAGTGAAGACGTTGGTTGTCGTGCTATTTTGCCACATTTAAAACAATTTGTTTCATCTGTTTCATTCAGTTTAAAACAATCGTTTAAAGTAAAATTTTGTTTCATTCAGTTTAAAACAATTGTTTAAAGTAAAATTTTTAACAATTTCTTTTATGTATCTCCTATTTATTTTGCAATTTGTCAGTAGACATTAAAGTTTAGCAATCGTCTAAAAATATGATTTTTATAGGATTCTATAAAATAAATGTGTTAGATATGATTTTATACGATATTAAAATATGCACCAGTTGTATTAGTTCACACAAGTTCACATTTGATCATTAACACGTTGACTGCCAGACGAATTTTCCATGATTTGCCCAAGGCGCCGACATGAACTTTTTATTATGCGATGCATATTATGTTGAAATATTATTCGCAGCAAATAAAATGAGTTATAAAATCATGCTTGAAGCATTTTTCGTGGTGAGGACCACCGGTGACCCCCACGGCGTTGTAGACAATTATTACGATTGTCCTTTTTTCAAACAATCGTGCTATGTACTTTTAATATTTTCTGCGTCGCCGGTCACCGGTGACCCCCATGGCAGTCAACGTGTTAAAATAAATGGTCGAAAATAGCGTTTTGGTCTTTGAATAAGTTATGTAAATACAATATAAAACGTAGTTCAGCAACATTATCAAGCAAGTAGAGTACTTAATAACAGACCGAAGCCTTCTGAATAATCGAGATAGGTCACGTGTCACAAAATTAACTCCTTCATAATTTCGGAAAAGAATATCAGTTTATTATGAACCAAGCACGAATACTATTCCAAACCATTTCTTCCGCTGCAACAAAGTTTCCGCTGTCAGATCATACTTCGAACGTCACATTTGCAAAAATTTTTGAAACAAACGAAATGTATTGAATTATAAAATTATATTGAATTGTGATTTCAACCGAATTGCTAATTTAAAGCTATCACATATTACATATATTTGATAGGATCATACGCAATCAGTTAACAAAACAAATAAACGAAAATGATCATCGAATGCGTTTTACGATTTTGAAATAGCCGAAATATTTCGTAAAACAATCCAATAAAAGTATTTAATTATAATAGAGCAAATATTATTTATAACGAAATAACAAAAAGAAAAGTGAGGAAAATATTATCTAACCACGACGTATTTGAATCGATTCCAGTGAAAAGTCGTTGTAAATTTGGCAGATCGTATTGATCTGCCGGCAATTCATGAAACCATCGGACAGGTATGTAGAGAGCTGCGGAACGTAATTGACATTAATTAATTAAAGCATCGCATCTCCTCGAGATGTCGATTGTTTTAAGTACATCCGATTCTAGGCTGTTACGTATATCGGCTGCAACGATTAACAGCGTGCACAGTGAAACAGATTATGATTGATGCATGTCTCCGCACCGATATCGATTTTTCCCTGCAGATATTCTTAAACCTGTCGATAGTCAATTTCGTTTGAGAAATACCGAGTTTATCAAGCCGTCGTCGTATTTTATCGGCGAACGTTTGATCGACGATCAATGCGTCCCACGTCACGAGATATTTTTCGAATAATCGAGTTAAAATTGTCTTGCGCCGCGCTATCGAGCACGAACAAATCGATATATGACGTTGATGCAAATAAAAATGCCAATGAACGAACGAGAAAAGACAACGTTTTTACTTTTTAAGGAGAAACTTAGGAGAACGTCGTATTCCACGTCGATTGATCAACTTGTTTTGCAAACGATCTTGTCTCTCGTTTTAGATTTTCCGCTCTTAAACCAAAGCACTGCGATCTCTGGGTTTCTTCCATTCAATCTTCTACTCATTTTGGCAAACACGAAGAAGATCATGCGTATCAATGACAATTATTTCATATTTTGGCCAAACTTGAGATGTAACTGAGCGGTTAAACCGCAGGATAGAGGGGCCGTAAAAGACAAAAGTAATTTCTAAACGGATTGAGATTCCTTCACCGTGAAACATTCTATCCTTTACAGTCAAGCCATCTCACAATTCCGCGAACAATTTCTTAGTTCCCCTAAACAAAGTGAAACAACCGAATGTAGGAAACTGCCGAGTGCATTTACCAGCTGAAACAAGCGACGGTCCTCCAATCTTGCGGAACCTTTGGTATGGAAGCCGGACAAAAAAGAAAAGAAGAAAAGAAAAAAGGGATGGTCGAGGCAAAGAAAGTAAGTTTGGACGTGGCGCGCAGGTTTCCCGAGAGTCGCTAATTCGTCGGGAACAAGGCGGCCCCATAAGTCCGAAAAGTCATAAAACTATTAGAAAGTTGGCAAAGTAGCTTCGTCATCGTGGCGTTGGCAGAAGTTTGGAAAACCGGCCAAACTATGTATACCAGACCTAATAGATACATCAAGCTGTAATGTGGAAGGCGGGTGCTTCCCCGAGAACGTATTTCGCTCAACTCTTAGCGATCTTCTTGTTGCTTTTTTCTCCTGTCTTCGCACCAGAACCGCGTAAAACAACAAGAAACTGGCTGTGTGTGTCGGGCATCTGCGCTTTTCCACGTATGCTTCCAGTCGTTGTTGTTGGAGAACAACGGACGTCGAGGGCCAACAATAATCGTTAGAGCGTAACGGCGGCTGAGTTTCTCTCGGATCTCGTTTCTTGCTGATTCTGCCAACGATTCCTGCCTTTCGCAGAATTTTCCCATTATCGACCGTGTGCCATAGTTTAACTGTGTTATTCGTTTGTTAGATAGAATTCGTTTGATGTCGCTGTACACGTGCTGCTTCGCTGAATCACTAAAATACGATACTGTTGTGTTTGATTAAAACGCTTTACCCGAAACATCCAAAGAAAAAAAGTGAAATATCATGTCCTTCCTATTATTGGGTTGGCAACTAATTAGGTGGCAAAAACATTACCACCTAATGACAAAATCCGCAATCACTCAGTTGCCAACCCAATATCTTCTGTCTTTCCAGTTCGTCAAAACTATTTGGTAATTGTTTCATAAGAATTTTCTATATAATCGTAAAGACAGGCAACGTGGATATTATTAGGATGAGATACGATGACCTTTCGACTTATTCGATGACTTTTCAACATGCTTTTTGAAATAAAAGATGTTGGACAAAAATTTGCAAAGAGAGGTTGCAATAAGTGCAACCTTTTCCTCATTCAACCGTATGACCTTGCAACATTCGCTCACAATTTCACTGGCCGGGTGCAGTCTAAATAGCTGCTATAAATTTGCCCGACATTAAAGAGCGTCCGAGTAACTGACCCCAATGATCTTCCAAAATACATCGTCGCTGACGCCTTCATACGACTACGTAAATTGTTGAAAAGGGGGCATCGTGTGTAACGCTATGTCGCTATTTCGTGACGTTGCATTTAAGATACGACGATAGGTCATCGTCTTGTCTAATGCGTCCACGGTTTTCCAGCTTCTACGTTGGCTGCTAATTAACCCTCATATGCAGTCTCTCAGCCTCATTAACCAGGTTGCAAAGACAAGGGTAGATCACAGCGTACTTGTATTTGTTCGTGCCACATTTTCATATATGAATATACATATGTGATAAGGGTCTAAGTGTGAGATTTTAATCCTTCTGTTTTTACTCGCATTAAGATAAATAAGAGCCACTAGCTTGTTCTACTTGTTATGTACAAGTTGATACTTTGTCCGTATTATTATTAGTTCTGGGATAATTTTCAGAATAATTTTGTTAATCAGAATTGGCACTTTTATAGAACGTATGTGAAAGACACTTTTATAGGACGTACGTATAGGTTCAAGGGTATAACTTTTTATTTTATAAATCGACATGAAAATACACTTTGTAATAAATTACGCGTTTACCGAGTTTATTTCTGAACTGAATTATACACGTTTTTGCAGAAAGCGCAGCAACAACAGTTCCGGCGAGAGTTTTGTAAACATTTTTGTAGTATTCACTGAAGAGAAAGAGTGGTAAACCAATATAAAACTGGCGATTAATTCGGAATAATTATTTAATAACTTTGATCTCGTACGAGATTTTTCAGAACAGCGTAGCACTATTATTTCTATATTTTTCCAACGTGGACAATAATACCAGCTTTTTAATATTAGAAATTATGACAGAAATGTCAATTGGATGAATATACAAAGTTCCACCGTTTCCCATTTATTTATTTATTTTTCACCTTTACTCTTCCATATCGCATTTTTAAATACTTTGCTAAATTTTTAAAGCCAAAGGGATTTAATACCAAAAATCGTAATAATTGAAGTTTCCATTAATTAGAAGTATTAATTCCAGAACAGGAGCGTTGGATGTGTCTTCAAAACGAGATTTAAATAACCGTATAAATTCTTGATGAAGCTGCGGTTGCGATAGATATTTTCAATTTAAGAATAGATGAAATATGAAACATAGATATATATATAAATTATAATATTAATATTTAAAAAAACAATTTAAAGATATGAACACCGGCTGATTTTTCTTTTCACCAATTTAATAAATTAATTACTTGAAATCCGAGAATATCGTATTTAATACTTTATTTCTATAGTCCATCGTCTTCCAAATTTACTACAAGACAGAGATATAATTTCTAATATAAATCGACAATGCAATTATTTATATTCTACGAGCATAGTTGGCACGTAAACATCGTATGCGTTATTGCAAAAAAGTATTATGTGACACATCACACGTGTCATTTATGTGTATCACTGCTATGTCGTTATACCTGATATTAAAAATACATGAATTATTAATGTAGTATCACGGATGGTGGGAATATAATATTAATTATACTCTCCAAAGATGTTTGTGATATTACTAATTTATTTATAATTGGACAGAAAACGATGGTGGTTCAATATGAACTAATCCCAAAGACGTACTATGATTTGAACAACACAATAGCTCATTTGTGAATCTCGTTACAACGGATTCGACGTTCTCTCTCACGCGGATCACACTCTCTCGGCAACGCAACTCGCACACTCTGACTTCTAGATGCACACTCTCCGACTTCCCTATTAAGACACTCTGGTTTTTCTCTGCCGACACTCTCTCTCTGACCTCGCATCCCTTTTGTCTTTTCAATAGGCCCACCGCGCACGTGTTCCACAGCCGCTCGGGGCCAGGGTCACGTAGGTCCTTTCTCTCAGGCCTTTTTTGCGATACTACATTAACGTGCGGTCAAGCCATAAATATTAATAATACTTGCGATCCGTGGCATGATCTTCGATATAATATTCGCCGTGTGCAAAACGGCTATTAAAGTATAACGAAGAACTTAAAAAGCAACGAGAAGACCGCAAAATCATTCTTTCCTTTCCGATTGTTTCCATAATTGATGACCGAAGCAGCTACCCAGCAAGCAAATGGAATTATTGATATCCAAATATTGGATGTACTGTACCGTTCTCCGTGAAAGCAAGTATCAGACACGAAATGCGAAAGAAAGACGTAATATACAGCCAGAAAACCAATAATGTGATTTTTATTACTATCTCGGCTGTACAGTATATGTTTCCTTCATATCATTATAATATATCGTGTATTCTTATGTATATTTATTTGACAGTATAGTACAAGAACCATAGTAACGATAGATGATATAATCATTAAACGATTAATTTTGTTTTTAAGTAGAGTCGAGCCTTATGCGGACTAATAGGAAGACAAAACTGCTCGCATCACATTTCTCATGTGAAATTTAATTTGTTCAAATACAAATTAAGATTAATCTTAATCATATGTAATTGTAAAGGAAAACGTAATGTACAGCCGGAAAAGCAATAACGTGATTTTTATTACTATCTCGGCTGTACAGTATATGTTTCCTTCATATCATTATAATATATCGTGTATTCTTATGTATATTTATTTGACAGTATAGTACAAGAACCATAGTAACGATAGATGATACAATCATTAAACGATTGATTTTGTTTTTAAGTAGAGTCGAGCCTTATGCGGTCTAATAGGAAGACAAAACTGCTCGCATCACATTTCTCATGTGAAATTTAATTTGTTCAAATACAAATTAAGATTAATCTTAATTATATGTAATTGTAAAGGAAAACGTAATGTACAGCCGGAAAAGCAATAACGTGATTTTTATTACTATCTCGGCTGTGCAGTATGTTTCCTTCATGTCATTATAATACATCGTGTATTCTTATGTATATTTATTTGACAGTATAGTACAGGAACCATAGTAACGATAGATGATACAATCATTAAACGATTGATTTTGTTTTTAACTAGAGTCGAGCCTTATGCGGACTAATAGGAAGACAAAACTGTTCGCATCACTTTTCTCGTGTGAAATTTAATTTGTTCGAATACAAATTAAGATTAATCGATGGTTTTTTTTTTAATATTTATGAATCCTATATTTGTTTGACTGCTGAGTCACATAATTCTTTCATTATAATTGCATAGAGTAATTCTCGTACTTTGCACCATCGAAGCCCTTTTTCGAATGCTTCGCCATGACAAGGCACGTCTCCGTTAACACTTTCGTTTGCTGTTTCCATTTGAATAAAATCGTCATTATCATCGCCAGTGTCGCGATGAAGCCATTTCATTACATCAGCGTATTTAAGGCTTTTCTACGTTCGCCAGCATCTGAGAAATCCACGTGCTTTGCATAATTCTCAATATCATTTTTTTTTTTTTTCTAATGTCTGTGATCATGACTTTTCCAACATCGTGTACTTTTACTAATTCTGTTCCATTTATACCACTTTCGAGTTCTTTAATTATGTCGTATCTTGTTTCCCCTTCATGCAAATTCTTACGATCAGAATTCCCTCAATCGATAAAATGAAAGAACACACACTAACTACACGAACACTAATAAAATATGTAAATATTTGAAACGAAAAAAGACGTCCATTACTGAGGAACATTATGTCCGGATAACAAAACGTTCTGACATTACTGTATTACTTGCAGAATCATAGAGAAATAAATATCTTATTATATACATTAACATAATTATAATCTTTCAACGGAATTGCGATATCATTAAGAAAATATTTATCCTAATATCACATGTTATTTCAATATCCTTTATAAACACAGAAATCGAAATAATAACAACGAAATACGATCGTATCGAATCCGTAACGTTCTCTCAAAGCAACGATAAATGTTAAAATGAGAAACATAATTACAAAGACACAATAATTGTGAAACAAGAGCGAAAAGATCAGATCAGTTTCACTGACATTTTCCGTTTCAGAAGTATACATATTTGGTATTTTATGCAGTACCGTTTCCCTCAAGTACGATACGAAACGATAAGGTGGTCTTTTCACGGCACAAACCCGTTTTTATTACCATCCTTATCTGTTTACGAGCCGTCTCTTACATAAACTAGCAGGATGCAGCCCCTTTTAGGCTGACTCTGGTATTATCAGTAGCTTTGATTCACCCCGTAAAATCGGGGCTCGACTTTCCCACACGAAAGGGGACGTTTGTTTGCGTTTGCGTTTGCGCGTGCTATCAACCTTCGCAACATCATTTCAACTGACATCCAGCTACATTCATAATATTCCCTACTGGCAAAAAGTTAATATCAGTTTTTTGTATATGCAGGCGTAAAAGCAAATGCAGACGTTCTATTTGATAGCCATGTTGGGGAAAATATAAATTCGCAATGTACGATCCACGTGGACATATTAACTTTCAATACGTCCGCGTATAAAATACGGAGAATTTAAATAATAAATTTAAGAGATACTCGGAGATACTTGGGAGAAAAAACGTTTGAGCTTCACGCGATTGTCAGCGTAGAATAAATGAAATTTGTGAAACAATACACGTGAAATGTTCTTACGCTAGCAGTATGTTATGATATGTTATACGATACTATGCTTACAACAAATGGAACTATGGGGAACAGCGAGTAATTCCAACATAGAAATTCTTCAACGATTCCAATCAAAAACTCTAAGATCCTTAATAGATGCATCTTGCTATGTTACCAAAGAAACAATACATCGCGACCTTAAGATACCTACAGTTAAAGAAGAAATATCCACATTCGATAATAGATATAACATAAAAGTTAACAACCACCAAAACCTACTAGTTACTCAATTACTTGAAACGACGGATCAGATCCGCAGGCTAAAAAGACATTACCCTTTAGATTTAAGCATTAGGTTCAACTAGACTCAAACATACGATAAACACTTATTATTCATGTTATAGTACCAGAATAATTTATTTATAATTCTCAATGAGAATTGATTGTAAAATTCCTCCAAATAAAAAAAAAAAAAAACAAACGAATGGATACAGTGTAATCTCACTTGAGCGTTAATTTCTCATTTTTGAAAATTTTTTCTTTTCAAATCACACGTTTGTTCCTTACATTACCCTTACTAAAATATTAATAATAAAATTTATAATGAAAAAATATATGCTTGCATGATTAAACGATATCGAAAATTTTTAGTAATTTGTTCCTTTTTCAAATTTGATTTAACTTTGAAAACTCAACGATCGATACAGCGGAACTTTCATAAAGTTCCTCATTCTATTTTCGTTTATTTAATGAACGTTATTCCGCAGCTTTTGTACGTCCAGCGAAAATGCTTTAATATTTAAAGCCAAGTAATATCACAGGGATTTCATTTATCGTTAAACATACCTAATTTCCAGGTTCTCGCTCAAAGACAGGTTGAAATTCATTTTTCTTTTTTTTTTTTTTACGCTAATCTGTTCTTTGAGAATGTAATAGCTCGCGTATGCTTTTTTCCCCGCGGACAGGACTTGATCTCAAAATGCCTTATAATTGGACATTCCGATGCAAATTTAATTAGCTCTGTCTTTTGGTGTACTTCTGCAGTAGCTAGCAAGCGAGACGAAAAATTTCAGCAAAATGAATGACCGGACAGTCGCAGGACAAAGAACGAAGGATGAAAGAGACACAAGCGATGATCGCAGGCAAAGAAATATTCGTGTTTGACGAGAAAAATCTGACTTCTTTTTATCAAGCAATTAAAAAGATGGGTATTATCCAAGTAATTTCCTTTCAAATTAGACGATGAACAACAATTTTAATTTATATTATAAAATTGTAAGAAAAAAGAAATAATTTAATATGTAAAGAAAATTACTAATAATGTATGAATATTTATAAATTGCTGTTGATTATAAATTTATACATTCAATTATTAATTATCAGAGATTATTAAATTTGCGCGGGTACGATCGGAAATGTAAATTTCTGTATCGATGTGAAATATTTGTAGAAATACAATAATTGGAAAGTACGACAAATAGAATAATTCAACAATAGAAAAGATAGTGTTCCACGAATTTGTATCGCAGTAATTTATGACATCTGGTTTTTGAAAACGTTCACTTTCATAAGTTTTCCTCCAACTATAATTCACGATTCACCTTTGCTTTTCTACAAATTTCTATCAAAATCGAATAATGTGTTATTCTTCCTGTGAGTACGAAATAATTGTGCAACGGAAATATAATTTTACACCTCTAAGTTTAGGATCAAATTGTTCGTTATAAACAATTTTATACAAACACAGGGTATAATATTTGCTAATTGTAGATTTCTTGCGTAAGTGTAAAAATTAAAAAATATTGTTATCACGTAATGTCCTACGTGTCAATAGGAATTTTATAATACAATTCAAAAGCAATTACTATTTGTAAATATTCAAAAGTGTTTTTCTTTCGCAAACGTGTTTTCTTAGAACAGTGCACCTTCATACAAACGTGAAACCAAGTCTGTGAAATGTCACGGTGTTTATCTCAACAGAGCAAAATAGATCGTACGTAATTCGACAAAATAATATAAAACCAAAGACGTTGTGCGTCTATTATTTCCTCATAAAACGAAAGAAACTTTTCGGACAACCTAATAATTACGTATTAGTAATTATCGTAACTATTGTGTCAAAAGGCGATGTCTTAGAATATTATTAAGCGATAAACATGCAATAACACATGAACAATAACAATTTTTACTTGAAATAGTATAAAATATATTTTCGTGATAAAAATGCAAAGACTATCTCGAAAAAAAATTTTTTGTTTTCTATAAAAGTTATCTAAAGAAAGCAAGATTGGTACTTGCAGTGCTTGGAAATGTAAGTGAATGACAGGTTCAATTTTCCCTACAACTAAGATACACAGACAAGCTTCTCCACAGATACAATACAATGTTAGTGGAAAAGATAGAAAATTTCGTGATGCATTTGGATTATTTTGTACGCTGGAAAATTAAAATGTTACAATAATCAAATCAAATGAAAATTTGAAAATAATTTTCAATCAGAGGGGCTTTTCCTTTCTGATAAAAAATTCGATGTTCAGCGTTGTCCGCAACAAGCCTTCAATTCGCAGTAAATGCAACCATTTACACTAAGAAAACGGAAACCACCAAATATCCAATTGAATGGCACGCACATAATACAAACGAGGCAAGTTAAATACCTAGGACTCCACTTGGGCACACAACTTACATGGAAACAACATACTGAATCAATTATAGAGAAAATACGGTTAAAAAGAAGATAATTGTACTGGCTAACTAGTCGAAACTCTAAACTCAGCATAGAAAATAAACTAAAAATGTACAAAAACGATAACAAAACCAATTTGGACGTACTAAATACCACTATGGGAGGACAGTAGCAATGAGACACATAAATAAACTAGAGTCGCTACAATCGAAGATACTAAGAACAATAGTCAACGCCCCATGGTATGTCAGAAACGAGGATATACGCAAGGACTTAAAAATATCAACGGTCAAAGAAGAAATCGGCAGGTACGCGGAAAAATACAAGGAAAGAACGGCAACACAACCAAACCAGCTGGCTGCTGAATCGAGCAAAACTCTCATAAAAAGAAGACTAAAGAGAAACCACCCCATTGACCTCACTAAAGAAATAAAATAGTCAAACTCGAAGATGGTATCCCGGTGGGGGTAGCCATCCACATGTTATTTAGCAATTAAGTTAGAAAAATTTACCAAATGTCCAGCTGAACAAATTGTAAAGTACAAATTAAATAATAATAAAAAAAAATTTGTCTTTCGCCGCATCGGAATAGCGGACATTTAGCGCGCAAAATAGCGGCTATCTTTAGCTTTGGCAATTAGAACCGAGGAACGTGGTTATCTGAGTTTGTTAAAGCAGCTGAAAGTAGATCATTTACAAAGCTTCTGGCTGGAAAATATAATGCACCCTCCCGATCGATGGACAATCAGATATCTCAACGAGAAATAAGATTTCACGAGCCTGCTTATCCGAGGAATCTCGAGTTACGAGTTACGAGCGTATCCGTCAGCATCCGGAAATTGAATTCGGCCGTAGTGGAAGTATAAAAATAAATCTTAAACGCGGATATCCCGGGTGCAGCCTGTAGCCAGACAAAGGAGCGAGGTTTAAAGGGCACGACGAAGTAAGGTACGTTACAAGAGAAAGAAGCTATTAGGAATTGATTCTGTGTGGCAGTCAAAGGCTTTCAGCGATTCGCGAAAAGACGGGGGACGGGGAGAGGAGGGACGATCAAAGGGAAAGGCGAGCGACTGTTTGACGGGAAAAGGGAAATCATTAGCCGGGACGGTGTCGTGTGGAACGTGACTGAAATCTATTTGGATGGTGTGGCGTTGATCGAAAGGAAAACGCGATATATTTCGCAGGAGATGCCGGGAAATCGTGCTGTCGACTTTGATAATGCGCCGGCTAACCGGCTGAACGGATATATCGCGTAATAACATCGAAATTCCAACGATGCGCGAAGAATCGAAAGCGACAGGGCTGGTTTTACCGTATCAGAGGCTTCTCTGCTCGCCGCACACCGGTGGAAACAATTTTCGCTATGTGAAGAATTAACCAGCTTCCTCGGGCTGACAAGAGTTTATCGCGGCTGATACGTCGATTTTCTATGAACGCCGTGAATTCCATGCGGATTCGGGCCGAACAACAGCAGGATGAAAGAGAATTCGAAACGCGCGCACCGAATACAGAGGCGACGGCCGCGCGACACACACCAACCGGCCAGAAATTGACGTTCTTCTGTCAGCTTCATCCCCCCGTTCATCGTTCGCTTTGAAATTCCCAGTTTGTTTTAAACATTCGCCGCGCCACTCGTTTCGAATCGCAGCGAACCTGAAATTCACTGTTTCCAAGGTTTTAACGATATTCAAAGCGTTAAAGCATTTGCGACCCGTCGCGTCGACGAAATATTGCGCAATCCTGACGAGAGTGATGACGCGTATCAACGCTTTACAATATACAACGCGGATACACAGCATTGTGTCATCTACAACGCGAAAAATCGCCGAAAATGAATGTTTCAAATATACAAGGTGTCTCATTTCGATCGATCTCATCGAGCCCTGAATATCTAGCGAAACTGTCGAGTACGTGCACCGAAATATCCTTCGAATGAAAGTTGAATGTCTTCGAGGGAGACGTGGATCGTTGTTATATTAAATCTTTTTCCTGAATAAACGCATGAAGGATTTCGTTAAATAAAATCACATGCTTTTCAGCGCATCGACCGAGGCAGCTCGCCACACCTCGCGAAAGTGTATGAAACTGTAAAAGAAATGAAACTTGTGCCGGGAGCCAGTAGTTTCAAATGTTCCTTGACTCTGTTAATTAAACATTTCTGTAATCACTGTTAAAAGAAAAAGATCGTACTTAAAGGCGCATCAATCTCAATTAGGTCAGTCTCAGTCCTTACGAATGTGAACATGATATATGTCGTTCTTAACACTAGAACTACCACGCCAGTCAAAATGACTGGTTTGACAATTTTATTTTAAAATTCCTATTTCACGTTACATTTTTATTCCGCAATAATGTAATTACTTTTGCAGGGATAGCTAAAGGAATAATACAATAAACTTTAATTTTGTCCCTTATTTAGGAAAAAGTGAAAAGGGCCTGTCTGAAACGGTCGAATTTTATAATACAACAAAATTTCGGGTAGATATAGCAGACCAAATGGCAAAAAAATATAGCGTGAAGTCGGGATCAAGAAGAAGGCCACTTCAAGTATTTTTTAATATTTTAGATTTAGCTGCCATAAATGCCTGGATTTTGTATAAGGAAAAGATTTTATGTTTCAATTAACAGATGAATTTGCCGCTGACAATGAAAAATCACGGATAGAACAAAGAGCGTCTGAGATCCAAAGTACGTCAAAGAACTCACCTTATTCACGCAAATGGTGTCAGATAGGGTACTGTAATAATAATAAGACCATCACCATTTGCAATCTTTGTAAAAAATATACATGCGGAAAATGCACGCAGAAGAAAGTTTACATTTGTAAGAAATGTGACGGATGATAAATTTTGTACCCAATAATTTAAGTTATATTTGTATTTTGTTTATTCTATTACGCTTATTATTATATTATTATATTATACTTCTTACATTTACCAATGGATATTTATTTTAATATTCTTGTTACCAAAGATTTTAATACTGAATATTCTTCATTATTGTACCTATTGTTATTATATAGTTTTTATGATCTCAGAACATGGAACTTCTTTTGTAAGATAATAATAGGTCAATAAATATAAAAATATTCTACTATTACGTATTTTTTAAAGACCAGTCATTTTGATTGCCTTTGAGTAGAGATAGCTACGTCTCAAATGTCGGTAGTTCTAGTGTTAACGAAGAAAGAAACGAAAGGTATGAAGATAGGTTACGCTAAAGTAAAGCAATCATTACGTCCAAGAGACGGACGGATTATTTATAAAAGCACGTTTCTTTCGTAAAACAGCTTCGTTTCATTCCATTCCACTTTTACTTTCCTCTGTTTCTTTTTTGTCCCCCAATAGGGTACAGCAGGAAATTTGTATTTCTCGAACTCGATGCTTCCTCCACAGTAACTCGATTACGCTTCCATTATACTAATGCATTTCTATTGGGATGTAATAGCCTGCATAAGCACTGAGTTGGCTGATGGAAAGTATCGATGTATTTAGTTCTATACATTTCATTTCAAACTATTACATTTGCCTTTAATTTACATCGCGTAGAAATTGTTGTCGTTGTTAATCGGAGAATGCACTTAATATTTTAACTAACAATTTCTTTCTAGTTCATGTACAACGTCACGCGTCATTGCTGCGATAATACGAGGAAAATTATATCCTAACTGTTAACCCCTTAACCTATGATATTTACGTTCGAGAATTTTGGGTCGAAAACGTAAAGAAACTCGCGCTGCCTTCGAGTCATTCGCACGACTTGTGTAATACGATGATCGGGTCAATCGTAAATATTACGGGCATCGCTCGTGGTACGACGGTTGCGGTTTGTAATTTGCCCCATCACAAATAGCACAGACAAGGCTCGTGATATATTCTTATTATCTCTTCGTATCGTGATCAGTTTCAAGTTATTTTTAGTCACATTCGCACATCGAAATTTATTTTCATAAATTCTAGAGAAGCATCCCCACAAGATGTTTTCAAGAAAAAGATTTCGTGATAAGAACAGTGAGAATTGTGCTAAAAATTCCTCTACCGAAAGTGACAGTAGTGATATTATACGTTCTGTTCGAAAAAAATGCATGCGATTAGTTATTGATGATACTTCTGACGACGATCTACTACCAGAAAGAAATAAGAAATAGTCCCTTACATCTACCAGAATGTTTCGAATTCTATCACATCATTGCAGATTATTAATTTTGTATTAGTGATTTTTGTATAAATAAACTTTTTGTAGTACTTACATCTACATTTATTGCATCAGGTTGTAATTACTTATCAAATATTCCACAAATATTTATAACTTTAGGAGGGCGTCGCCGCTAATATTTATATTTGGCCCGATCATCGTACTACGGGCTATGCTAAGGTTAAGGGGTTGATCGCTAATTGTTAATTTCTAACCAAAGTTTAACGTTATTTTATCTATCGAAGTACCTTTTAGTTTAGAGCTTTGGAGGAAGCGATATGTTGTACCTTTCTGCATTTTCTTCAAGTCGAAAATGTTAAGAACACATCGCTAAAGTAGTCGATCGAAATAGACAAATTTTGCCAAGATAGCGGAATTGAAAGATAACCACGCGAAAGGAGAACGTAAACGAGAGTGAAATTTTGAAATCATATTTCTGGAAACTTGCTTTTCTCGAGAAACTTCGCCGGTATAAACATCAATTTTTATGAAATTTATTATATATATATTATGTCAGATAGAGATACTTTTATATTTGAAACTGTGACTAGTGTGCCATTTGCATATTTTAATTCTGCTTAATGCATTAAGAACTCGGCAATTCGCACATTGTTTTATCAACTTTTGAGAAGCACACTATTACGCATAATGTAAATTAAAATGCGCACAGTACTGTGATAAATTTCTCTCTTTAGTTTCTTTCTTCGTGTCTCTGACCATTAATAAGTTTCTCTAAACTGTCTATTCGAGCAACCGAGTAATTCGAATAAGAAAGTAATTTGCCACGCTGCTATACATATTCTAATTCCTTTAAATCTTATAAAACTGTAGCATCCAGATGGAAGAATAAATTCACTTGTTTCTTCGGCTCTTTTTCTTTTTTTTTTTTCTGTTTTTCTTCTTTTCTTTGTTCCCTAACCGTAGTAATTTTCAAACGAAGGAACTGTCAGTTTCTTTCGTTTTGCGTTCAGCAACGGAACGAACTTTTCTTCATTCGTGGAAATTTCACGGGAAAATTTACACGAAGCGCGAAAGGGCCCGATATTATCACAATCATAAATATTATCATAATTTCGCGTCAATTGCGCCAGAATCGAATATGATTGAACACGGCTGAATCAAAGCTGTTCTCGTTTAACCGGATAGTAAAATCCACCTATGTCGGGAGACAAATATCAACTTTATTTCGACGTCACTTGGTTTACACAACACCAATTTCAGAAATGAATCGGCTCTTTTGACCGTTGCGCGTCGAGCAAAACGAAAATAGTAAATAGATATAATTCCGACTCATAAAGCGTATACGTGCGTACAGGGTGTACGTTGTGTGCGCGTGCAATATCTCGTTCGGAAAAATTCGTCGATACACAGTCAGTGGAATGCTACACACGCAAGGCAATTGGCAGGAATAAAAAAACTGCTATGTATTTTCCAATTTGCTCATTGGAAGTATTGGAAAAAAGAATTACACTCGATCAGATAGACTTTATTCGGAGTTCTTCCTGTTTTTAATTGTTTTTTCTTTTTTCTTTTTTTTTTTTTACGAACATATCGACCATCGGAATAAGTTATTAGCAACTCGGTGAAAATCATCTTTGTTCCTTTGCTTTAGATTTGGAAAATTTTTTTTTTATATATATTTCTGTAATTCCATGTTTCACTTCTATATCTTTATATTTCATAGGCATTTCTATATTCGAAAATATAATTGTCTAATATATTTGTTTTGTGTTAAAAGGAACAATTAAAAACAGAAAAAGCTACGAATAAAGTAATTCTTTTTTTCAATACTTGCAATGAGCAAATTGAAAAATACATAGCAGTTTTTCCTATCCGCTTGGGTCGGCCAGATATTCTCTTCACTCAGATTTCTCTTTCTTCGAAGAAAAAGTTTGTTCCGAAATAATTTGCACGAAGAAGATACAAATTGTTCTAAGAAGTTTCATCTATTTCCGGTTCATACATGCGTATATTTTGCTTTATAACATCCATTGATTTTATATTTGCACAGTAAACTGCTTTCGTGATAGTATGTTAGTAAGTGATAGTATGTCGAAAGCTGATTGAGTAGTATCTGTGTGGAAGAAAAATGCATTTTCAAAAAACTTTAGAAAGTTATTTTCTCCTGCTGATGCAGAGCAACATCATAATGCAACGTATACTTATTCACATAGTTACATATCTTGTTTCCCTCTCCTACGCTTTGATATGATTATCTTTGCATTTGACGCATTATATTACGGCAAAAAACGTAGCTTGTATGTGCGTAAAATGAAGCGCAGAAATTTCAAACGTTGTATAAAAGAGAAGCGTACACACACACACACACACACACACACACGATATAATATTTCCTTCATATTTAACGTTTCTTTTATCAGCTTACTTTATAGAATTATTTAATAACATATTTTATAATTTCTCTATATCGACAAACTGAATGACAAATGGGCATTATAAATAACATAGATCGGTGTTGAATCTTTAAAACTACACGTTATTATTTATGGATAAATACGAATATATCAAACCATTCCTTTTTTATTTATCCAGACATTTTTACATTTTAACACTAAAACTACCGATAGCTAACACGAAGCTATTTCTACCAAAACCAGTCAAAATGACTGGTATTTAAAAAATACGTAATAATAGAGTACTTTTATATTTATTGATTTGTTATTTTCTTACAGAAGGAATTCAACGTTACGTAGTACATTTTTGATATTATTAATCCATTTGGGACCATGATCCCTAAACGAGGTTCGACATATTTATAAAATTGTAGAACCAGTCGTTTTCACTGGTGTGGTATTTCTAGTGTTAGCATCTAGCGATCTAGCGATCGATCCGAAATTTTCCTGATAACTGACATCATCATATCGAGTGATACGCAGTAAAAATTTAAAAAAACGTGTGGGAAGTTGTACAAAACGAGGAAACTGGTTAATTGGAGTTCGATAAACAGGTTGCAGGGCCTTTTTACACTTTGACAAGTACCAGTCATTTTGACTGGTATTGATATAAGTAGCCTCGATACAAAATTATTTTAAGTTTGAATACATAAAAAACAAAATAAAATTCATTATGTTATTCTTTTGGTTATTGTTGCGAAATACATTACATCATTGCGGAAAGAAAATATAACATAAAGTAGGAAGTTTAAAATAAAATTGTAAAACCGGTTAATTTGACTGATGTGATAGTTCTAGTGTTAATCCTGCTGTGTGTTTTTTGAATCATTCTCGATCGTTGTCTTACTCTTGTATCGTTAGAGAATTTCCTAAACTCAAGAAACCTGCAAAAGGATCGTTATTATTAAGACACGTGTCACTCTCCTTTCAATTTCAACTTTACATTTTTATTTCTATTCTCCAAAATTTTTCTTCTATTCAATTGAAGCTAAAGCATAAAAAATTCAAGAACCCCAACAGAATTACGTAAGAGAACTGTTAATTTCTAAATTACCTTTAAACTTATCTCATCTTTCCACGTATTTCTATAATACCTTTCATAAAGAATCTCCGCTAGTGATTGCCACTGTGCCAAGAATTATCCGCAAACAGAGCCGAGTAAAACGTTTCACGCCCTTTAAATCTTCTTAAAAGCGGCACCGAGAGACGATCAAACTGCATTTCCGCCCCATCCACTTTCCACGCACTCGTTCGCCTGCCGTTCAAACGATCGCGCACAGATATTGCATAACACAAAAGACCGTGCATACATTCTTAAACGCGTCTGCCACGGTGACGCAGATATACGCGCATTTATGCACTGATATATCGCGCCAGCTTTTAAGGAAATTGCATTAACAAGTCTAAAATAATTCCCCCGTCGGCAGCGCCGATACCAAGGGAGAAGCTTCGTCCCTATACTTTTCCACGAGCTTTCGTTCTACCCCTATACCCCCTTGCCCTGCCTTCTTCCCCGCTTCTTTTCACGCCCGACTCTCGCCGGAGCACTTTGTCTGATGGCGAAGACGACGCGAACATGTCGCCGAAAATCCGATTTCTTCCGGTGGACAGCTCGCGGGAAATCATTACGTATTTTTTTGCTGACTTTGGCTCCTTTCTCGAGAGAAATTTGTCCAGAGATGTCCATTCTCATCCTGCCGCCACTATGATCCTCTGATTGTTATTGAAATTGAATCCTGCGTTCACGAAGGTTGTACGAGGTTCAGGTCTCGTCGAGATTTAATCGCATTAGTTCGGCTCGAACGTTCACTCGCTAGACTTTATCGCTATCTGTATAATTAGACTGCAACTTTTCACGCGTTTTTACGTTTCTGTGAACGTAGTTGGAGACTGTTCGCGGACAACACTGTAAGTGGCAAACGTGAAATTCTTTTAGCAGAAAGAGAAATAGATTTTACGTGTACGACAATCCAAATGCATCACGAAATTTTCTATATTTAGTGCTAATATATCCGCCAGAAAAAGAATTGTTTTTCTAGAAAAGCCTGTATGCGCCTCTTAGTCGTAAAGAAAACTGAATGAGCCGTTCGTTTAAATTTACAAGCACTGTAGCAATCCTGTTTGTCCTTAAGTAACTTCTATAAAAATGGGAGATGTGTTTCTTCAAGATGGTTTTTTATTCTTATTACGAAAATATATTTTGTAACGTCTCGAGTAAGAATTGTTATAAAACTGGTGATATTTAGTGTCGAGTGTGTTTATTGTTCAAATGCATTTACATCGTGTTATACAGAGGCAATGTTGAACTATTAGTAATTATTTACAAATGGAAACTGCTCTTAAATTCTGCGCTACAGCATCCCCATCGACACGTGGGACATTATACGATAAAAGAGCAACATTTTTTTAATTTTTTCACTCGTAGCGTTGTCTGCGAGAAATCTTCAACCGAAGAAGTCGAAGCTAAATAGAAATTTGTTTGACGTAATAAATATTACGATCAATACTCTGTTTTAAATATTTCGTATATTTTTGCATATTCTGTGAATTTTGGAAGCTTCAAATTTCCCATAAAATCGTGAAAATCCACGGTCTATCTATAATTTTATTTCGTATTTCTGGCAACTGCTGCAAACAGTAGCTGCTTGAAACGTACATAATTATAAAAGGGCGGTAACGTTGTTGGAAAATCGTCGCTCTGGTTCTTAACTCTTCTATCTCCACTGGTTTGTAAACTGAGAAAACTGAGTTTAAAGTTGTTGAAGTTTAACGTTGTTGAGTGGAGTTAGGACCCGGAAGAACCGAATATTTCGTTGCTTTCTAAGTAGAATTTTCGCCGTATAATCATAAATTTGTGTTCTCCGTATCAACGAGACGCACGTAAATTGATTAATTACGTTTCTTCATTTGTTACGTTTAAAACATTTTTGAACTAAAACGACGAAATGTAGCTACTGTTGACAATTTTATCAGCAGATATACTCTGCGACAAGGGGCTCCTCAGTCATTTCTTTTTGTGCGAGATTCAAACGAAGAAATTTGCCACGAAGGCAACCTTCACAGTCTTATTTTCGATAGTCCGGTAAATTGTGTGGCTTTTTATCAAATTTTCTATCAAAGGAAGGAATTTGGTGCTGGAAATTATGTCGTAGAATTAGTGCAAGAATAACGTAACGTTCTACAGTTGACGTGACAAATTGTCAGATGAAAGATAATCGCAAGTTGAAATGGATATTAGATAGAAAATTTCCATTTGGAAACGAAAAAGGGAAGAAAATAATCGACGGCGTAGAAAAACCTGGCTATGTAGCAACGTAGCAGAGGAAACTTTCTTTTCGAAGAAAAAGAAAATAAAAAAGGAAGAAAATAATTAATGACGAAGCAGCTTTGTTACTTAATTCATGAAACTTGAACGTTATGCGAATAATCCGAATCAGTTTCCGACTGACACTGTCCAAAATTCGAAGGAATAACAGCGCAGGGCGTTAAATACATTTAACTGGACTAAGCTGATTTTCACTTTAAATAGAAATATCGTGGAATCGAATTCAGAGGAACACCTGGTATTGGAGCACTTTTGAAGAGAGAACAATTTCTCTTTTCTACATTTGCATAATGTTCTCAGAGTGAGATCATGGAAAGTATTTAAAATGGTCCCCCGGAAAGTAAACGTTTAACTTTGTATTACAGGAAGGTAAGTGATGTTTCCACTTCTACAAATTACATTCTAGCAACTCTCTATTATTTTAAATGAAACTGCGCGTAACGCGTTCCAAGATGTCGAGGATTTTTCACTACGCCAGACGAAACACGTTTGTCGGATATCGTAACTTTCTTAATTCGGACTGTCTCTTTAGGAAAGCTAACGGCGGCTTGTAAAATTAAACAAATATTTCAGCGTTTACAATCTTTCTCATCAGCTTTATTTATGCTTCTAGACTTTGCTCTTATTAAATATTTTTAAATACGTCAAATATATATCCAAAAAGAAATTTAAATATTCCTCTGTAAGATGTTATCGATAATAATCGATTGTTGCTTATCTCCAATGATGGTTCTGGAGATTTATATGTTTTGAAAATTATATAACGTTATAGGAAATGTACTCGTCTGAATTCTTTAATTACATAAATGCATTCATACTTAAATCTTTTCTGCACATGTATTTGATATATATTTAATAACAAAGAATCTGAACGAGCACTTTTTCTAATATTTCACACGTGCCAAGTCTAGTCGTAAATTATTTTTCTATGAAAAGCGTACCTATGAAAACTCAATATAAACCACCGTAAATAATCGGATATTTTCTGATCTGTCAAGCACCGTATTATTTGACATTTGACAAGAGTAATAGAAATAAGATGCTTTAAATTAGTATTTAAACTGCGATAACTAAACTGACATATCGTGTCGTTTCTAATAAAAGGCGAATTATCGGATAAAGTGCCGAATGAAATAGC
This sequence comes from Bombus cullumanus, assembly GCA_014737535.1. Lineage (NCBI taxonomy): Eukaryota > Metazoa > Arthropoda > Insecta > Hymenoptera > Apidae > Bombus > Bombus cullumanus. Next base: position 2,587,836 of record JACXIX010000018.1, read on the forward strand.
TGATCTATAATAAATTCATGACAACCTTTCTCGTCTTTTCCGTCAGTTTCATAGATCACAAATTATCATTAATTTGAAAGGACAGGATATCTGTATATTTCTTTATAGAACTTTAACGACATTCAAATATAAGTTAAGCTTCATCAAGAACTAATATCATTCGACGAATGAACGATAGGGATTTTTATATTTGTCAGCAGGTACAATAACAATGCAAAGAAATAAGAATTAACGAGTATACTTTGACGAGGTTGTTTAACCAAAGATAGACAGAGAACGAGAGATAGACTCGTTAATAGACAGACAGGAGAAAACAAGGTGTCGCTCGTTTTTCCTTGTGCACGTTAATGTTAATTAATGACAATCATCTACATTTTACCCACGCGTGACATAATCTCTTTATACGTATAGCGATTGATGCGACTGTAGATGGTGAGACAAAGAAAAAAGGAAAAGCGTCCTCGAATAACTTCGCAAGTACAATTAGAATGGTGTTAACCGTTTATTATCTTCTATTGTTCAAGTTAATGTTATAATCAAACTCATCACAGAGTTAATATTTCAAAATATTTTATATACGTGTACAACACGTACAATATGATCAGAAATGTTTCCTAAGGGACGAGAATTATCGTAGAATTTAATTAAGGAACGCTTGTGGTAAACAATTATGGAAATAGCAATAGACAAACTTAAATGGTAATAAGAATTGCTTCTCTAAATACGTAGGACGTTCAGAAAGAGATACCCGTTTTGAAATAGCAACAATAAAAATGCATTTTAGGAACTTTTTTTCTCATTTCTGACTTCGGTATATATACAAAGTTGTCTCTCTATACAACCAGCACTCCTATTCGAACACTTATTGAACACGAGTTTTTCCATAACTTTGTCATATACTTGCGCCACCAACTCACGTAACACCATCGTCCACGCAGTCCCCTAGATCACCGTTTCTTGTGAAGTGTTATTGACACAGAAACTCTTGCAATTTTGCAAAAAGGATGTTAATCTGGCTTATTTAATGCGTCTATCATTTGCAATGAAGCCGCAGATACGTTCTTACCAATGATTCAACTATAGCTTTATTACCGTGAACTGCTATAATTCGATGGTGAATTCCTTCTGGAAGACCACACTTCGTCATCGGCGGCGCTTTCAATTCGCGTCGTTGTTTTAAACGCGCGATACAGCGACCACGTTAAATATTTAAATAGAAAATTTGGCATGGCTTATGAAAATGTATGAACGAAGCCAAACGACTTTCTACGAACACATCGTTTTACGTGGCTTCTTTACGCGAACGGGCAGTACTTTCTGGATTCCTATTAGAAACCCATTAATTTTAGCAATTAAAGTGGAGGAAGAAGCTCTCACAGCGTAATCGCTTTCGCGGACTTTCTCTCTAAATATCGAACACTCGTTCCCCTGGCTGGCCTCTTAAATCCAAACGTAGCGTCGAAAACGCGTCGCTAAATTCCCCAGTACAATTTCATTTCGCGTGGGCTCGATATCGGCCGTGCAGATAAAACAGAAAAAGTAGTAATTTGAATGGAAATGCGAGGGAACTCGAGTTTTCACATCGACAAATACCGAAGTTATACGAAAGTTTCGGTTGGAAGGAAAATAAAAGGGTGTCGCGGGCAAACGTGCATCTGGGGATCCTGCTGGAATTAGGTGGCAAAAAAGAAAAAAAGAAGCAAAAGAAAGAGAACCGACAAAGAAAATCGTTGTTGGTTAAGAGGAAAAAGAGAGAATGAGAGAGACATAAAGACAGGGGAGTAAACAGAGGCCATAGGAGAACGGGGGATTTGGAGGAAAGCAGGGAAAGAATCGAAGCTTAATGGGAATTCCCAGCAGTACGAGGATTTGCATGGCAAATGGGTAATTAGTTGGTAAATATGATCATGGGGCGTTCGGGCTTCCCAGCGCAATCATTACTCTATAAATTGGTAGATAGACGATGAAAAGTGATTTTACGAAGCACAGACATCGCGTTAACGGGAAACACGGGAATACGAGCGAGTAAGTCGTCGTTTGTTTACGCATTAATTTTCAAAATTGCGACGGATCAATGGTGATACGGCTGCAAACATTCGAGTACATTTTGCTTTGGTTACTTAGTTAGCTATTGTAACGACCCGATAAGCGGTATATCAATTCAGAAACGGAGATGTAACGGCCGGTGTAATAATCGTTCGTAATAAATGTTTAAATCTTCATTATCTTCGTTAATTCTATAATGGACGAGTATCTTCGTTAATTTCTATAACGAGCAAGGATGAACCACGATAATTGGGCAATTGTTGCCAGCCTTTCGCCTTGTTTCACAGTTATTGGCTCTCGTAATGAACGAAGAATGCCACGTTAATTTATATTTACTAATACATCAGTAATCACTGTATGATTAATTAGTGTTATTATGTTATAATTGGTCCTTTCAACGAGCGGAACATATTGCCGCGATCGTAACAATCGAGTAACTCCGGTCCGAGTGAAGTTAGGAAAAATTCGTAGAGATAAAGTTCGCACTGTTTAACACCAGAACTACCACACCAGTCAAATTGACTGGTTTTACAATTTTATTTTAAAATTCCTACTTCATGCTATATTTTTCTTCCACAATGATGTAATGACTTTCGCAACGATAACTAAAAGAATGATATAATGAATTTTATTTTGCTTTTTATGTATTCAAACTGAAAATAATTTTGTATCAAGGCTATTTATACCAATACCAGTCAAAATGGCTGGTACTTGTCAAAGTGTAAAAAGGTCCTGCAACCTGTTTATCGAACCCCAATTAACCAGGTTCTTCGTTTTGTACAACTTCCCACACGTGTTTAAAATGTTCACTGTGTATCATTCAATATGATGATATCAGTTGTCAGGAAAATTCTGGATCAATTGCTGGATCGCTAGACGCTAACACTAGAAATATCACACCAGTGAAAATGACTGGTTCTAGAATTTTATAAATGTCAACCCTCGTTTAGGGACCATGCTCCCAGATGGATTAATAATACCAAAAATGTACTACATAACATGGAATTCCTTCCGTAAGAAAATAATAAAGCAATAAATATAAAAATATTCGATTGTTACGTATTTTTAACACGTTGACTGCCAGACGAATTTTCAATGGTTTGCGCCGACGTGAACTTTTCATTATGCGATGCATATTATGTTGAAATATTATTTGTAGCAAATATGAGTTATGAAATCATGCTTGAAGCATTTTTCGTGGTGAGGGCCACCGATGACCCCCACGGCGTTATAGACAATTAATACGATTGTCCTATTTTCAAACAATCGTGCTATGTACTTTTAATATTTGCTGCGTCGCCGGTCACCGGTGGCCCCCACGGCGCTATAGCCAAATCGAGTGCCGGTCACCGGTGACCCCCATAGCAGTCAACGTGTTAAAGTCCAGTCATTTTGACTGGTTTTGATAGAAATAGCTTCGTATTAATTATCGGTAGCTCCAGTGTTAATTCCATCACTTTAGAATACATTTTTCCGGTGCCAACTTTCTTCTTTCGAATGCTTAAAATTACATCAGCCTTTTGATTCGATCGTATATATTGTATTTGTTTAAACGTCTAATCAGACGTGCACCGCTGTACGTATAACTTTTATAAACATTAGCAATTATTTAATTGTTCCACTGTTTAGCCTACAATCCATGAAGAATAGTTCACTGTACCTGTTGTCGATACGATAAACACGCCTGTCATCACTTTCTGAAGCTTCAAACGATCGAAAACTTTGCCGGTGACTTATACTCATCGGGTGCAATAATAGCAATGCAGCCCCTTTTAATATTCCATTTTATATCCACTGTCACATTAACTGCATTCAGATGAGAATGTACAATTTTGTTTCTGAATCTATTGGGGTCTTGGATGATCGATATTCTGTGATATTTAACTACGGCGAGTACGAAGAATGAAATTATTGCAGATGAACGAATAAAATGTATTTTAGATCGTGGTCAAAATATGTTTTGTACCAAATAAACAAATGTCACAGTGTATAATATAAAAGCGTAAAAAGAAAAATAGTATTGTGTCGCTCGGAAAGTTCGCTTCATTTAACGAATTATATAGGTGTCATTTTATTGCACAACCTTTCTCCAACTTTCACACAACTTGAATATTCCATCCTCCCAGAATTTCTCAGGCTTTTCGAAGAAAAACTTTTCAATATGATCTTTCATGACGAAACTCCTTAAAAATCGGAACGAACTTTCCAGGCAACGAAATGCATATTACCGTACGATGTAGACATCTTTGTGCTGTGGTAAAACGGAAGCTGAAGGACGCGCAAGATGCAAGAACTAAATAGACAATATAAATATATTTTGTTAAAAGTAAGCAAATATCCGAATAATTTTGTACGACAGGATATATCTTGGAATCTTGCATCAACCGACAACTTGTCGAAAAATTGGAAAAGAGAACGGCGAGCTAAAGCGTACGATAGAGCGAAGAAAGCTGCGTTGTACGCAGCTTCGTCGAGAAAAAGGAGAAAGGAGGTGCGATGTACGATATTCAGTTTTCAGGAGACAGGATTTCTTCTTTTCGCGCGCGATAACACGACAGGACTACACTGTGAAACAAGTTCCCGTGTGGCCAAAGCTGCACCATAGTTGCCATAGTTATTCTAGCAAAGTTTCGATCACTGGCAGCTAACTTTGGCCACTCATACGCGTGCGTGCACACAGACAGGAAAAGTTCTCATGGAAACCGTGAGTCTGCGGTAGAAGTAGTTAGGCATTGTACGCGTGTATCCGTCGCAAATTGAGACAATTTCGGAATACTGCGGCCTTGTCCACGGCAAACCTAAACACGATTATTTCATCATTCATCGAGGAACACAGTGGTAATGGACTGCCACCGCGGACGCAATTTCGCATTGCTAGAATACGAACAGAGCCAGGGGCTGCTTGATTGCGAACTAAAGCATTTGCCATTCAATTCAGGATACTTTCTATTATAGTTGTAAACTAAAAACATTTTACCCAACTATAGAAATGTGTAGTTGTAACGGTATATTGTTTATTGTACGGACGATATATGCATATCTCGTGATGCATAAAATCTTTATGAAAAAATCACACGAATAGATGCGCAGTGGAAAAGTTTTACATCATTCGTGCTATAATTTTATATTTTTATCGATTAGAAATGTGACACTCGTATTACTAACGAATTAAAGTGTTTGCTACACAACTGACAATACTTTGCATTATAATTGTAAACTAGCAATATTTTAGCGAGTTATATAAATAGTCGCAATGATATATTCTTTATTATACAGATGATACGTGTATACGTGTTACATACATATGTGCATATTATGATTCGTAAAATGTTCATAAATATTACATGAAAAGATGTGCATTGCAAAAGCTTCGGATTTGTCTCGTTATAAATTTATATTGTTATGAAGCTTATAAAGCAGGCGCTTGGTTTTATGTATTTTCCTTATTAATTTTATCATACAATGTTCCGTTGGAAATTGTACGAAAATATTAACGAAGAATGTCACTCGATACTTGTTTTATGGCGATAGTAACAGTAAAATTTAGTATCGTATAGTGTCTGTTTATTAGAATTTGTTATTTAAAAATTCATAGCCGTTCCGGAGTCACGTAGCATAGTAGCATTAATTTAAAGCGAACTATCAGAAATGAAAAATGTTTCATTTCATAAATAATACGAGTTTCCTGCACGTATATTAGATGAAAGTAGACGAATATCTGGACAATTGGTATATCTGTTCATTCTCTGTAAGTGTTCGCTATTTTTCCATTAAGTTTTCTAACTCGCTTGCACAAATATTTTGTCCTGATGAATTCCACTGTTCCAAACCATTAAAGTGGATAGAATAAATAGAAGTTGACAATTAATAGTACAAGATTGCATCCATTTAATGTTAGATGTGAGTTGAACCATTTAATTGCTTTTATACGGTTTGCAAGTGCCGCGATTTTAGTTTGTAAGCAATACTGCATCATCTGCGAAACACTGGGACATAGATTGAGAAAATCTATTACCCTGCAAGTGGTCAGGTATCGCACAGTTACCCTACTCAATAAAGTTTTACCCGAAAACATAACACAAAGACCAATCGTCTTCCGGTTATTAACACTAAACCTACCACTGCTGGTCAAACTTCTGCACAAATTTAACCATATTTAAAGGTTATCATATCGCTTCATGATTTATCACTTTTCATAAAACAAGCATACAGTATACTTTTCGGCATCGACTTCTAGTTCGCTTTTTTTTTCTAAGAAAAAATTGTATTCTGTCCTGCTTAGCGCGGGCGGTCGATAAAATATTTTATTTTCTCTTAAAATAAATACAATCAGTACGAAGAAACGGTTATCTTAAGATTATTCAAATCATGATCGTATCTAATTAAATTTAGGGTATATTTTAACAGGTATTTATGTAAATAAAAATATAGGTAACGTGAACGCAATACTAACAATTGGAGAGGAAGGATAGAGATAAAGATAAAATGTTGAGAATACGCAAAAAGGGAACAGTGAATGGAAAAGAACTATGCAAAGTGAAGAAACGCGTGCATAAAAGATTCTTTTTCCGAAAGAATGCGTTTATGACGTAAACTTGTTAGATGAAATGTCAAGGCTTCTGAAATGTCAAAGCTTCTATTGTCTTTTATTAAATTCGTTATGTCTGCAGCAATTACGTTATAGCTGCAGCTCGTGGTTCGATAAAAATTAGATTAAACAACGGCGAATATAAACCTGATTAAATGGAAAGTTTCTTTGTATAGATCCCTCTGTGAAATTCATTATTAACTTATAGCTTATCAGAAATAGAATTGATACGTCGACTATTTGTATTTTAATTTCTTCAGCTTCTGCATCGCTCTCTACACCAATGAAGACTGGATCATAATTTCGCAATGGAAGTACTTTCTAATTCAAATCGGACGCTTAATTCTCATATTCTTGTTCTTAATTCTACTTAATTCTATAAACACGAAACCTTTTTGCCTCATTTTTGCTTTCTATCTTATGCATCGAGATTACTGAGATGATCTAAACTTGTCAACAGAGGTTACTTTCAGAGATGATTAACTGAGAAGCTCAGGAATAATTACTTCCTTATTTACAGGCAGACTTCCTTAAAAACGTAGAACGTTCAAAAAGTACGGTATAAAAATAAATTTGATTTAAATTTACATGGAGATTAATTTTTAAATATTTAAGAATCTCGTTTCACTTGTAAGGATTTTGGCGGTCTGTGTCCTTATGTCCTTTTTCTCCTTATTTTCGTGCATTTCCTTTGATCTTCCTTCGATTCAATCTCTGTTTTAATCAAGTTTTAATTAACAAAAATATTTCCCCCGTAAGGAAATATCCTGCAAACTAATAATTGCTGATTTTAATTAAACTTTGGTGTATAGATTTGCTGCATATATCTACGGTATTCTAAATGCTACGTCAAAGGAGAGAACATCACTCTGGAATTTGCAAATATTGTAGTAAACATATTTATTTATTTCAACGATATTTCAACGACTAATCTGATTACGTAAACAAATATTGAGAAGGTTATTTCTTCGGATAAAATGCTGGTAATTTGTTACTTTCCTTTCATTTTTTTCTATCAGATATAACATATAATATAATTTATAGATTTTTGTATGCAATCGTGTGTGTAGTCTACAAATTCGACCGCCATATTTGAAAAAATTATCAAGCAATATTTTATTACTTTAAAATCCTTCAGACTAACTTATTTAACGTAAAAATTCGCAAGAAAATTTAATAAAGCAACTTTTATAATAACAGCAAATACTATAGTTGAATACTCGTGATAACGACAGTATTCATTCTTCCAATCGAAGAATACGTTCTGCAATAATTTCATTAACAGACAGTAGGGAAATAACTCCTTTGATGCAATTGTGTCAGGTAGCTCGTGAAATTCCTGCTCTTCTAGACCGTTCCCTTATCCGACGTTCTTACAGGAAAATCTATTTGCCTTTTACATTTTCATCTGGAATTTGTCGAGAGAAATCATCGGGTCGGACAAACGCGCCATATAAATCGACGAAGATACGGTTCGATCGACGATCGATACATACCGGTGCTATAAGCAAACAGTTGCAGTAAAATCGCGCTGATGAATCCGTGATCGTGGAACGCAAATCGTACGAAAAGTTTGTCCATAAAATCAAGTTTTTATCTTATTACCAGTCTTGTTGGGAATTCCTGGCTCGATGAATTATTCCGCGATCGTAAATCACCGAGTATCGAGTGCACGTAAAACCAATGTTTCCGGCAGCCAGAAAGGTTTTGCGAAATGCATTATACGCTGCGACCAACTCGACAGGCACGGTAATAGATTTATGTTCCGTGCAAACGATATCGAGAACGATTGGAGCGAGAAAAACTCGGCAAATGTTAACTATGAAATCGCTCTTCGTGTTTATCTCGGCGGAAGTTCTGTTTCAGCTATTCGAAAAGATTCATCGGAACAGGGAACGATGAATATTTAAATCGTAAGATCTCCTTCGATCTAAAACTTAAGATCACCTTACGTTGTCTGGTTATTTCTACTTAAATCGAACAGCAATAAAAAAAAGAGAGAGAAATCGCATAGAATCCATAAATCGTAAGATATATTATTGCCATAAGTTTATATAGTTTTGAATACGATTCGTGTAATAATTACGTATGTATGAATTATGTTCTATTCTATCTATGAGTATCGAAAAATGGAAACTTGAAAGGTCGTGTTAAAGGATTAATTATTGAGAAATGATTATAATAAGCAAATTACAGTACGATGAACAATAAATGTTTGCAAACGAATAACCGATAGATCTGATAAAGAATTGTTTGTTAGTTAATAATTCCAGATTTATTCTGCTACTTTTATTATTTTTCTGTCAACGAACACGTCGAGTTTTTTTAATGTACAAATATTTTGTTTCAATTGTAGGAAAATGCTCGTAAGAAAATATTACCGAAACCTAGGAGCACATATGCTTGCTAAGGTCTCTTAAATTCGCCAAGCCGCGACACTACAAGTCAGCACATAAGTTAGCCGCTTCAAGTACGTTAAACCACACCTTCCCGTTCCCTGCCATGGAACTCCTTACAAACTAATAGTTTACTTGCCGTATAAAGTCTCCAACACCACATTCGCTTCCTCCACTACTCGCAAAACATATTTAAGCAGTCACTCTCGCTCAAATCATTCTCATATCTCACTGGTTATTATCGTTATACAATGGCGAACATATAAACAGAGTTATTTATTACAAGATTTTTCTGATAATAATTTAACTGAGATTAATTTTTGTTCCCATTTCAGATATATTTTTGCCTAAAACGTTACGTATTCTTCGAACAACAGTTATACTTTATCGAGTATTTAATTTCACGTGGTACGGCAGTATTAATTTAATTAATTAATTGGAAAATGAATAATATATATTGCATGCAAATTACGAAAACAAATTCTCGCTACTGTGAGTACAAAATATTTTCTTAATTCGATAAGACTCAGATTTGTAACAATTTAAACCGAGGAAATATTCCAGTCGATCCAAGACAACATTTTGTAACTTAGTTTAAACTTGCAACTGTTAAACGAAACTCTCGTATCAGTTAATTTCAAGCAGACAGTATCGCTATTATATCTGTCATGGGCTATTAATCTCATGCAAATGTTTTCTTACGTCTTTTCCACATATTCTCAACAATCATATTTTAAATAATTTAATAGCTTTATACTAATAGCGTTTAACAGAAGACAAAAACTCATTACGTCGATTGTATCCTATAATTATATTTTCTCCCTAATAGCAAAGAATCGCTGCCAATGGATGCCTAGCTTAATGCTAATCTGGGTTTTCACGGTGTTTGTCTGAACCTCGACATTTAATTAGAATCTTGATGTTTCTTCACGAGCAAAGAAATGAAACAATAAAGGCAAGCCACAATAGTGGGATTTTCTAGTGAATCTTGAATAAAAAATATAAAAAAATTTTTTAAATACACGTATTATACGAAAAGCAGATCCAAAAGGATATTGTATTGCATTATAAACTTCTTTACGGATTTTATTATATTACGTAAACCTTCAAATCAAAAAGGAGCTTGCGGAATAGTATGATAAATATTATCTTTTGTCCAACTGCAGGGAAACAGTTTAACATTTGAGCAGATTAACAGTTAATTTCTCTTAAACAAAATTCTCTTTATATATTATATGTTACAATATTATTATATTATATTATGTTATGTTATTTGGTCTTGTAATTATATAAATATACGTTTCTCCTTCTTCTGCGGAATATTTAAAAAATAAGAACTCTTTTTCCCAGGATCAATGCTTGATATGTAATCGAGTTCAATTTTTTCACAATTATCGTTTCTCTTTATCTTCCTGGTCTGATTAACGGAAAGATAAAAACGTATCTAATTTTCGTACAATATTGAACAAAACTTTGTCCACAAAGAAATTCTATCGCTTTAATCTCTTGCTTTAATCAACGGAATTAACACAGAAGAAGCAGACTATACAAAAAGGGTTTATCACATTTAATTCAGGTTCATTCCAATTTTTCCGTGTTTCCACGTAATCCTCGAAAGTCTAATTTCTTAACAATATAAGAAAGTATAATTTCTTAACAACAATCAAAACCAATAAATTTCCTGCGTTTTTTCGGCCACACGTATAGATTACGAAAGAGGAATGCAAGAATTCATATTTTTAGTCTTTCCGGAAGAATGAACGAAAAAGGCAAAGAATCAGATTTGCGTGAAATCTTAATGTTAATATTTGTTGCAGAAGACGTAGCGAAAAATACACGCAAACAACGATTACTGGCCTTGTACCTGCACGGTACGGTCTATTGTGTTGGCAACTAATTGATTGCGGATTTTGTCATTAGGCTGTAATGACAAAATCCGCAATCAATTAGTTGCCAACACAACAATTGAACACATCGTTATACGCGTTTGGCGAAGAGAAAAAGTGGTTGCGTAACACTGTCAGCCAATTCGTACACGCTGTTGGAAGTTCGTCCCGATGGAATCGCAGACTTCGGGACAAACGCGCACTCGGGGAGCGTCGTGGAATTATGCGACAGACGCGGTAGGCAACGCACACATATTGCCGAGGAAGTCATACAATTGAGCCACAGCTGTGCTATCGTTTGTCTAGGGAGACAATCACATTGTTGGCGTTGCTACTGAAATTAATGTCGCTAATGTCGCAATTTCTGCGATGACGTGGCGCAGGACAAATCTTCGTGTTTGGCGAAGATTCAACGTGTTCCATTGGTGAGCCACGGAGTGCGAGAAGTTTTTTGTTTCTCGTAGAAAAAACTTTGCCTTTCCGACGGCTCGACTCTTGTCATACCTCATTTTTCCGTCGTATAATTTCACACTGTATGATGATACGAAATTAATGCAGGATAGGATTTCAAAGGAAAATGCAAAAATTCGACTCCTTTAAACGTGAGTGAAGATACGTAAACTTAAGTATTAGCAGCTGTTATTTCTATGTCATTATTTGCGCACACTGCCATTCATTTTTTTTTTTTTAATTTATTTTTGCTGCAGATGCTTCGTTACGATGTTATAAACAAATATTTTTTATAAACAGACGTATTTTTATCTCTGTCAATGGATATAAAATTTGAAATTTACGTATTATTTTATTTGTTTTTATACTATTTTATTTATATTGTAGGTAGATAACTTCGATCGCCTAAATCGCTTGAATTTTCACTTAAGTTGACCCTCGAACAGCACGAGGGTTGGACGCCCCTCGTAGCCAAAAACCCGCATATTATTTTTCAGCCTTCAGTGTAGACACATATGTCAATTTATTTTCGACCTAAAATTTTTATTCCGCACACTACATGTACACTCGTGTGTTCTTAGTGTATTCTTATAACAAGATAAGTTGGAGAAAAGTAAATGTTATTAACCCTCAGCCGTCTGTCGCGTCCTTTTGACACACTATTCCGCTAAAAGATTATATTATTTTGCCGTTTATAGAACAATTTTCTCGAAACTTGTTGATTCTGACGTGCGAATGAATAGCGATACCTCTGAAAGAGAATTAGTGCGAATGCACGTGACAAGAGCAAAATTAATTATTTATTTTTTCATGTCATTCATATGTTGTCATTCTGTCAATTTTACATAATGAACGACAAATGAGGCTTAGAAAGGCTTACGTGCATATAAACAAGAGAAAATACGCTTACTCTGCCTGATCGGCTTTTAGCAACGGTGACTCGCGTTTTTTTTTTCAAGGCTCTTCGTTAGCTGCCTATTTAGTTTGTTACAAAATCGCGGTTTACAACACGGACGATATGAGTAAGCAGACATAGTATGTATCTCTTCGCGGAAACTGTTACAATATTAATCGAGAAAAAATTCACGTGTAACCAAATCCGCTGTTTCATCTGCTGTGTTTGAGGGTCAACTGACGCTGTATATTGGTTCGAACGCAACACCACTATACTATGGAATTTATGACATTGCGAATTTCTTGAGAATTCTTTTGGATATCGGCGGTTAGATTACTAGACCTTTTCTGATAGCTACAAAATATTTTAGATGTTCCGCCGCGTTGACTGCGTATACGCAACATGTAGCGTTTACGTGACATGCATCATTCCTGATGCTGTGTGCTTTTTAACACTAGAACTACCGATAGTTAACACGAAGCCATTTTTATCAAAACCAGTCAAAATGACTGGTCTTTAAAAAATACATAATAATAGAATATTTTTATATTTATTGATTTATTATTTTCTTACAGAAGGAATTCCATGTTATATAGTACATTTTTGGTATTATTAATCCATCTGGAACCATGATCCCTAAACAAGGGTTAACATATTTATAAAATTGTAGAACCAGTCATTTTGACCGATGTGGTATTTCTAGTGTTAGCATCTAACGATCTAGCGATCGATCCAGAATTTTCCTGGTAACTGATATCGTCATATCGAATGATACGCAGTAAAAATTTCAAAAACGTGTGGGAAGTTGTACAAAACGAAGAACCTGGTTAATTGGGGTCCCATAAACAGATTGCAGGACCTTCTTACACTTTGACAAGTACCAGTCATTTTGATTGGTATTGGTATAAGTGGCCTCGACACAAAATTATTTTGAGTTTGATTACATAAAAAAGAAAATAAAATTCATTATGTTATTCTTTTGGTTATCGTTGCGAAAGTCATTACATCATTGTGGAAGAAAAATATAACATGAAGTAGGAATTTTAAAATAAAATTGTAAAACCAGTCAATTTGACTGGTGTGATAGTTCTAATGTTAATGAAAAGATCAATACGTATGGCGCGAAAGTTGCGACTTTTTTTGTCGAAAATAAAACACGAACGAATGTTTCATATATTCAGACGCGACATTGTACGTACATTTTGCTGAAAGCGCGCTGCTTTTTACATTTATCGCAACATGTCAAATTGGCACAAGGTTCTGATGAAGGTTAATTGGGAAAGTTAGAGCAGTAAAGTTGGTTTTATAAAACCACATTTAATGGAAAATGTCGTTAGCTTTTGTAAGCACGTATATAGCAAGCAGAGAATTCGCATAAGTACTGTCTAACATCCTAAGATTAATTCAATCTAATTTCAGCAACCGTGTAAAAATAACTTGTTGCTGCTATGTAACTTAGTTCTCGGTATTTTCTAATCTTTCAAAATGACACAATATTTACATTTAATCTCTTCTTGCTTCGAATTTCAACTAATCATGATAAATGTGAAAGCGTTAAATAATCTTAATTAAATGTTCGTCGAGGAATACACAAAGATTATTTTTTATTTCAAATTATTTACTCTACACAGAGTTGGCTAAATAATTTTGTCAATATTTTATGATACATTTCTAGAAAATTCAGATCTCGATCCGTAATTACAACCGACATTTCTAACCGAACAAAAATAATAATTACTTTCGAGATGAGGAAATAATTCGAGCGAAAAAAATATTCGTCGTAGCGCGAAATTCGCGAAACAAAGGCGTCGCGAGCACCAGGGTACATACGTATTTCGTCCCTGTTGGCGCGCACTCGGCTCTTATCGCGAGTCGGGATTGGAGCGGAAAGTTCTCTCGTCTGGTAGTTGCCGGTGTATGAAGCCGTTCGGCGCACTCCGACGTCGTCTCAAGCAACCGGCGGGCGAAATGAAAAGAAAACGGGGGGAGCATGGGGCGAAAATAGTCGGTCTGAAGACCGAACGAAAGATGGTGAAGTTGGAGGCTTTTAATGGGAATACTTGGCGCATGGATTTGCATGGCGAACAGGGTTTTCGGGCCGAGAAATCGTGCCAAGAGGGCCATAGCGAAGGGTAGCCAGGACCAACCAGTCTCTCGGGTACCATTTTGTGAAATTAATCGTCCACGTTTACGAAAGAAACGAACGTCGCTCGACTATTGTGCCTGCTCTCTCTTTTGCCTCGAAAAATAATTAGTTCAACAGCCGGAACGCTTTTTACTCTTGCAAACTTTTTCGTGTGTAACGCACCTCTTGTGATCGAGCGAATCGACAAGAGAAAAGGACCCTTGGATGCTTTTTTTTTTCAAGCAGAATTATCGGACGAAAAACCGTCCCTGTCTGTCGAAGAAGTTTCACGGCGCGTGCCATTCAACAAGATTGAAACGTACTCCAGAAGACTCTGACATTAACAATACACCGTTATCGGGCGGAGGACGTCGACGGTGGAGGAAAAAGTCCGTGAAAGGGAGGAAAGTTAGGTATTGGAGGTGAAACGCGGCAGCAAGTTTGTAGCACGAGTGTGGGCCTCGGTTTCGATGTTCTGCTATCTGAAGAAATACTTATCGTCATTCGGTCGCGAGAGGCAGTCGACGACTAGTGGAATGCCATGTAAGAATCCTCCCTTTAATTTTTAATCTTCACCTCTTGGAATTTAATTTTCGCGAACCATGTTAAATTTCCTGTTCATTGTTTATTCAAATTATTAACGAATTTATTATAATTATAATTTGTTATTGTAATTTATTATAATGAACGAATTTGTCACTGACCTAGGTAGGGCATTTAGCGAATAAGATCAACGTTAATGGACCAAGAGTTGGACCAATTAAAGGGTTTGTCGTTTAATTAAGAATTCTTTCTATTATAGTTGTAAACTAGGAATATTTTATCGAATAGAGATAGTTGCAGTGATATGTTGTTTATTATACAGATGATACGTGTGCATATTTCAGGAGTCGTAAAACGTTTATTAATATTACATGACAAGATGTGCATTGAAAAATTTTCGGGTCTATTTTGTCATAATTTTATATTTTTATAAAGCTTATAAGGCAGACTCTTGGGTTTATGCGTTTTTCTCATGAATATTATCGTACTATACAATGTACTATTTACTGTATCATACAATGTTAGAGATTGTATAAAAATATTAATGAAGAACGATCATTCGATACTTGCTTTATGATGATAATGACAGTCAAATCTGTTATCGTACATAAGCTAGCGTCTATTCATTAGAATATTAATTTAATAGAATTCATTAGAATATTAATTAATTAGAATGTTAATTAAACGTTTATGGTCGTTCCAAAGTCACATAGCATAGTAGTATTCATTTAAAGCAAACTATCATGAAAAATATCTTTCTTATTGCTTATTACTCGAATTTGTCATTGACCTGGCTGGGTCATTTAGCGAATAAGATCAATGCTAGTGGGATATGCGACAAGCTATCGTCTATTGGAAATCCTTCAAATATAAACCATCACATATACATATATTACATTTATTAGCATGTATCGATTATATTATGTTTTCATAGCGATTTCGGGAAGGAAGAAAGGTATCTCAATTCGACAGGTATTTTTATTTTTTCCGTTTTTTACAAATATAAATTATGAATCTCCTGTTCAGCTTCTGTATTGCTTTTGTTCCTACCGAAAATCTTCAAATTTAGCATCATTAAAATGTTTGACTACATTTTAACGATTTGATGTCTCGACTCTATGGAAAAGTGGTTTCATAAATGGGGCTTCAAAATTAATGAAAAAAATCCTCACATGTAACCTTCACGCTCCGTAAACAAACCTGCCCCCAGGTCACCATCAACAATACAACAATTCCTAGCAAGGACTCAGTCAGATACCTGGGCATGACCCTGGACAGGAGACTAACATGGAAAAACCATATCTCAGACAAAACGAAGCAACTAAAGGAAAAATTAAAAAAATTCTATTGGCTCATAGGCCGACGCTCCAAACTAAGTCTACAGAATAAAATTACCCTCTACAAGACCGTAATAAAACCTGTCTGGACCTATGGAATCCAACTATGGGGAACAGCAAGCAACTCCAACAT